>CM028381.1:51510441-51573728 GCA_013146195.2 Codonopsis lanceolata | reverse complement strand
TATGAAAACTCTGTCCCGAAAAGCCTTATGGGAAAAAAGGATTATCCAAAGTGGTATTAAAATCGATACTACTCTTTTCTCTTTGAAGCCTGGTAATATTTTACTAGTTCAAATCTATGTTGATGATATTATTTTTGGATCTACTAATGAAATTTTGTGCAAGAGATTGAGCATCTTATGAAAGGAAAGTTTGAAATGAGTATGATGGGAGAACTAACCTACTTCTTAGGTTTGCAAATCAAGCAAGCAGAGGAAGAATTTTTATCCATCAATCTAAATACACTAGAGGCGATCGAAAATACAATCTTCAAGAAGCCAATTCGTGAAACACTCCAATGGGAGTTGAATGTCATCTAGTCAGCGATGAAAAGGGTAAGTCGATAAATACAAGCGAGAATCTGAGAGGTATAGTTGGATATCTTCTTTATTTAAGCGCTAGCCGGACGAGGATATCATGTTTGTTGTATGTATATGTGCTCGTTTTCAAGCTAATCTAAAGAATCTCATATGATTGCGGCAAAAAAAGAATTATTAGATATTTGATTGATCTTGAAAAATTTGGCATTTGGTATCCCGAGACTCTTTTTTAATTTGATTGGATATTGAGATCTTGACCTTGCGACTGCGAGTCAAGAGAAAAAGTACCCAGTGGAACATGTCGGTTCCTTGAAAGGGCGATATCATGGGCATGCAAAAAGCAAGCTTCGGTTTCTACTTCAACTCTTGAAATTTGAATATATTCTTCTTTGGAAGTTGTTGCTCAGATTCTTTGGATGAAACGGCTATTAGATTATGAAATGCCTATGGGAACTCCCTATTTATTGTGATAATACTTCATATATCGGTTTTCTAAAAAATCCTGTCCCGCTATGCATTCTAAAACCAAACACATAGACATCGATATCATTTTTGAAAGATCATGTTGAAAAAGGCAATGTTCAGCTAGAATATGTTCCTACTGAATTTCAATTAGCTGACATTTTTACAAAAGCCTTAAAATCTGATAGATTTGAATTCTTAAGAGGAGAATTAGGAATGCTTATCATGTCATAGATGGATATCTTTGGTTTGTCTAAACTTTGCAGGACACACTTAGGTTTGTCGATCAATACGACTCTAGTGACAAATTATCTCGGTGATGTTATATGGTCACCGATGGTATAGCAAAAATCTTGTCGGCCGAAGGTCGACACATGTAGTTAAATAGCAACAAAACTTCACGGTGACAACCCGGTGACAAAAATTCTCTTCATTCCTTGTTGAATTTTTCTATATAAAATAATGTCGCCGATGGCGACAAACATTCTGGTGACACTTATTAGGCGACAATTGTCCGGTGACATATCTATATCTCTCGGTGATAACACGTGATTAACATCCTTTGTCGGGTAGTCTCGAGCCTTAAGTCAAAGGCGTCGTATCTCGGCCAAGACTTAATCTATAATTTATTGAAAATTCTTCATTTACTTCCGCCATTTATTTTCCTTGGAACTTCATGAAGCTTTCTTGAAAAGCCAACATGACCTTTCCACTATCCCACCAACTCTGGCGGTTGAGATGGCGTGTTTCACAAAAAATGGCTCATCATTGTGATAATGACTATCTGTCATAAATTGCTATTTTTATCACAAAAACCAAAATTCTGTGTACTTTATCACTACACTCCATATCTTCACTTTTAAAACCCACTATCTCTTATAAGCATCCGTACCTATCTGATCTCTCTTTAAAAACACACTCACTCTCACTTTTTACTTACCTTTCTCTCTCTAAAATCCTCCTCTCTAAAAACTTCTTCTCTCTCAAAAAGCTATTCCTACTCTCAAACCCTAACCCTAGATTTTCTGGTACTCTCCATTTCTTCTCCTTCTTTCTTTCTCTTTTTTCATCTGCGTTCTTAACATATCTGTTGTTATTTCAGGAAATGGCTTTGAACACAGCAGTTGGATGCCTTCTCGACGTCGTTTCTCGAATGAAGAACCACTAGGGCTTGAGCGATTCATCTACTTCTGCAAATGGATTAATGCCTGCTGCTCTCCTTGACATACGAACCTTGGTTGCCGATTAGCAGAAGAATTTTTCATGGGTATGGAGGAAAACCCAGCCGACCCATTTTCTCTTATAGGTAATATCAGAGGAATTCCTATAGTCTTTGACTCGGAAACCATCACTGCTGCTTTTCCCAACCTCTATGACGACGGTTCTACAACCTACACCATTCTGCCGAGGCACCCAGCAGTGGGTGGATTACCATGAGGGGTGAAGTTCCAGTTGAGCTTGCCTTCGACAGGCACAAGCATCGATTTGCCCCACTTCATTATGCTCTAGCCACGGTGTTAGACAAGTGCCTAATAATCAAATCCGGAGGCCATGACAAGATCACTGAAGCTCAAATGTTTCTAATGGAAGGAATTGTGGAGAACTGTGAGATGAACTGGGGAGCTATTTTGGTGGAGTGTATTAAAGTCAACATTGCCAAGTACAAGGAGAACATGGCAACTGGAAATCCAAGGCTCACACATCACCTGATCATAAATCAGTTTCTTCGGTCCATTCCTACCATTCAGCATCTACTCATCAACGTTGGTGATCTTGAACCAGTCAAGATCAAGAAGTATGTTGCTGCTGATATAAGGCGAGCTAGTATCTCAAGCAGATTTGGTCAGGAAGCACCACCAGTTCAGTCAAGTAGGAGACCAAGAAGGACAAGGACCCAAGCTCTTACGGCTGTGTCATCCAGTCAGCCAGCTGATGATGGTCAGCAAGCTGAAGTTGCTCAGCCAAGTGTTCAGCCAACAAGAATTCAGCCATCCAGAGGTCAGTCAAGAGCTCGGTCGGTCAGTCGGCCAGTTTGGTTAGCCAGCGAAACCTTCACCACCGATGCAAGAGGTCAAGTTCTGAAAGGAGGCAACCTAGGAGGAGAAGATTGACATTGGCGGTGATCTTGCTTTGCAAAGAGACAAAGAAGGAACCCTGAACTCAATCCAGGTACTTTTGTCCCTTTCTCCCCTCCTAATACAACTGATCCTGCTCCAACCTCTCCTCCCTCAAATCCAAGGTCTCCAAACACTGCCCCCATAAAATTCTTTCCCCCAATCAGGAATCCGACCTTTCATCCCAGGCATTCCTACTATCAAGCTAATCCAGTACCAATTCCTCCAAACTGGGTTTTCCCCATAGACCATTTGCCTTACTTTGTTCAGTTTCTTCTCTCTTTCCATGAGGAGAAGAAAGCGAAAAAGCCCTGTCAACCAGTCAAGTACATTGACCACAACCTCAAAAGGAGACCACATGTGTTATACCACCGCCACTCCAAACCTCGGTCGAAGACTTAGTAGCCAATTATGGCAAGTATTTTGACCCTCTCCCTGCTCTGGAGCGATTCTATCTCTCTAATGATAGATTTGTTCAAGATGAGCTGTCTACTTAGTGCGGACAATGTATAGCAAGGTTCATGAACTCCCATCTCTTCCCTCAATGACCCGCTTCTGGTTGGCGGACTTGCTTTGCCGAAGATGATGAACTTAACCGGGAGGAACAACCTGCGTAGACCCGGCCAAGTTAGCCCGTATCCGAGAAGCGACCAATAAATATGTCGGGGCGCGATTAACACTGCAAACCAAGCCTATATCGAACTCCACAGACGGATGGCCTCCATGCCAGGAGGAGCTTCCATGAGCACTGCCTTTCCAGATGCAATGACAAGTCAGCCAGCACCCTTGATTACTGAATCAATACCTACTATTCCTTATATCACTCCTTATTTGTTCCCTTTGTTGTGTCGGCCAACCCTTACCGATTCGATCTCATCTCGGCCAAGCGCCATTTCAACATCCACTTTGCAACCTATCTCTCTACCCTCGCTTGGTCCGGCCATTGATGCCTCTTCTTCCATTCCTCACTCTTTTCCTCTCTACTCTACCAATCTCGGCTCGGTCACTAAACCATCCATTCATATGCGGTCGGTTTACCATACATGTGTCGACCACTCTGTTCGGCTATGTCGGTCTCGCCCAACCGATTCCACATGTCCGCCACTCCTCTTACGCTCCGAAATGTCGGCCATTCCTCTACCGGTCCCACTTGTTGTGCCGGTCACTCCATCCCTTCCCATTCCTCCCTTGGCGATACCATTCCTACTCCCATCCCATTGTGTGTCGGTTGCACCTACTCCTCAGGCGATGTCCGCTATTCTTATCTCTTCGGTGACAACTGCCCCTCTCTTCCTCTTCCACGGTGACATACCTCTCACCCAAACCGGGCCTCTCCTCTGTTTGTTGCGACCTCTCCCTTCACACATCCCTCACCCTTTCGGTCGGCCTTGTCTACCTTCAAACCTACCCAACTGAACTTTCTATAGAAGAAGCTTACGAAAAATCGTGGACCAATCCCCCTAGACTCATCATCGACTCCTCTAAGTCCACTTCGAGGATGAGTCTCTTCTCGGCCCTCTCGGTTAGCCGGTAGGAAAGCCGAGAAAACAAAGGAAGATTGTCTCCAGGCTTTGCTTCATCCTACGGCACCAAAATTGTCTTTCTGAAGACATGCCTACCCACTTCACCCGAGCGAAGCCCAAGCTCCCGCCTATCCCATGGATGTCTTTTTCCCACGACCACGAGGATCTTGACATCCACACTTATCGATTATTCTCAAATGAGCACGAATCCTCTCGACCACTGCTCCGAGAATCTGCCAACCCACGGTTCTCTCTCTCTCGTCGGCCAAGCTAGACCTTACGTATACCCGTCATTTGCACATGAAGTGCGCCTTCACCCACCATACCAACCGACTTACTACACTTCAAAAGCAAGTAGCTTCTGCGCTTCCAAATCTTACTCGGATCATCACCCCAGAGGTGCTGTTGCCATTCTTCTTTGGTGCCCTCGTGAAGCTCATATGGATGGCGGAGGACCATATTACTTTACCGGCAAGAATGGTCCAATGCCTTAATCTTTGAAGCGGCAACGCTTCAAACCATTCGGGAGGAGAAAGCGGAAAACAGCGATGCTTACATGGCGAGAAAACAAGATTCTCGGCGGCGTCGGCGATGCGATCGGCCGGTGACTCGGTGGCTGGCCGACAAAGAACCAGAAGCTGAAGCCCAAGTAGAACCTCAAGCAGAAGCTGAAGAAGGCAACCAAGTACATGCGATCCGATGGCGAAGAAGGAACCAAGTGAACAAGAACAAGTGCGAGAACATGAAGGCTGGCAGAAGCAGATAGAAAATGAAGTTGGTCCATCGGTTGAAGCGGAACAAGAACAAGCGAAGGATCCACATCAGCCAACTGGATATCTCATCTTTCTAAACCTTGAACAACTTTTAAACTCTTGTTTTACTTGTAGCTTACATTTGGCATTTTTTCTTAAGTTTTCAGTTACCCTTCCTCATATATTATCTGCTTGATGTACTAACATCTCTGTTGCAGGAACTTAAATTTTTTTTTTGGCTTTTTGCTTTCAAGTGAATGGTTTTAAGCAAATAGGAGGAGATTGTTGAATCTTGCATAAATAGATTTGCTTAAAATCATTCCACTTGATTGTCAGCCAAAAAACTCAAGTAATCTTTGGTCAGCTCGAAATTATTGTCAACTATTCACTTTAGCTGACCTTAATGTTTATAGTGTCAGTTTACCTTTCCTTATTTGATTAATCATATACTCGTACTAACACTTTCCTACTTTGTGTTTTTGGTAGATATTCTGCTAGATAATATTTCACAGGATCTTTTAAGATCTTGCATCTGCCAAACACATTTTCAAATTCAAAATGTGTTCCTAACGGGTTGCTTTTGAAGACTATCTATAAATACCCACTGGAAGCATTTTTTTAAGACAACAATTCTTACAGAAGTCAAAAGCCTATATACTTTCAATTTCTCTGTGACTTTGTCTTCCAAGAAAACATTAGCTAGATACTCTCCTTTGAATATTTCTTTCTAGTTATTGTTTAGGCAAACACTGAGTGATTTATTTCAAAATATTTAGAATTCAGTCAGTTTGTCTCACGAGTTTGATTGTTTCTCAATCATTCTCCACAAACACCGGTCTTTTGTTGTACACTGATCCATTAGAGATCAATTAGATTTTTAATAAAATTAGTGCACTTCAAAATCCAAGTCGACCAACTTGGTAGTGGGCGTAGCAGTTTATCTGTGAACCACTTCAACTGATTTGTCAGCCACTTCTCATACTCTTGCAAACTGACTCAACACTTAAGAATTTTTTCAACTGATTAAGTGTCAGCCAGTTAACAACAATTGTTTCCTTACTTGTTCAGTTAATTGTATTTCAATTTCCTCTATATTTTCAGTGATCAACATTAAAAACAACTTCTTTTGAAAAACCGTTGTGTCAGCCAGCTGACCAACATTTGTCAGCTTAAGCATTTTCAAAAGTGTCAGCCTGCTGACCAATTCTTCAGCTGACTGATAAAACTAAGTTTTCCGCTTCCAATATTTTAAGTTTTACAAACCAACCCTCAAAGTTTTTTAAAGGCTATTCACCCCCCCCCTCTAGCCTTAACTGTTGCCATCTGGACTTACAGGGATGCCACCACCCTCTTCCACGACATGATCCACAAAGAAATGGAGGTCTGTGTTGATGACATGATCGTGCATTCCAGCGACGCCAACGGTGCCCATATCAAAAACCTTCGAAAATTCTTCGAAAGGTTAAGGAAGTACCAAATGAAGCTTAACCCCACCAAATGCACATTTGGGGTTACCAAAGGCAAGGTCCTGGGATTCTTAGTGACCAAGCAGGGCATCGAGATCGAGCCAGCAAAGATAAAAGCCATCCTAGAGATGCCGCAGCCAAAAACTCCAACCGAAGTCAAAGGCTTCCCCGGCCGATTATATCACCGCTTCATCCCGACAACCGACAACCACATGTGAGCCCCTCTTCAAACTCCTAAAAAAGAATACTGACCATTTCTGGGACGAGAAGTGCCAGTTAGCCTTCGAAAAAATAAAAGCCTATCTTACCAATCCTCTTGTGCTAGCTCCACCTCATACACATAAACCTCTCCTCATATATTTAACCATCACAGACACGTCAGTAGGGGCTATGCTCGCCCAAGAAAAAGAAGATTCCTACATTGAAAATGCCATATACTTCATAAGTAGGAAGCTGCAAGGAAGCGAGCTAAATTATTCAGTGCTAGAGAAAAGCTGCACCGGCCTAGTCTGGGCCACGTAAAGGCTCAAGACCTATCTGCAAGGACGGTCCATCAAGCTCATATCCAGAATGGACCCTATCAAGTACATCTTTGGCAAGCCATCATTGTCCAGCCGACTGGCCAAGTGGTCCTTTCTTCTCAATGAGTTTGACATAACCTATGTCATACTCAAATCTATCAAAGGTAGCGTAATTGCAGACCACTTAGCCGATCTACCCCTGAAGGCCGAAGATGCAACCGAGCCTGACTTCCCAGACGAAGGTGTCTTAGAAATCACTGATCATGACACCAGCTGGCAGATGTTCTTTGACAGAGCCGCTAATAAAAGAGGCTTTGGCATAGGAATCTTGCTCATAGACCCAGCTGATTCTCATACTCCGCTGGCCATAAGGTTGGAATTCGAATGCTCAAATAACACGGCGGAATATGAAGCCTGTATTGCTGGCCTAGAAGAAACTCTCCAAAGGGGGGACCAAAGATCTCGAGTTATATATAGACTCTGCCCTAATTATAAATCAAGTCGAAGGGAGATGGAAAACCCAAGATCCCCGGCTGCAGCTCTATCATGCCAAACTAACAGCACTTGCCGCCCGATTTGACTCTATCTCATTCCACTATCTACCATGAGATAGAAATCAATTCGCCGATGCCCTAGCCACTCTGGCATCACTAGTCCAAATTCCCGCAGAAACTAATGTTCAGCCATTCGTAGTCGGGAAGAAGGTCACTCCGGCATACTGCTTCAAAATTAATGCAGCCCTTGAAGCAGATCACGAGCCCTGTTACGCTGATATCCTAAATCTGCTTCAGAAAGGTATCTATCCTCCCGGCCTAGACAAAAGAGGGAGAGTGTCCCTGCGAAGGTGGGCCTCACAATTTGCACTCAGCAGTGGCAGCCTGTATAAGAGGCACTATCAGGGCCTTAACTTATTATGTGTCGATCAAGCCAAAGCTGAGCAAATCATGGATCAACTGCATGGTGGTACCTGCGGGCCCCACATGAATGGCCATATGTTGTCCAAAAAAATTATCCGACAGAGGTACTATTGGAGTACGCTTGAAACCGATTGTATTCGGTGGGTGCGACATTGCGACAAATGCCAACGCTTTACCAATTTGCAGCATGTGCCCCCGCACGTCCTATATAACTCCACAGCCCCCTGGCCCTTCTCAACATGGGGAATCGAAGTCATAGGCCAAATTCACCCGAAGGGATCCAATGGCCACGAATATGTCTTACTAGCTGTCGATTACTTTACAAAGTGGGTGGAAGCCTCTTCCTATAAAATTCTAAATGTCTGAAAGGTGTCCGAGTTCATCCGGGCCAACATAATATATCGCTATGTGGTGCCTTTCGAGATAATCTCCGACAACGGCACGCATTTTGAAGGGGACGTGAATCGTTTACTTGACAAATTCAAGATCCAAAGGCATAAATCTTCCCCCTACCGGCCGCAAGCCAATGGTGTCGTTGAAGCAGCCAACAAAACGCTCGAAAACATCATCAAAAAAATGGTTGATACAGGAAGAGACTGGCCTAAAAAATTGCCATTAGCCCTCTGGGGCTATCGCACCTCAGTTCGCACACCCACTGGGGCTACCCCCTATTCTCTAGCATATGGCATGGAGGCGGTACTGCCAATAGAAGTTGAAATGCCATCATTAAGAGTAATGATGGAATCTGACATAGCAGAGATTGACTGGGTCAAAGGGCGATTTGAAGAACTAGCCCTAATTGACGAACGACACCTACTAGCCCTAGAGCATACTCGAGCGTATCAAAGGCGCATAGCCCGGGCCTTCAACAAAAAAGTCAAAGGCCGCGACATCCAAGTCGGGGATCTCGTGCTTCGAGAAAAAACCCCTAGTTATGTTGACACTAGGGGAAAATGGAAATCTCCATGGATGGGACCATATATTGTCAAGGAGATCCGGTCAGGAGGTGCCGTACTTCTCACAAACCAAGAAGGAGAAGACCTTGTCCAGCCCTTCAATCTCGACAAGCTCAAAAGGTATTATGCTTGAGCTAATTTATCCAGCAGTTGCTTCCCTCTCCAGATCGCTAGGCTGAAAACCCGAAAGGGCGGCCTAGTCAAAAATTAGAGCATAAAAAAAAGGGCTCGCTAGGTTGAAAACCCGAAAGGGCGGCCTAGGCAAAAGTTAGAGCATATATAAAAAAATAAAAATCAGGAGAAAAAGGGGAGGGAAGGCACTATTTGAATCCTCGGCATTCTACCTCCAGTCTTCAGCATACAAGAGGCTCGACTGACAGGAAAGAGAAAAACCACGACAGGAAGCTCACATTAAAACACTAAAATATAAATTACAGGTCCTAAGGTGCAACTTAGGAATAATTGCTAAAGATATTTAGGTTGTGCATTATCTGCCTGTACGTATCTATTATTACCTCTATCCCCCTTGTTTCCCCGAAAACTATCCCTTCTTTTACAACTCAAGCCCCAAGGTGATCCATCAGTGCCTGCGGCGTCCGCCCAGCCGGGCCCATATACTTCTTCTGCAAGGCATAGAAAAGGCTCAGTCTCATCAGAATGAGAAGCACCAGAAGTGTCCATGTCCTATTCATTATCCGCACTGCCGTTGCCCTGAAACAGCCAGACGACTTGGGTTCCGACCATTCACTGCTGCCCTGTCTGATTGCAAAGAAAAACGTAGGGGCTAAGAGAATAGCCTTATGCCAAGTGTAGCCCTGCAGCAATTATATGGCCGAGAACAGGAGAAGGTCGCTGCCTTTTCCTCCCCGCGTATCACCAGAAAAGCCCGCTAGAGCCCGAAGGTGTATTCTTATAAAACCCTTTTCTAAAATACAACGTGTCGTTACCCTTAGATATTGGTATAGCTTTATTTTATGCGTGTGTTTGAGTCTGCATTTTTAATATTTTTGCATCATTTAAGATTATTGCATTATATAATAAATGTTTGTACAGGTTTTTAGTAAAAAAAATATATATAAAAAAAAGAGAGAGGAAAAGAAACTAATAATCGCAGGTATCCAAGACTAATGTGCTCGGGACGACTGGCTCCTATCAAGACCACCACCCATGACCCAAGGGCCCCTTATGCCACCAGCTCTGTATGCTCGACCTCTGCCCCGAGCGCGGCTAGACCCAGCATCCGCGTCATCATCATCACCATCTCGACGCCTGGTTTGCCGCACTGTGTCACTCCCCATACAGGAAAATTCGTTGACAAGCTTTTGATAAAGCTTGTTAATACTGAAGAAGCCCCGCAACAGCCTCTTGTAAGTGGACACGTTCACCTGAAAAAAAAAGTGAGGCAGCAAAAAGAAAATATATTAGTCTCCAAAAAATAGACATGCATAAAAAGGAAGAAAAAGGATGAATAAAAAATATGTGTGCATGATATAAAAAAAGGGGGGGGGGAATAAATGTAAAGGTAAATGTGTCTACCGAACGGGCCTGTTCTGGGACCCGACGCTCCTCGGGGATCTCGACATCTAGAAGCATCTCCTCTACCACATGACCGCCCCAATGATACTGGAAGGTAGAGAAGACGTCATCGGGCTCAGCAAACTCTAGATTCTTGTCGAGAGATGGGATAGAAGGCCTCGGCCCGACAGAGGCATCAGAAGCCCGTCTGGGTGTACCAAGAACAGGAAAAGGAGGATGAAGCATTGTCCTCAAGAAATCCTCATATGCCATAACCGAAAAATCAGTCGCTGGCATGAGGAATTTTGACAGGTACTGATACCTATTCGGCATCTGGTCGGGCTCTATCACCCAAAAAGGAGGCCTAGGAGGCACCAAAATTGGATAATGCTGGCGGTTGACCCGCTCGCCCATATATAACGAATCCACCATAATGGATACCATCAGTATCCGGCAGCGGCTCAATCCCAAAGCAACAGCGTAATGCCCCTCCAGACCCTCCCAAGGAAGGAAGTGCACCGTACCTGGACTTGAGCTAGTGATCCGCTCCTGCACTCGTTCCTTCTTTGCACAACCGCCGTCCTGATCTAGCCGAAACCCTGTTCTCATCAATGAACTGAAGCAGATACGGTGGCTGGTGGACACGCTGATGGAGACGACCCGACGTGAAATGAAAGAATGAAAAGGCCTAGACCTACAAAGAAAAATTAAAAAAAAAAGAAGAAAGAAATTTTATCAGCAATTAAAAAAAATGGATGCTGCGGAAAAAAAAATGAATGCTGCAGAAATATATGTAAAAAAAAAATAGAGAAGCAGCAAAAGCAGGAAAAGGCATATACCTCCCACGCTGGGGCAAATCCATTCAAGGTCGGCGAGTCATTCCGGCAAGCCCTGTCCGTAGAAGCATACAATTCGGTCAAGCCCGCCTGGCCCCAATCATAAGTAGGGATCCGCTCGAAATCTGCCAAGCAGGCCAGGACAGACACCCTCAGGGTGGTAGAAGAGTTGGCGAAAAGCGACGTGTCGAGGAAGAAAAATAGGAATGCTCTAGCCGCGCGGGTCACGGCGGCGAAGTCTTTTTCTGGGACCCGCCCAGCGTTGGCTAGGAGCCATTGTCGCACGCTGCTAATAAAAATCTCGTCCGTCGATTTAAATTCTGGCTCGAAACCCAGGAGGTCTTTCATCTCCTCATGACGCCGACGGAAAGTATAATCGAGAGCCAAAGTCTCACCGATGCTGGTAGGGAGGCCGGTGATAGCGGCAAAGTCACAGTGGGTCATGGTCGCCTCCCCCCATCTGAAATGAAAGGTATGGGTGGTGGCCCACCAATAGTCCCGAAGCACATAAAAAATCGACAGATAGCTCGTGAAGGGGCGAAAGGCATGAAGAAAGGCACTGAAGCCAGAACCCTCCACTAGGACTTGTGCCGCCTCGGGCAACATGTGATAAATCTCCATTACATTGGTACAAGAAGCCCGGACCCTCTGGAATGGCCTGCGGAACTGAAAAAAAAAAAGAAAAAGAAGGAAAGAAAAGAGGTAAGTCTACTATCTTTATTTTCCTCATTAAAAAAAGAATAAATAAGTATAAATAATAATGGTGAGTAAGGATAAATAATAAACATGTTTCATGCATCGTATTTCGTGAATCATAAAATTGCAGCATGCTAATTTCCTGTGATGCATTTTATAATAAAAACATCAATTTTAAATGTGAATAATAATAAGCATTTGGCATCCACAAAAAAATAAATTAAATAAATAAATATATAAAATACAAAAAAAATGTATATTTTGCAATTGAAAGTATATGTTGCATTCTTTTTACATTCTCGCATAATAAAGAAAATGATGCATTCTTGTGCGTCTAAATATGTATTTTAGCATTTTAAGCATTAAAAATATAATAAATATATATAAATATATAAATAAATAAAGAATGCATTTTTGTGCATCTAAACATGTATTATAGTATTTTAGGCATTATAAAAAAAAGAAAAAAATATATCTTTTGCATCTAAATAGGCATTTTTGCACCCTAGGCATCATAAAAGTGTATTTTGCATTGTAAAGATATGTACTGCATTTTTGCATTATCACATGCATGATAAAATAAAGAGTGCCTATGCATCATGTTAGTAAACATCCCATAATTTTTATGCATTGCATTTGCATCAAATAAAATAATATATGCATCCATCATTTGCATTTATTGTCCAATAAGCTGCATTAGGGGTGCACTAAAAAGAGAATAAAATGCCACCAATTATGAAAATAAATATTTCCATGGCATTTATTATGTCCCTGCAGCATAAGCATGCATGAAAAATAAATTTTAGGGCATAAAATATATCTGTTTTGTCCTGTATTCATCCGAAAAATGTGTCCGAAAATGTATCCGAAAAAAATTGCATTATATTCCGAAAAGTCCGTTTTATGAGCATATAGCATATAAAAATACATTTTAGTCTAAAAACATGCATCATATAGCCCAAATTGCATTTATAGTATAAATCATGCATAGTAGAGTCAAATAGTGACCACTAGTTCAATTATGCATCGCAAGAATCAATTGCATAAATTTCATGCATCATTACCTAATTGCATCATTTTAGTATAAATATTGCATGCATAAGCATTATTAATAAAGTTAGGAATGCTCCAAAAGTGCCAAACAGTGCTAAAATATAGCAGATCTGAAGTATATCCAAGCAGATCTAAAAAAAAAGAAGAAACTTACAGAAGTGGGTGGAAGGTTGGACACATGGGTGTTCCGATCACAGAGGATATTGCCCCAGTCATCCTTAGAATATCGGTACTTGATTTTATTCCGGATCAAAGGAGGAAATTCCTTCCTCCTTCTGCCAGATTCTGGGTGCATAGGAGTCTTCCCCTTCTTGGATCGCGATGAAGAAGCCATCTGCTAGAGAAAACACTTAAGTTGGCGAAAGAAAATTGAGAAAATGAGCAAAAATGAAGGAAAATAGAAACATGCAGCAATGGCGTCGGAAGGAAGCAGAGAAAGAAGGAAAATGAAGAAGAAAGGAGCAGTAGCTCCCTCTCTTGCTCTCCCGTCCTAATAATGGGAGGAAAAAGGAAACTTTCCTTTTTCCCCCTCCAAAGTTTGAAGCTGTGACACTTAAGTCCCCAAGTTCCAAAAGTTGCAAAATGGCCCCAAAGCTTAACGAAGAATTAACAAAAGTAATTTTGTTAACCAAAATTTGACGACCATCCATCCGAGGGCAAAGGAAAAGTGATATCCCCAGCAGATCAGCCGCAAAATAAGTAGAAAAGCCAAGAAATTCAGGCGACGAAGGTAAGAATAATAAAAAAAAGAAAAAAAAAGAAAGAAAAAAAAGAAAGAAAACAAAGAAAGAAAAAAAAAAGAAAGAAAAAAAAGAAAAAAGGAAAAGAAAAGAAAGAAAAAGAAAAAAAAGAGGATCAATAGAGAATAAACAAATAATAAGCATGCAAATAAAGAGAAATGACAAGCATGCAGAAAAATAAAGAAGAAAGAAGAAAAAAAGAAAAAAAAGAAAAGAAAAAAAATCGAGAGAGGGAAAATGCATGTACGAGAAAAGAAAAAGAAAAATGTATAAGTGCATGCAACAAAAGAAAATGCGGCGGCAGAAGAAGAAATTTTCAGCTAAAGCTAGAAAATGGAGTGAAAAGAAAAAAAACAGCAGTGAGAAAAAAAAAGAAGATGATTTCAGCTGGAACCAAAAGATGCGGCAGCAAGGAAAAAGGATATTTCTAACCAAGGTTAGAAAGAGCAGCAAAGGAAAAATGCAGCAGCATCAAGAAAGATTTTCCATCTAAAGCCGAAAATATAGTGGAACAAGGGAAAGGAATTTCCAGCGAAGGCTGGAACTGCGACAAAAGAAAAAAAAATCCCCAGCAAAGTGCAGCAAGAGCAGCATAAAGCAGCAAGAAGCAGCAAAGCAACAGCAGCGGCAATTTGCCGCAAGGGCACAGCAAGGGTTAGGAAAGGAATGTATTTTCCTTTTCTGTGCATTTGTGATGATGTTTGGAAGACTTTCCTAACGGGACAGGCAACCCCGGGGCAAGGGAAACGCTTTGTCCTCCGACGAAGGCAGCGTTCCTAAGGAGACATTGAATTTCAGACATCAATAGTTGTGTTGGAAAACTTTCCCTAAAGGGGCAGGCAACCCCGGAGCTAGGGAAAGGTTTTGTTCTCCGACGAAGGCAGCGTTCCTGAGGAGACATTTCATGCCGCACAGCAGTAGGGCGAACTACGATTGGTCTGATTCCTTGTATAAGGATACGTAGTGATGTGAATGTGAACGGCTGAACCAAACTCTCCAAAACAGCCCAAAATCAACCACAAAATTGCTCCAAATAAATGCCCAAAACCCTCTAAAAACTGCCCAATATTTAATAGAGTGTTTCTTTAAAAATTAACCCAAAACCCTAGCCTTGTGTACAAATTAAAACAGCCACAAATCTGTCTGCAACAGACCCAAACAGATCACCTCCTAATCTGCCCCAACTTACCTTGGCCAACGATTAAGGACCAAACGAAACAGCTCCTATTTTAATGGCTCACAAGCTGTCCAAAAACGCAATTAAAATATACCCTCCTTAGTATTCCTTACCTTGGCCGAAATTACCAAGACAAACAAAAACCGCCACACGTTACTTTGTAGGACAAGGCTGCCACGAAAATAAAGAGTAGCAAGATAAAATAAAAGGATAGATTACGGGTTCACCGGCTAGGCTTCACTCACCTAACGTAAAGAATCCCGACGATTCAACTCTCTAGGCTTCACTCACCTCGAAGAAGAAGAAATCGGTTTTGAGGAAGAACAAGCCGTGTTCTTGGTTTTCTTGAACGTCAAAATCTACCTACTTTTGATTACAAAGATGCCTTATAAAGGCTACAAAATAAACCCTAATCTATTAATGAAAACCCTAACTAAATAGGAAATAAATAAACTAAATAAATAAAAGAAACTAAAGCTAAAAACCCCTAAAAATACAAAAACGGGATTTCATAAAAAGCCTACACTAAGTGATTCCTTTTCCCTTTAGGATTGTGGAATCCGGCCCCCCTTTTATTTCCCTTGCAGCCGTGAATTGTCCCAACCCTTTTGTATGGGCTGCCTTCCATGCAATCAGCCATACTAATCTTCCATTGCCCCCAATGCCGCCCACTTGCCTACCATACCTTGCACAGACCAGCCCGCTTGGTTCAGCCCCATGCAATCTTCCACCAATAGTGCCACCCTTCCAAGTGTAGTCGTGCTCTTCCCATGCTTCCTTCCTTGACCCGTGTCCAACCTTCAAGCCCCACGCCCACGACCCTAATCCCCATGCAAGGTTCACGGTTTCTTGGCCCCTTAACCCCTTTGTCACACTTGTTTCATCTTCAACCCTTGGCTGCCAAGCCTCTTTTCCCCCATACGAATGCATCCCCTCATGGTCCTCTAGGTGCACATTGTCTTACCCCCATGCTCCCGCATCACGTAGGCAGCCTATTTCGGTAGGCACGACCATCGCTGCACTTGATAATTACCTTTGCAGCACTCATTTGATAAAGCTTTGCAGCACTTGTTCATTTAACACTGCAGCACTTGCACCGCAGCACTCGCACCGCAGCATTTGGTCCCCGGCAGAGTGAACTACGTCTCGGTCTGATTCCTTGTATAAGGATACGTAGGCAGCTTATTTCGATAGGCAAGACCGTTGAACGAGTGATATTTTAGGTATTGTCCTGAACTACGTTTTGGTCTGAGCTCCTTTATTAAGGGATACGTAGGCAGCCTACACTAGTAGGTCCGACCATTAGAGCATTTTATTGCATATCTGCTTAAAAACTACGATAACCGGTTATAACCGACTAAATATGTCTAGCCTATGGAGTTTGGTTAGCATTATAAACTGTTGCATTATAACTGTTACCTGTTACATTCCTCTCCTATTTTAATTGAACGAAATTGGAGAGTCTATTGTTTATCAACGATGTTCGTCTACTCAGTAAGCCTCGGGTTACCCATAGACTCCATCGTTGAGGGGCTCTGTAGACACCCCAATTTCGTACCCCTGATATGTAACTTTGGCATGTGATATCAAGAACTGTTTAAACTTAACAAATGTCAAGTTACAGGAGTTAAAAATGCGAAAGGCAAAGCAGGATGCGCGAAACAGTAAAATGCGAGGGATAAAAGTGACAATTTTGAAAGTGGAATAGTAGCTTGGAATGGCCAAAAGGGTCATTTGGCGCCGCGCCAAGAACACCTTGGATCCACACCCAACTAGCTACAGTACCTCTCCCAGTTAACGCATTGTGCAAGATCTGAAGCCTGGTGTACAAGAAATTTAAATGCATAGAGAGGATTTTTAATCCCCGATGTGTCCTCTCCTTCAGCTATAAATAGAGGCGTTGGGACTCACTTCAGAACCCCGGAAAGAGAATGAGAGAAACGCCGATAAAATTTCTCTGCGTCGTCCTAACGCTGAGAAAGTAGTGAGTGAAGTGAGATAGGGAGTGGTCAGCCTATAAAGCCTTGAAACCCTGCCAAAACTCCGCCAAACTAAAGACCCACCGGTTAAAGTGATCCCTAGCCCTTTAGTTAGGTATCCACCCCATTTTCCCGGCCCAAAGACCATAAAGTAAGTCGTTACTCTGCCCGAGTAAATAGGCTAAAATCACCCAAAGTAAGTCGTTATTTCGCCCAACTAGATAGGCCAAAACCACCAAAACTAAGCCGTCATTCTGCCCGAATGAGCGAGCCAAAACCACCAAAAATAAGCCGACACTCTGCCCAAATCACAGCAGCAACAGCAACAGAAGTCTCCCTCTCCCGAGAAGGACAGAGCGAGCACACTCCGCTCTAAAAGGTAATAACCTTTAAAGGCGTTATTTTTATAAAAGTTGTTCTTTAAATCCGACCCAATGTAGAAAATATAAGTCGTTGTGCTACCCGGATTTAGTTAGAAAATACTACGTAAAAGAGCCATTATAATGGCCAAGTATTTTTAAATATATTTGTAATTATTGTAAGGAGACGGCTGCAAGTCCGTAAATAATGTAGCCGCGGATGTATTTGTTTTTTATTTCCTGTCTTTAAATGCTTTGTTTATTTGCTAAATAAATATAACAAAAGACATACTTTAGTCAAAAACCGCTTTTAAGACCGAAAGGGCGAGTTGGGTGCCTAGCACCTTCCCAACTCGTAACTTAGCCTCCGAACCCGTTTTGCAATCTCTGGTTTTTCTTTTTTTGGTTTTGCTTTATTTTTGCCTTAAAATAAAGATGGTGACTCTATAAAACATTTTGGATCTAGTGGGGTGTCGCAACACTCCTTTCTTGCACTTTTCTGTTTTCTCCTAAAAAAGGGAGAATGAGAATGAAAGGGTGATGCATTCCTATATCCTGGTATCCCCTAAACAAGGGATAACTTGATGCAGGAAACCCAAAGCACCCATAGTGATCCGAAATAGACCATAGGGCTATTTTCATAAAATCCATAGTGGGGGCGTCGCAACATCCTTTTTTGCACTTTTTCGTTTTCTCCTAAAAAGGAGAGAATGAGAATGAAAGGGTGATGTATTCCCATATACTGGTATCCCCTAAACAAGGGATAACTTGATGCGGGAAACCCAAAGTTCCCATATTGGATCAAAAATCCACTAAAGTCAACCGAGGCGCATTCCAACGCGCTATTTTAGACAGCACTCCTCTCGCACTTTTAATTTCGTTTTCCCCTAAATAAGGGAGGATGAAATAAGAGCAGTGGTGTCCCGCATCCGCACGTACGCGCACCCCTATCCAAGGGTGCGCGGGGAGCGGGCGCACGCTGGGCGACCCATAATAAGTGGATGGAAAACATGATAATGCTTTACATATATATATATATATATATATATATATATATATATATATATATATATATATATATATATATATATATATATTATCCAATGAAGTAAAAAATAAGCATTGTCTTGTCACAATCACCCAAAGGTGATTGTGACAAGATAATGCTTCTTTTTTACTTCATTGGATGACAATTGAATTTCCTCATCTTCTGTGACTTTCTATAAATTTGGTTAATGATGCATTTGGAGAAACCATCATCCATCACATTTTGATCGGTGTATACACTTAAAACCAAACACACACTTCAGAAAATTTATGTCTTCTTCAAGTTCTAGTTGAAATTCAAGCACCAACAACATGAAGACGATTTACAGAATGACATTCAATGAAGTGTGAATGAATATATATTTGATCTCAATTGTCGTCGACGTCGCAAGTGTCAAATTTGTAGAGAACTAATAAGATCTCTACAAGACGAAAGAGAAGGTCGTGAACGTATATACATTGATAGAAATCGTGCTAAGGGCTATGAACGCCTGTATTCAGACTATTTTGCATAGAATTCTACATATACCGACCAACAATTTTACACCAGATTTCGGATGCCAAGACATGTCTTCCTTCGTGTAGTGGAAGCTCTTGGTGCTCATAGTCTATATTTTCAACAACGATTTGAAGCATGTGGGAGACCTAATTTATCACCAATATGTGATGACTATATTCGTATTGGAAAAAGCACAGCAATTGAATGCTTGAAGAAATTTTCAGAATGTATGGTTAATGTTTTTGGAGAATGGTTCTTGCGAAAGCCAACAGAGGAGGATGTCCAACGCTTGCTTCATATTGGGGAGACACGCGATTTTCCTTGTATGCTAGGTAGCATAGATTGTATGCATTGAGAATAGAAGAATTGCACAGTGGCTTGGCAAGGTCGATCAGCAAGCTCGAGGGGATGGAAAGACGACCGTAGTTCTTGAAGCAGTCGCTTCCTACCATTTGTGGATATGACATGCTTTCTTTGGTACTCCAGGTACTTGTAATGATATAAATGTTCTTGATCGATCTCCAATATTTAATGATATTTATAATGGTGTAGCCCCGACAGTAGGCTTTACTGTTAACGGTAATCATTATAACTTGGGTTATTATTTAACTGATGATATATATCCTCCATTGGCTACATTCATCCAGTCCATTCGATTGCCGCAAAGTGATAAACATAAGCTTTTTGCTCAACACCAAGAAGCAACAAGAAATGATGTTAAGCGTGCCTTTGGGGTATTGCAGGCACGATTTGCCATTATACGAGGACCGACACTTATGTGGGAGGTATCCACGCTAGGAAACATTATGAAGGATTGTATCATATTACATAATATGATTGTCGAAGATGAACGAGATACTTACGTACGTATGCCAAATGCTTCAGACTATGAACATACTAACATTACTAATGGTAGCTTAGGATAACAATATTTTAACGAGCGTAATACATAGTATGCAAAATATCTTAAACGAAGGTGTACCATTCGAGATAAAGAATCACATCGCCGCCTACTGCATGATTTAATTGAAAATATTTGGAGTCTTTTTAGTAATCATTAATTTTTATTATAGTTGTTATATTATTTTCGGATATTGCAAGATTTTCTCTGAATTTTTTATTTAATGAAGTTAATTATTGCACTTTTTAAAATTTATTAATGAATATTAGTATTTGGAGTCTTTTTTGTAATCGGTAATTTTAATTATAGTTGTTGTATTACTTTCGGATATTGCAAGATTTTATTTGAATTGTTTATTTAATGAAGTTAATTATTGTACTTTTTAAATTTATTAATGAATATTAATATAAATATTATTGAACTTTTAATAAATTGATAATATTATTAGATTATTTAATTATAATAATATTATATTATAAATAATATCAAATTATTCTGGTTTTACTAAATTAATAATATTATAAGTAAAAAATTTCTAATTATAATAAATATTATTCAAAATATAATAAATAAATATTATTTTAATAATGACTATTTATATAATGAAATAGTTTTTGTAAAGTTGTTGGAGATAAAAATGGTGGGGTATCTAAATGTGTTGGATTTTGTGCCACCATTGGGAGAGTTTTTTTGTTTTAAATCAAATAGGTATCTAATGAATTAGTTTATTGGTTTTTAATGTGTTGGGTTTGATTTTTGGTGTGCCATTGTACTTGCTCTTACAACAATAGGTAAATTGTTACTTTTGGATGGACAGTTAATAGAAATTATCTAAAGTGATTGAAATAAGAAACGTTTGTTATCAACATTGATTAAGTCAGTATATTGGGTACTAAAAGCAAAATGTAGGTAAACTTTGGGCATGAAAAGTGAGATTATCCCAGAAAAATAATTACCCAATTTATCAACAATAATTACACTTAAATAATGATAAATAAATATTTTTATGAGTTTTTTTAAATTTGTGTGCTAATTTTTAAAACGTCATTTATATTGTGACAAAGAGAGTAATTTTATTATAATCTGTGTGGTAAATCAAACTAAACCGTATTTAGGAAATGAAGAGTTTAGCATTAGTTTTTTACTAATATAGACTCTTAGGGCATCCTCATATCGGGCATTCTTCAGCTGATTCTTATAAGAACTAGTTTTATACCTGTGCGTTAAACGCACGCCATATATTTTTTTCTATCAAATTATACATAAGTAACATGAAGTGAAAAAATAAAATTAACCATAAAGATTGTGAGTTCGATATGTACATAAACTGGACAAATTATTATAACACAACGATTAAGAAAAAGTAAAATTATTAATAGATAATACAATAAATAAATAAAATCTTTTATAAAATTTAGAATATTTTTTAAATACAACATTTGTCTTTAAATATGTGCGATTACTACTACTATCACTATGATTAAATATGTACAATTACTACTACTATCACTATCACATAACAAAACTCATATAATCTATATTAATCAATGTATAACAAATTAAAATGACGATAAACCAAAGAAAAACAACTCAAATTACATACTTCATACGGTCATCCCTCCCCTGAAATGACATAAATGTCCCCAACTCAAAAACCCTTTCATTAATAGTGTCACCCAAATGATGTGACACTGATAATATATGTACTTAATTATTACAACTATATCTACAAATATTTAAGCCCAATTCAATAGACAATAAAATAGACATTTAAACTATGATTACTCTCAATTCATTGTACCTCTCACAAAGTATGATATACTCGGCTACTCGCCCATATGCATAATCACACCCTTCTACAGTCATCGTACATGTTCCCAAAGCAATTAAACTACGATTTACTTGTCCATAGTCATCTTCCAATGTCAAGGAGCGAAAATGGAATCCGGTAATGATGGTGGTGTCACCTTTCACCAGAACCTTGTTGATCTTTAAAAGTCCACTCATCCAGTATATCATAACTGATGCTACTACTATTGCCAGTGAAATTACGTGGTTATATATAACAAAAGCGGTCACAGAACATTTTTATTCAAGGAGAAAACACATTTATGGCTGAGTAAACAATGTTTGTTGAGTAGCAAATTAGACATGACAAACTTTAAGGATCCATAGTTGTTCATCAAATTATATTTCACTATGTACTTATTCTTTAGCTCCTATTGATAGAATTTGTCTTGACAAAACTCACAAGTAAATTAATATTCAAAGAGGAAGCACATTTATGGCTGAGTAAGCAATGTTTGTTGAGTTTTTAGATTGCTAGTCTTGTTTCTCTTGCATATTGGTAAAAAGAGAAAAACATTCCTTCTTAGATTGATAGTATTTAATTTTTTAACAACTTCTTATTTTTTTTTTATTAATTATCAATACTTGTATATGTGTTCATATGTAAATAGTATCCTTATTTTGTAAGTAGTTACAGTGGTTATCTAGCAATCTTGAGATAAACAAATTACATTTGTCATTATATCTTCCTATTTTTGGCAAGTGCATTTTGAAGGGATCTTGCTATATTTGGATGTGCTAATCACATTTGTCATTATATATATAAAGAAAATGTAACAAAACAAAGTGTTCCAATTTCCAATGCATTGTTAATTAAATGTTTAGTATAAAAACTAAGAAAAATGTAATAAAATAAAGTGTTTCAACTTCCGATGCATATTTGTGTTTTCATTTATGGAAAACATTTAGGCGGGAAAATCACGCTTGTTATTATTATTATTATTATTATTATATATATATATATATAATATATATATATATATATATATATATATATATATATATATATATATATATATATATATATATATATATATATATATATATATGTATATGTGCGATTACTACTACTATCACTATCACATAACAAAACTCATATAGTTTATATTAATCAATGTATAACAAATTAAAATGACGATAAACCAAAGAAAAACAACTCAAATTACATACTTCCAACGGTCATCCCTCCCCTGAAATGATTTAAATGTCCCCAACTCAAAAACCATTTCATTAATAGTGTCACCCAAATGAAATGACACTGATAATACATATACTTAATTATTACAACTATATCTACAAATATTTAAGCCCAATTCAATAGACAATAAAATAAACATTTAGACTATGATTACTCTCAATTCATTGTACCTCTCACAGAGTATGATATACTCGGCTATTGCCCATATACATAATGACACCCTTCTACAGTCATCGTACATGTTCCCAAAGCAATTAAACTACGATTTACTTGTCCATAGTCATCTTCCAATGTCAAGGAGCGAAAATGGAATCCGGTAATGATGGTGTTGTCACCTCTCACCAGAACCTTGTTAATCTTTAAAAGTCCAATCATCCAGTATGTCATAACTGATGCTACTACTATTGCCAGTGAAATTACGTGGTTATAGATAACAAAAGCGGTCACAGAGCATTTGTATTCAAGGAGAAAACATATTTATGGCTGAGTAGATAATGTTTGTTGAGTATCAAATTAGACATGATAAACTTTAAAGATTCATAGTTGTTCATCAAATTATATTTCACTATGTACTTGTTCTTTAGCTCCTATTGATAGAATTTGTCTTGACAAAACTCACAAGTAAATTAATATTCAAAGAGGAAGCACATTTATGGCTGAGTAAGCAATGTTTGTTGAATTTTTAAATTGCTAGTCTTGTTTCCCTTGCATATTGGTAAAAAGAGAAAAGACATTCCTTCTTAGATTGATAGTATTTAAAAACTTAACAATTTCTTATATTTTTTAAATTTAATTATCAATACGTGTATATGTTTTCATATGTAAATAGTATCCTTATTTTGTAAGTAGTTACAGAGGTTATCTAGCAATCTTGAGATAAACAAATTACATTTGTCATTATATATATCTTCCTATTTTTAGCAAGTGTATTTTGAAGGGATCTTGCTATATTTGGATGTGCTAATCACATTTGTCATTGTATATATAAAGAAAATGTAACAAAACAAAGTGTTTCAATTTCCAATGCATTGTTAATTAAATGTTTACTATAAAAATTAAGAAAAATGTAATAAAACAAAGTGTTTCAACTTCCGATGCATATTTGTGTTTTCATTTATGAAAAACATTTAGGCGGAAAAATCACGCTTGTTATTATATATATATATATATATATATATATATATATATATATATATATATATATATATAGATCACTCCCCCATTGTGGAACAATTCTTATAAGAATTGATGGTCAAAAATCCTTATATAAGGATTTTGAAAATTTTGTAAAAAAAAATTCTCCCTATCATGTCAGAGAGAGTGTGTGACACACACTTGACAAAGAAAGGCAAGTGCACCTCAATCTCTAAAAAGCACGTGAAACCCCCAATGGAGACCCGCCCACATTGCTTTCTACATCGAAGATTCCTTTTCTTTTTCATTTTTTCTCTCCATGGTTTTGTACCCGTTTTTTATGCAATTTTTTTTAATAACTTTTTGAGTTTTTGACCCTTTTTCAACGATTATTTTTTTCTGTTGACTTTTTACCCGTTGATTTTTTACCCATTTATTGGTATTTTAATGTAATTTTTAAAATTAATATATTTGTTTTAAAATTTATTTGTACTATTTAATTTACAATTAAAATTATAAACTAATTAATTAATTTACAAAGTATTAAAATAAAAAAGTTGTGTAAATAAATTAGATGATTTAGTAGTGAGACTCAACTAAGAATTAAATAAAGAATTAGTAGCAATAGGAAGATAAATTTTTAGAATAGGAAATTTTTAAAATGTATAGATAACCGTGAGACCTACCTATGAATCAGCATAAGGATAACCAACATTGATGATGCGCTTATGAGAGCATCCTCATTGTATAAATCTTCCTATATATCTTTTTAGCTGGGTCTCACTGCCACCTATACATTTTTATCTTCTTATCCACTTAAGAATATATATTCTCATTATATAGTATTCTTACACAAAAAATATTAAAATTAACACCATCTCATATAATAAATACAAAGCCCTTCTCCCCACACACACACCACAAAGTGGACTGACTGCCTTCTCTCTCTCCTCCCCCAAAGTCTTCTTCCTATTTAGAGCATCCACAACCCTAAACCTATCAAAAGGTTTATCTCCTGCCACATCATCAGTTTATAAACCTTTTTTCTATAAACATATTCTCCACTATACATAAAATCAGAAAAGCTTTATAACATGGACCCACAACTAAATATTTTATTTTTTTCCAATACACCTTTATTTTTAAAAAACAAAGAAACAAATGAGGTGGCAATGGATGGACCGGTCCATACTCATGGAGCTTTTGCCTCCACATCATCAATATTCCCAAAAGCTTCATACCCTTCCAATGCTAAAAACCTTTCCAAAAAGCTTTAACCCAAGTTTTACATCTCCCATTGGAGATGCTCTTAGGAAGAAAACTTTTTCTCTCTCCTAAATAATACTTAATAAGATGTACAATAGTGAACAAAATTTACCTTCTTAATTGAAAAAACGAGAAGAATGGAACAATGTGGATACTCAGACTATATAGGTATATTCCAATTGGGCAGAGAAGAATCATCCGATCTTAAAACAGTAATCATGCTTGTTCTCTTTATTTCAATAAATAAATACAAAATTATTTTCCAACTTTAGCTTTCACTTTAAGAATTTCATTTCATTTCTTTTTTCTTTTTTGGTAGGACTAGGAATACGAATCAAAGAAAGCCGTTTAAAATCGAACAGGACGTTGTGGTACCCGTGTGTACTTGTAACGTTTCAAATACAGGTACTCTCTCTCTCTTTTTCACACACAACACGCACAAACACACAGTCTAGATACATCTAGAAGTAACTTTCACTCTCTCTATATACAGAGAGGATTCTCGTGTACAAAAGTTGATTTTTTTCCATCTTTCTTTCTTTGTTATTGATATATTTATGTGGGTATTGCATGAACCCAGTTCATAATCACTCAGTCCATCCCCGTGAGTTTGTTGGTTGGAAAAGAAAAATTCATCGCAGGTAAGCAAATATAAAGAAAAGTGTAGCAGCTTCGGAGCAGGGGAATTGTATTGAGTTGCAGAAGAAGAAGAAGATGGGGAGCAGGAATTTGGAGAAGATGGCTTCAATTGATGCACAATTGAGGCAGTTGGCGCCTGGGAAGGTATCGGAAGACGATAAGTTGGTGGAGTATGATGCTCTCTTGTTGGATCGTTTTCTTGATATTCTTCAAGACCTCCACGGCGAAGACATTCGTCAAACAGTAATTTCCTAACTCCGAACTTCTCTGTTTTTCAGTTTCTTCAATTTTTAATTTTTTTCACGACAACGGCAACAAGGTTAGCACCCGTGATAGTTGGGTCCCGGTGATGGGTTAGTATCGGTGATAGTTGGGTCCCGGTGATGGGTTAGTATCGGTGATAGTTGGGTCCCGGTGATGGGTTAGTACCGGTGATAGGTCGGTCCCGGTGATGGGTTAGTACAGGTGATAGACTGATAGTTGACTTCTACGCAACAAGGGCTAGTACCGGTGATAGTTGGGTCCCGGTAATGGGTGGGTCATAGTTGGGTCCCGGTAATGGGTTAGTACGGTGATAGTTGGGTTCATAACTAATGGTAGTTAGCTGGTAGTTAGGTCCATAACTAATGGGATACAGGATACTGGTGATAGTTGGGTCCAGCCACTTATTAAAGGTTAGTCTGGGAATTACTGGTGCCACGCATGGGTTAGTCCGGGTGATAATTGGGTCCAGCCACTTGCATTGGGTTAGTCCGGGTGTTGGTCGGGCCTCACCAGTTAGTCCTGGTGATAAGTGGATGTTAATTTGAAACAGTGAGAAGCGAATATAGTGATAACAAGGTAGAGATTATTATTGAAGCAGAAAATTATATGGTAGTTTATGAATTGGGGTTAGTAAAAGTGATAGCTGATTGATTGGTTTGGCAGGTAGTTCTCAAACAGTGGTCATGATTATTATATGGGCAGAAAGTTTTATTGTAGAACACCCTCCATCCCAAAATTAGTATCCCGCTTACTTTTGCCTAATTTTAGAACCTAGTGTAATTTCTCCTTACATAATGGTGGTAAAAATTCGTAAAGTTATTATTTTTAGTAATAAAAAGTCATTTTCTCAAATATAGGTGGTAAAATGTCAATCTTTTTAATACTAAAAGGAGGTAAGTTGAACCCCATAATGACTATGGCTTCGCCACTGTTCCTAAATGTATTTTCATAAAGGTTGTGCCCTTGGATACACTGTTCCTAGATGTATTTGCATAAAGGTTGCACCCTCGAATCTGATGGGGAGGTGGATTAAGTTGAGGTGAGCGCAAGTTGCCCCAACGAACCACTTCATTGACCAAAGGAAAATAAAAATATTAAATATGCACTCTCAGTACTTTATTGATGGGTTTGGCTAAACTTTGTATATTGACTTTGTTGAAATACTATGCCAAAATCAATCAGTATTTGGTTTTTCTAGAGCAATACCCGTGCTGCATTTTTTTTTGGCGAAGTGTATTCAATACAATCTTTGGCTGATCTTCGGTTTAGATACTAATTTACCAAAATGTGTTTGCTCTATGATTTCACTTGTAATTTTGACAAGAAAGTCACAATTAGATGTGGTGGGTAGATCTCTTGTAATGTTAGAATACTGGGGTACTGAGATAAGTTCATGGCATGCAACAGTAATCTATTAAAATTCTCAAATGAGACTTTTCTAGGATATCTCCTAGCATGATGAAGCATCTAAGTCGAATCACCATGATGCAAGTCCAAGAGTACAGATTAAAATACTACTCATCAGTAAGTATGGAGATTGAGAAAAAGTCCCGTCCATTGTATAACATGTAGTAGACTTGCCTTGTGAAACTGTACCAGCTTTCTTCTGCGGTTCACATATTTGAGCTCCAAGTTGTTTCTGCTAGTATTTTCATGAAATCATATCATACCTTATGAGCAGATAGGGACATGAAAGCAGTTGTGATGAACATTACTAGTTTAAAAGATTCTCAGAATATGCTTTTACTATTTTCTTCTGAGCTTAGGTCCAAGACTGCTACGAGCTTTCTGCTGAGTACGAGGGGAAGCTTGAACCCAGAAAATTGGAGGAGCTTGGTGGAGTGCTGACAAGTTTGGATGCAGGGGACTCGATTGTAGTTGCCAAGTCTTTTTCCCACATGCTCAACTTAGCTAACTTGGCTGAAGAGGTTCAGATAGCTCACAGGCGAAGAATTAAGTTGAAGAAGGGTGATTTAGCTGATGAGGCATCTGCAACCACTGAATCTGATATTGAAGAGACCCTCAGGAGACTTGTGGTGCAACTCAAGAAGTCTCCCGAAGAAATATTCGATTCTTTAAAGAACCAGACAGTGGATCTCGTCCTCACTGCACATCCTACTCAGTCTGTTCGGAGATCTTTACTTCAAAAGCACGGAAGGTTTGTACATGAATGCCTCACTATAGCTTGAAGCTTTGTAAAACTTCTTCATCTTATCATAAAGGCAAGAAGATGATGATTTGTTCTTTTCATTTCAGTTTTTTGACCTAACTTTTTTTTTCAGGATTCGAAATTGCTTAGCGCAGTTGTATGCCAAAGACATTACACCTGATGATAAGCAGGAGCTTGATGAGGCCCTACAAAGAGAGGTATGTGTTACAACAGTTGGCTATATTTTACCCGCTACTTATATGTTGGAGATTTCCCTTTTGTAGTGAAATTTGTCTTGACATAGACTCTCAAGGATTATTTAGAAAATACAATGGGATACCATCACAACTCTTTTTTGATTTCTATCTATCTATCTATCTTTCTTTCTTTTCTTTATTCTTGGAAGAGGGAATTTTTTAAATAGAGAGAAGCATTTAAAAAAGAAGGGTTTTGTAAGCTAATTATCTTTGCATTGGCGCTATTTCCCTCTTTTAAGATCCTAAGTTTATGTGAGAAAATGATGGTTATTAATACTTTAGCTTCAGTATTAATACTAAGCATTCATCTGGTCCCTGTACAATACGGATGCCGTATTAGATGCTAATACTCGATTAATACCTGCGGAAGCATCATGTGTTAGTATACCCTGAAATAGGAAATTTAGTTTTAAACTGCGAAAGTTATATATATATATATATATATATATATATATATATATATATATATAAGGGAACACATTATGTTTCCTTAATCATGTTTATTAAGGTACATGTAGGCTTACATATTATAAGAAGTCTGAATTTAAATAAATAAATAGAAATGAATAAGATACATGTTTCTTTGATCATTGATTCTTTGCTTGGGTTCTTGTTATTGATCCATTCCTTTCCCAATTCTTGCGATGTTTAATTTAAAAACTTATATTCCCTTTTCCGTTGTAGATACAAGCTGCATTTCGCACAGATGAAATCAGGAGGACTGCTCCAACTCCACAAGATGAGATGAGGGCTGGAATGAGCTACTTTCATGAGACAATTTGGAAAGGAGTGCCGAAATTCTTGCGACGTGTTGACACTGCATTAAAGAACGTAGGAATAAATGAGCGTGTTCCTTACAATGCCCCTCTTATTCAATTCTCTTCATGGATGGGTGGGGATCGTGATGGTATTACTCTTACCTAATATGAGTATCATTGTATTTTGTCTATACTTGTTGTCAGTAAATCAGTATCCTGAATAGCTGATATGGCCTATAGGAAATCCAAGGGTTACTCCTGAAGTTACGCGGGATGTTTGCTTATTAGCCAGGATGATGGCTGCAAACATGTACTTCTCCCAGATCGAGGATCTCATGTTTGAGGTACAAACTTATTTTAGCTGGACTCTCTATGATATTTGGAGCACTCGTTTAACACCAGTAATTTCTTTGGCCCACTAAAAGCCTTCCTGTTTCTGTACCCTCTGTTACAGCTATCAATGTGGCGTTGCAGTGATGAACTCCGTGCTCGTGCAGATGAACTTCATAGGTCCTCAAAGAGAGATGCAAAACATTATATTGGTATGTCAGGCCATTATATTTTTGTCTCACATTGGAAGTACTAGGATTTTGATGAAATCTTACATCTTGCATTTGTTCATTTTTATGATCCTTGAACTCAAGAATGCAAAGTCTTTTAACTTATGAAGGCCAATTCATGTAAGCTAAAAAGTAAATTAAGTCTGAAGTTGTGATCCCACCCCCATCCCCGTTTTCCTAAATTCTCAATATATTTTAATCAAGCTCAAGCTAGTTCACCCCCTACTCATATAGAGTCAGGCCCTTATTTATCATTATTCTTCAAAAAATGAACTGTTGAATAATTCGAGTAATGGAAAAAAGTCAGTGTCCACTAGGTTCTGCTAAATAACTTTAAAAGTTAACCTGTTGTACTCAAGTTTTTGAAGTAAATATTGATATCATATTCTCATTTATGTTCAATGATGCAGAATTTTGGAAGCAAATTCCACCAAATGAGCCCTATCGTGTAATACTTGGTGATGTGAGGGATAAGTTGTATCATACACGTGAACGCTCGCGCCAGTTGTTAGCTAATGGTATTGCTGATACTCCTGAGGAAACAACTTTCACAAATATTGAGCAGGTCTGTTCGTCTTACTGAACTTCCCAATTTTGAGCTCTTAAAGTTATTTCCATACTTATTGACACATACTTGTGAGCATCGTTAGTCATGGTGAGAATATAATACATACTTCCTCTGTCCTAAAGACTTGGTCCCACTTTCCTTTTTGCTTTGTCCCATTTCTTGAAAAGGATAAATTTTTAGTTTAATTTAAAAGAGGTACTAACAAGTAAAGCTACAATTGGTTCCAATCCCCATACTAACAAAAAGTCATACTTATCTATCAAAATAATAACAAGTAAAGCTACAATCTTAAATTTTTGACATTTTAAATAAGTATTTTTCTGGGACAGAGGGAGTATTGTGATGATCAACACTAATTTGGTCATTGTTTGAGCATGAAAGTGTGCTTGAATTCAGAATCTCTCAAGAATGGACATACTCTATGTTATAATTGAATAAATCCTTTTGGTAGAATGGCTCTATGTATTGTGGTGTATTGTATTGGGATCACAAGGGCAAGCCTTGGCTTAATATTGTGACACGTAAACTCACGAGCTGTAACTATGAAAATAACTTGAAAGGGTTAGAGGTAAGACTACCCTCATTTACTCATTAGACACTTCCCAACCCATGCAATGGCTGGAGCCTTGTAGGCGGTTCCTTTTTGATTATGGTGATAATCAAGAGTTTGTGTGGGAATGTTTCTTGTATCTTAACTCTTTGACTGATTAATGTAGAATTGCTATATGGCGTGGGTATAGTATAGTGATGATTTACTATTCTGGTAGGAAAATTTCTTGTATTTAAAAGCTTTCTTGACTGCTTGTGTGTGTTTAGTTGAGACTTAGGACTCACCGTGAAATTTGATCCTCTTTTATGTACTTCTTTAACTAGCTTTGAGACATTCTCCATCACATAAATGAAACTCCCAAATGTTTTGGTTTAAGATCTGTATATATTGGTTTTACTACTACATTCATTCTAAAAGGAGTCCTAGTCTCCATTATAGTTTGTCCCAGAATAGAGTCCCGTGCTAGAAATTTACATTATTTCTTCAATATTTACCTTCTTTCTGAACACATAATACTCTTTCGTGTCATGCAAAAAAGATAAACTGTTTATCTTACTTGTCATACAAAAATTATACTACTTGAGTGTAATTTAAAGGAAATAGTGAAGAGTAAAAGTACGATATTAAAAAGTTTGACTTTTTAAATAAGACTAGTTTTTGGGATAGATGGAGTACAACATTACATATTTTAACATATCAAATAGGACACGTTTTTGGGGGCAGGTGGAGTAACAAGTATGTTCTACACTTAAAATTCTTCCTTGATGTCTCTGTATTTTGAATTTTGGATATAACTGGTTGACAAAAAGGATTCATGTGACTGACATAAGTAGTTAGAGAAAGTCATTGTTGGTTTGTACTCTTTCTGGAACCAATAATCACAGTTGAAGGCATACTAAGGTTAAAAAGTAAAGTAAACACAAAAACTGTTCTCATACTAAGGCTTGAAAGTAAAGTAAACACAAAAACTGTTCTCATGCTTTAGGCTTGAGTTATAAGACATGGTTTTGAGACTCGCAGAAGAAGAAAAAATCATACTTAAGTTCTATTTATATCAAGAGTACAACAATTTTGAGAAATGCCTATTTGTGCTACTCCCCCGAGTGTCTTCGTCCCAAATACAGAGGCACGCATTTAGACATTTCAAAGTCCACTTGACTTGTTCCCAAATGCAACTATGATGTGGATTTACTTGTTTTCTCAAAAATAATAAAACACGAGTTTCAGAGTACTTTTAGTTTAATTTAGGAAGGTTATGGTTTTATTCTCTACAACTACATAAAAATGCGTTAAACAGCAATACAATATGTGGTTAGACTGACTCGAAAAGTTTGAATGCTTTTCTTTTTTAATCCGACCCGTCAATATTTTTGGGTCAAAACGTGTTATTCGTTTCAACCCAAAAAATAAATGGGTCGTGCCGGGTTGGGTAAAATTCATTCCGGGTCAGGTGGACTAACGGATTCCAAGTTGTAATTCAGGCCTAACTAATATAAATTATGGTTGAAAATTTAACGTGTCAAAGTTCGAAGGCTTGACCTCATTTAAGTTGACCGACTTTGACCCTTTCAAGTTTGGAAAAGAATCATTTCACTTAAAGGAGAACCGATTTTTTTATCATTTCTAAATTTTTGGGAAAAATGAGAAACGTTTCTAGTTTCTCAGAAATAGAGATGATTGTCAAACATTTTTCTATTTCTATCTTTCGCAAAAAATTAGAAATAGAAACAAAAATAATAGAAACGAAATGGTTACCAAACAAGCCCATAGTGACTAATTACTACCTTCTTTTTGTGCCTGTAGTTCCTGGAACCTCTTGAGCTCTGTTATAGATCACTTTGTGCTTGCGGCGATCGGCCAATTGCTGATGGAAGCCTTCTTGATTTCTTAAGGCAAGTTTCTACCTTTGGGCTCTCACTTGTGAGACTTGATATACGACAAGAGTCAGATAGGCACACAGATGTAATGGATGCTATCACGAGGCATCTAGAGATTGGGTCATACCGAGAATGGTCAGAGGAACGGAGGCAGGAATGGCTCTTATCTGAACTTAGTGGCAAGCGCCCTCTTTTTGGGCCTGATCTTCCCAAAACCGAAGAAATTGCTGATGTGTTGGATACCTTTCATGTCATTGCTGAATTGCCATCAGATAACTTTGGTGCCTATATAATTTCAATGGCAACTGCCCCATCTGATGTGCTTGCCGTTGAGCTTTTACAGCGGGAGTGCCATGTCAAGAACCCATTGAGGGTTGTTCCATTGTTTGAAAAACTTGCTGATCTTGAGGCTGCTCCTGCTGCCATGGCTCGCCTTTTCTCAATTGATTGGTATAGAAACAGGATTGATGGAAAGCAAGAGGTCATGATTGGATATTCAGATTCGGGCAAGGATGCTGGTCGGTTCTCTGCAGCATGGCAATTGTACAAGGCTCAAGAGGAGCTTATAAAGGTGGCAAAACAGTTCGGAGTAAAGCTAACCATGTTCCATGGCCGAGGAGGGACAGTTGGAAGAGGAGGGGGCCCCACCCATCTTGCAATATTATCTCAGCCTCCTGATACAATTCATGGATCACTTCGTGTGACTGTTCAAGGTGAAGTTATTGAACAGTCGTTTGGGGAGGAGCACTTGTGTTTTAGAACACTACAACGCTTCACCGCAGCAACACTCGAGCATGGAATGCATCCTCCAATCTCGCCAAAGCCAGAATGGCGTGCACTCATGGACGAGATGGCAGTCATTGCCACTAAAGAATATCGTTCCATAGTGTTTCAGGAACCTCGATTTGTTGAATATTTCCGCCTGGTAAGTATCTGTTATATCTTCCATCACGTTTGTTCATTGGGTGAATTATCCTTAGTTGTGGAGGTCTATTTCAGTATTATTCTTTGGTTTTACTTGAAAGTTAGAGGGCGCAGTTTGTATTGTTAACTTTACAGCTTATACTTATACTGGGTATAATTCATCTCTTCTCTTTCTAACTACGCAGGCGACACCAGAGACAGAGTATGGTCGAATGAACATTGGAAGTCGCCCATCCAAACGTAAGCCTAGTGGTGGGATTGAATCACTCCGTGCGATCCCATGGATCTTTGCATGGACACAAACTAGGTTTCATCTTCCCGTTTGGCTCGGTTTTGGTACAGCCTTCAAGCACATCATTGAGAAGGATATAAAAAACCTTCAAATGCTCAAGGAGATGTACAACCAGTGGCCTTTCTTTCGAGTGACAATTGATTTGGTTGAGATGGTATTTGCTAAAGGGGACCCAAGAATTGCAGCCTTGTATGACAAGCTTCTTGTATCGAAAGAACTTTGGCCATTTGGAGAGCGCTTAAGGGCCAATTTTCTAGAAACTAAAAGCCTTCTTCTCCAGGTATGCTGCAACATCCTTACTATTGCCAAAGAGTTCTGGTTCTTTATTTTTCTTTTCTTGTGAACGGCTAAAAGTATAACAAAAGAATAAATACACCTCAAAACATTATTCCAACCTCCAACCGAAACTCTCATATAGCATTGTGATAGCTCAATGAAAAGAGATGAAAAAATGAACTCCACTAAACACACCACTGTGCTAACGCATTAAGTGAACTCTGCCGAGAGAGAAGACATTACTACTAGTCTCAATAAGACTTGTTATTTTCTGACTTCTACTCCCTATGTTCCTAAATTATCTTCATGTTTGATTGGACACATAGATTATAAAAAAACTAGTTGACTTCTGGTATATTATATAGTTTTCTTAATGGAAAGTTTTGAAACAAGATAATTTTTTTTGGAACTAACAAAAAAAAAAGGAAAGCTGGACAAATATTAAGGAATGGAGGGTGTATTTGGCATCCATATCAAATTATAACTTGATGCATGAATGGGATAGATCACTTGATTTTGCGATTCATTCTTTAATTTTCTGACTTTTTTGGTAGATTGCTGGGCACAAGGATATGCATGAATGGGATAGATCACTTGATTTTGCGATTCATTCTTTAATTTTCTCACTTTTTTGGTAGATTGCTGGGCACAAGGATGTGCATGAATGGGATAGATCACTTGATTTTGCAATTCATTCTTTAATTTTCTGACTTTTTTGGTAGATTGCTGGGCACAAGGATGTGCTAGAAGGAGATCCTTACTTGAAGCAGAGACTTAGACTTCGGGACTCGTACATAACGACTCTTAACGTGCTGCAAGCCTATACTTTGAAGCGTATACGTGACCCTAGCTACGATCATGACAAGGCAAGGCCACATTTGTCAAAGGAGATAATGGAATCAACCAAACCAGCTGCTGAGCTTGTGAAGCTCAACCCTACAAGCGAGTATGCTCCTGGGTTGGAAGATACCCTTATTTTAACCATGAAGGGTATTGCTGCTGGAATGCAGAATACTGGTTGAGCCTTTGCTTGATTTTGTGATGTTATGTTATGCTGTTTGTAGTTCTTAAATATTAAGTACTACTAGTTGGAGTGAGAAAGACATAAAAAGTAGTTATGTTACAAATAAACCTTATTTTAAGTCCGGTATATATATTTATATTGGGTGCGATCATACCAATACTAATGCATCGGATTCCATCAGAATCCATGCTTGAACGAGAGTAGTACTAGGATGGGTGACCCGGAAGGCCTCGTGTTGCTCCCCCTTTTAAAAATAAAAAGAAATATATATATTCAAGTTTCTTTTTCCTGTCTTCTTTTGTTACTTACAGATAAGCATTGCTTTTGTTGGTGAAAATCTGAGAAACTGTCTATTTGGAAATGTAAAATATGCTGGAATTTGATGATCAATATTTTGATTGGTAATTTCATGCACTTTCTTCGGAAGATGAAATTAAAGATTGAATCTTTGAAATGGAAATCCAAGTTCCAGTATTGCATATTTGTATTTGAATAGAAATACGACTGCTTGGAAGTTTGTGTTGGCTTTGAAATAATCTTAGAGGTTCACTATATATAGCTTAGGAAAGTAAAGTTGGGGAATAAATTTTGGTGATTTTCTAATGTATTTCTTCGTTCCGAGTAAATAGTCACTGTTTGAAAGTCAATTTTGAATGAAAATGATATTTTTAGTAGTTTATTAGTAATAAATTACACTTTTAAACCTTAATTTTTGAAAGTAGACTATTTAAGTGAATCATCGAAAGAAAAAATAGTGGACTCTTTGCTCGGAACGAAGGAAGTAGTTGATATGCATTATCATTGTGGTTGTAGAGTTGGGAAATAAATTTTGATGATTTTATAATATATTCCATCTGTTTCAAGCAAACAACCCTTATTAGAAAGTCAAATTTTCTAAGAAAATGACATTACTAATAGTCCATTAATAATAAAGTGACATTTTTATTTCTTAATTTTTTAAAGTGGATTGTTTAAATGAAGCATTCCAAAATAAAATAGCAAACTCTTTGCCCTAAATAGATGGAGTAGTTTTTAGAGTGATAATCAGGCCGGTATCATACAATGGAATTTTAACCACAAAAGTTCATAATTATTTTTTAAACCGTTACAGTACCATTTTGGAGAAAAAACGACAAAAATATCCTTAATGAAGAAAAAACATGCATACAAAGCAACTGTCCTGATTTGTGTGTCGATTTTTTTTTTTGAACGTCACTCCAAAGCCTCCGCCCACATTTGAACGTCGATTAAAAAATTGCATTGTCCACTTTTCATGATGATAATGAGAGGTAGAGCATAGAAGACAAGTTGAGCAACTTGCCCTTCGAATCCAATGGCACTTTTTGCATATAGTCTCTTTATTTTGAGCAAATAGTCTTCGTTTAAAAGTTAATTTTTTTAAAAAAAAATTAATATTTTTAGTAATTTATTACTAATAAAATAACTTTTAATGTCTTAATTTTTTAAAGTTGATTCTTTAAGTAAAATATTACAAAATAAAATTATTAACTTTTTACCCGAAACGAAGGAAATATTAGTTTTGATGATGATATTGAATTATCCCAAAATTAGTACTCCCTCCGTCCCTAAATAATCGTCCTAGTTTACCCGGCGCACAGTTTAAGAAAAAACAATTGACTTGACTATTTATATTGGTTTAATGTGTAATTTCCTTTAATGCCGATGTGTATGTGGCCCATAATTAAAGTAGAATGAAAAAGTAAGGATAAAGTGTTAAAAGTGATGTTTTAAAATGGTAAGTTTCAAAGTGGATAATTATTTTGGGACGGACGAAAAAGGAAAGGAGGAAGATAATTTAGGGACGGAGGGAGTATGCTTTTTATGTACAAGAGTTTTCAAACTTTTACAAAAACACCTCAACAACGGAAACAACTATCTCATCGATGAATCGAAGTCAAAAACATTTCAATAAATATTTAAACTTAGTGGAAATAATTTTGATGAGTTTGAGACATGATTTCAAGAGTTAGCTGTGTTGGCAGTTTCAAAATAACTATCTCAAATCATTGTTAACAAATACTCCCTCCGTCTATAAATAATCGTCTTGGTTGACTCAGCGCATAGTTTAAGAAAAAGTAATTGACTTGATTATTTTTATTGGTTTAATGTGTAGTTTCCTTTAATGTCCATGTATATGTGGCCCATAATTAAAGTAGAGTGAAAAAGTAAGGGTAAAGTGGTAAAAGTGATGTTCTAAAAAGGTAAGTTTCAAAATGGACAATTATTTTGAGACGGACGAAAAAGGAAAGGAGAACGATAATTTTGGGACGGAGGAGGGAGTAACAAAATAAGGAGCTCTTCTCCAATCATTTATTATTCTAGAATTACTCAACAATCATTTGGCATAGAGAAACCATTCCAAAACTCAGTTAAGAGAAATTCTAAGAGACAAGGTGTTAAACTTGATAAACATTGTTAGACCCTTATCTAACAGTTTAAGTTTTTAGATGAGTTGATTACTTAACATGATATTAGAGTTTTAGTTTAATAAGGTCGTGTGTTAGAATCATCTTGCTTGCATTTGTTACCCGCAATATTATGAATGCATAATGTCACTTTGTTTGGTTTGTAATGCCCTTGGTGAGGCATGTTTGTGTCTCTCTCCACGTGTGGACGGGTCACACGTGAGAGGAGTGTTAGATGAGTTGGTTACTTAACAGAAGGAAACGATGACAACAAGTAAACAATAATTGAATGTGTAGAAGAACTACAAGTCTATTTGAAAAAAGGTAAAATTACTTCACTACCCATCTCCATATTTAAACTATACTACCCCCTCCCTCATTCACGTAATTTTGATTACATGTCATTATTGATTCGATTTCCATTGTTAAAGAATGATATCGCATGTGAATTGGATTGGTTTTGATTCGGTTTATTTTTTTCTTTTCAATTACGAACAAAAAACTGTTGATTTGCATTTTTTTGGATTTCGGATAAAACATCCATAAAACATCCGCAAGTGTGTAGCGGATGTTTTATAAAATATCCACTAGTGTGTACCGCAAGTGAGTATCTATTAAATGTTAAAAAAGTTATTTAGGTCATTTTATGCATTAAATGATGTTACGTTAAGGGATTTGAGTGTTACGTTTAGGGTCACTCAATAAAAAAAGGACAAAAAAACAACTTCCGTAGATTTGAGATAATTCAGAATGCTAAAACCAACATCTTCTCCTTCATAGCAAAAGAACCATTGCTCTGATGTAGTTATATCAGAAGCCCACTTGACGACAATGAATCAAGTTGATCAACCAGAAGAGAGGAGCGAGAATATTCTGTCAGCCATTAGAATGGTTTCCAAGCGGTGGGCAATGACTATTAGAGCAGTCAAAATGGGTCTCGTTGGGTTAGCCCACCCCGTCACCTAAAAAAGGTGGGTTGGGTTGGGAAGGGAAAATATGAACCCATTTAGAATCGGGTCAAACAAGGTCGACCCCACTCGGGTTGTGAGCTGGGACAGGGCGGGGCGGGTTGGGCACGGGCTGACTTGTCACTTGGAAGATGTAAATACAATTTATACAAATTACAATATACAAGTTGAATTGTATATTCTAGATCTTAGAATAATCAGTAGAAACTCTTGAGTTCTTGACCAATAATCTCAAGATTCTCAACAACCATGACTCTCACGCATGACATGATATCGATTTCGTTTGAACTGGGAGGAGAGAAGAAAGGGGATCCCGATGCTTTTATGATGAAATCACTAGAAAAGCCTGACCAGATGGTGGTTACTTGGTGATGGAGGTGGCAGATCTGGCTTGGGGCGATGTCTGGAAAGGATGTGCGGCTTGGAGACGAGAGTGAAGCTGGTTGCGATGGTGGGCAGAGATGTCGCCGGAGGAGATGAAGGAGAAGTGAGAGAAAGATGTCTGTGGTAGATCGTCGCTGGATCTTGATTACTTGTCCATTTTGATGTCTTTCATTACATGAGTAGTAGACTTGAAGTTGTTCTTTCCAGTCCCAAGAATCCCGATAGTTCTAGATTTTTGGTCCACAAATTTCATTACCTGTGTTTGTTCTTCAAAATGATGTAGTGCATTTTGATACTTAAGTTTATTTTTATGATTTTTGAATTTCTTTTTTAAACCATAACTGAAGAAGTTTTTGTTACTTCAAAATATTAGAGTTCTTTTCAATTGTCCATTTAAAAAATTTTCAAATTGAGCATATATTGATGAGTGAGCAAATTGGGAGAATTTGGGTTAATTTTTTTTTTAAAGAAGTGTGGAAAAATTGGTGGGTTGACCCGCTCAACCCACAACTATGATGGGTTGGGGTGGGTTGACATTTCTGAGGCCCGCCATCTTTGGTGGTTGGCCTGCCCCGTCCCGTCCCACCAAATGGTGGGTTTTAGTGAGTTGTGGGTTGGCCCGTCCCGCCAACCCACCTCGACAGCTCTAATGACTATTACCTGCATGAATGTATCAATTATTAAGTGTTTGTTGGATGCCCCAATTTCATAGCTTGGAATTGGAATTGGGGCCTCCAAAACCAATTTTATTGTTTGAGAACATAACTAAAATTTGGAATTTGAATTGTGTTAGAATTCTAAATCACTCAATTCAATAAAACAAACTAATTACATCCTGAATCTTAATAATTTAAATTCTAAATTTTGAACAATTACTACATAATAACAAATCACCTTTTTTTACCACCACCAAAACAACTTTCAACCACCACCACTTGTGCCACCAACACCTCTGGCCAACGCCGTCACCTCCGGCCACCCCCACCACCACCTCAGGCTGCCGCCTCCGGAAATCGCCGCCTCCAACAACCTCCACCGGCTACCACCCATCGTCGTCGTTAACCACCACCACTATATGCTATTTATTTTCTAAAATATAAAAAACTTATATTTTTGTTGTTAACAAGGTTTAAACCCTTGTCGTTCATAATAACTAACAATCATGTACCGCTAACCTAAACTAGATACTTAACATAATATTGAATTCTTAACTTAAGTATAATGTACAATTACAATTGAATTCCACACATTATCCAAACAATGGAAATGCTATGATTTTGAAAGCAAATTCTAAGTTATTTAAAATTTATAAAATTTGAATATTTATTAAATTCAAAAAATCAATGCATCCAAAAGGACCCAAATTATATATCTATTTTGAGACCGAAAGGGCGAGTTGGGTGCCTAACTCCTTTCCAACTTATAACTTAGCCTCCGAACCCTTTTATAATCTGGTATAATTGGTTTTTCTCTATTTATCCTTAAAATAAAGATGGCTACTCTGTTATACATATTTTGAGTCCACAATTGAGGCCGAGCGTATTCCAAGCGCTTCAAAGTTTTGAAATCACTCGTTTTTTAGTAGCGGGGAAAGGTTAAAAAACGGGGCACTCACAGCTGGATCTATAAGCATAGCTTGTAGATTGTTTGATAAATCTGTGTTTTATTACTGTTTTAATAGATTTAAGACTTCCTCTATTTACATATTTGATTTTTTGGTCGATGCACCTTCGGATGCAACTGTATCATAAGCTGCATCGATAAATTCTTTGAATCCTAGATACTATTGATCTTTCACGATACAATGATGTGTCTTACTATACATAATTATTTTAATAAACATCACTTTTCTTACAAGGAGTTTGAGCTTTTAAACCTAAATTATTTCTTACTCTCTCCATTTCTAAATAATTTTCGTCAATTCAACAAATTGTTGTGTTTCCAACTTCTTTTTTAAGAAAACACTTTTAATACTTTACCCTTATTTTTTCTTCATATTTAAATTGTAGTCACATGCATAAGAGCTTTAAAGGAAACAACATACTCCCTTCGTTCAACCCAAATAGTTTATGTATATATGAATAACACTGGACTTTGTCATAATTACAAAATGAAAGTTTTTATTAATGTGTGCCTTGTCAATCATGATGATTATTTAGGAACAAAGAGAGTACATTGTTTTAGGTTATCATTATATTGATTAATATTTCAGGGTAAGTCACTGAAAAACACAATCTATGAGTCTTAACTTACTAATATTATGGTTCTAATCGCTATAGCTTAGTAAAAAATATAAGATTTAATAAATTTTTTGGTCATTCGATTTAACAGAAATCATTTATTTGGTCATATTACTAAAAAAATAATTTTTTTGGTCCTACATGTTCCCACTCTCCCCATTACCGTTACAATTTCCATCTAATTTTGTTAGAACATGTCAAAACTACCCTCATATACCTTAAATTAACGTGCTCACTATCTCAAATTCTTGATGCTAGAGAGGTAAGTTCTGACACCATAGATTTGAAGATCACATACTCAGATCGAAAAGACTCGAAAGCTCAACCAAAGGGAGAGGCAGGCGATTGCTATTCTATTCAAAAAGAGAAATAGGAAAATATAGTTCTATCTTAGACCGAGGAAGATGAAATAATACAATGGAGGATGATCCCCAAAAGGAATAAAAAATGCTCGCACATGAGTTCTTTTATGTCTGTCATTCGTCATATTATCTCTCGCGTCCTCCCTAAGCCCTAATTCATCTCTCTCTCATTTCTCCATCTCCGCCCAGCTCTCTTCCAGATCCAGCCATAACCGTCGCCATCTCCGGCCAAGCTCGCTTACCTTTGCTCCTCTTCCAACCATCTCATCCCAATGTTGCCCTCACTTTCTCCAAGTCACGGCCTAATAGCAGCCTCTGATCTTCATCTCCGTCTCATCCATCTCTGTTTAAGGAAGCTCCAACAGTAGTTATCTTCTCCATTCTCCCCCTTCTCTCCCACCATCTCTGAGCACCATCTTCAAACTTTGGCCTACCAGCAGCATTCACCCCCACCGTCCAACGTCCTTATCTTCTCCGGCTCCAACCATACCCAGGCCACCGGCCTAGCCTTGCCATCCAGTCCTAGTGCAAGTTCCATCTCTTCCCTCCCATTCTAATGCCCAAGCAGGCGCTCTAGCCTTCATCATCTACATCTCCAGCCATTGGATCGCCAAATTCCAGCAACTACACCTCTAATCTTTGATCAATTTTGCTCAAATCGAGTTGACGAAGTACACAAGTCAACAACTTCGGTGTGTTTGAAACATATTTTTACGAGGGTTTGTGATTCTCTCCCTGAAAAATTCTACCCATTTTGAGCCTAGGGCTTAGTTGTGGAACCCCTTCTCAATTTCCCTTTTTCGGTTGAATCAATTATGTTTTGTGGCTAGGTTGTAATTGCGTCAATTAGAACTATTGGATATAATTGGAAAGGTTAATAAAATTGATCGAAGGAAGGAGGAAGATAGATTCCAAACTCAACTTAGGATACTTTGGGCATTTTGAAAAATAATTAGACAACAAGTTTAACATAAACGATGTGAGGAGGAATCTGACATAAAAGGTCAACATGCAGGACGAAACAAATTATTTTTTTAGAATATGACCAAATAAATTATCCCCTTAAAGTCGAGGGACCAAAAAATTAATTAAATCAAAATATTATGACACTTATAACTACTTATAGTTATTGTTTATAATTTTCGATGAAATATCTAAAATTGTGTATTTCAAGTTCAACGTATACCCGATGTGAGATGATGATATTACGATTGTAATTATAAATTGGGGGAAAAGACATAATTTCAAAGAGATCTTCTTTAATAAGCGCCCTCTCTCCCGATTACAAAACTTTGCTACTCCAATAGTGAATATTTGAAAGTAATAATCTCAATAGAAAAGAAAAATAAAGTCTCCATGTGAAAAATAATGGTCAACTATGTGCCAAAAGAGAAAAAAAAAAAAAACACAAAAAGTGAAGAAAATTTTAAAACAAAATTGGGAATATGATTAGCTAGCTGATGGCTTATAAGCTTTCATTTCTCTCTCAACTTCTTGGTCATGGCGAAAACTGCCCCGGCAACGGCCGTAATAATCGCTGAAATAAGAATGGCAGACTTAAATCTTTGGACTGCGTCTTTCTTTTCTTGATCCCGACTCTTTTTACTCTTTTCATTTTGATCCTGCATTGTTATTAAACATATTTGACGACATTAGAAGTTTTCTGTAAAACAGATATTAATTCGAAAGACGAAACTCCACTCACAACTCAACTGACCAACACACGGTGGGTCGTTTAAGGAGAATCCGTCTTATAAAAAATATGTATAAGAATGTCTTACATAAGTTTTTGCCTTAAAACAATATGTATAAGTAAGAGGCTTTCTCTAGCTAAAAGCATTGTGATTGTTATTTGCTCCATCCGTTTCTTAAATTCTTGTTCGACTTTTTTAATGAAGCAGATGATTTTTCAAATGAAAATTTTACGTGTATTTTTTAATCTTCAAAATCATAAGTTGTACCTTGATCTCCGAAGCGGCAGTAATCTCGGCCGATGTGGAATCAGTCTGTAAGCTCTTGTGCTTGCCAGGATTCAACTCTTTATCGATGTCGACTGCCGGAAAACTGGAGCCACCTGAACTTGTCATTTTCTTGAAAAGCAATCAAATAATTTTGCCTTCAGTTTAAAACTTTTTCTAATTCCTGCGAGTGTTTTGCTTACTAGGATAGGATGACAGGGAAACAGAGAAGAAAGAGCTATTGAAATGGGTTTTGTTTTTAGTTATGAATTAGAAAGCTTTTTACCAGACACTTGTCAGAGTCAGAGAATCCCAGATCTCAACTACTTTCTATTTTTGCCTTCAACAGTCCGAGAAAACTGCCTGCGTCAACTAATATGGATGATTGATTAGCGGTTAAAAGAAAGTCCAAAAATAAAAAAGGCGTCCATGATTGATTCTTGAGCATCACGTCACTAAAATATTTTCTCGGCAGTTCCTTGAGAGCAGATAAAATTGGTACATTTAATTATTCTGCTGCTACGGCTACCTGCTGCTCTGTCTTCCAAGATTCTTGAGCAATCCGCTTTCTCCTGGCAGGGGATTCAGCTAGCAGTTCCGGTTTCTCCCTTTCCTCTGCAAACAAATGCAGTAAACAAATGTTTTCAATCTAAAATTGATTTAATATTGGAGATGTGAAGATTAGCGGTGCCCCAAACACTTTAAAACTGAATCGTTGTTTATAAGTTCATCCATATCATTCCATCTTATTGTATGTGATGAGTAGTAGACTTTAGCTCTCTGCCATTCCTGAGGTTTCTTATACTATCCAGCGGTTGAAAAGGCCACTTGGATAAATAAATGGCAGAGGAAGCAGTCAATCCCACCCATTTCCTGGGTACTGGGTTTTAAATGTTTCAAAAGCTTTCGTAATTTAAGTATGACATGGAGACTTGTAGGAGCAGACACTTGTGTAAAACAGTTTCATTCATCTCAGTTCTTGAAAAACTACTCAACAGCTTCAATTCTGACATGACTTGAACCTGCCTCATACACGTCTTCCTTTGGAGCATACACACACACATATATGTATATCATGTCTCAGTTTTAAGTGATTATTCCTCAGTCTATTGTGGTTGAGATATTTGTTACTGAGATTTTTATTGAGATTAATGTGCTGATAAATTCAGCCATTCTTTTCGCATTCCAAAGTCTTTTAGTTTTCTTATGTGTCTTTTAGTTTTCCCTTATTTATGTTCTAGATAATGTTGGAGATTGAGTCTAGAATGTTCATCACTCTAGTATAAATATGGCCTTGATGTAATAGCTAAGATGTGAGAAATATATGAGTTACAAAATATATAAGTCTTCTCTTATACATCTCCTACTTCATTTCTCTCCATAAAATTCAGAACTTATAATCCCCATATTAGTACCTTCCGATCCTAACAAGTGGTATCAGAGCTTCTGTTCAGTAGAAGGTAGTTTTATCCCAAAAATTATTCAAAAGTGTGTGAGTCTAGAATGGCTAACTCGAGTGAAACTATCCTTATATTTTCCGGTGAGAATTATGACCACTGAGTCGTGAAGATGAGAACAATCTTCATTTCCAAAGATTTGTGGGAGTATATTGAAGAGGGTTTTGAAGAACCCGAAGATGTAGCGGCGTTGGAGGATGCAGGAAAGAAGAAATTGAAGGAGGATCGAAAGAAGGATGCAAAGGCTCTTTCGTGCCTACAGCAAGGTGTGTCAGATGAGTTGTTTTCAAGAATTATGAGAGCAACAAAGGCGAAAGAAGCTTGGGAGATTCTTCAAAAGGAGTTCCAAGGCGATTTGAAGGTAAAGAATGTCAATATTCAAAGTTTTAGGAGAGAGTTGGAGAATTTGAAAATGAAAAATTCTAAAAGTGTTAAAGATTATTGTACAAGGATGATGAATATCATTAATCAAATGAGAGGGCTTGGTGAAGTTGTCCTAGATAGTAGAATTCTTGGAAAGATTCTTGTTAGTTTGCCTCCTAAATTTGATGGTATGGTGTCCATTATTGGAGAAACAAAAGATTTTTCTACGTTGACGGTTCAAGATTTGATGGGTTCGTTGAAGGCTCATGAGAAGAGATTGGAAAGACACTCTAAACAATCTGATGAGAGTGCTTTCCAATCTAAGTTGAATTTTGGCTCGAAAGATGTTGAGAAAAGTGGTGAAAGTAGTGATCGAAGAATGGAGGAGTCATTTAGAGGAGGTAGATATGGTAGCGGCCAAGGTAGAGGTCGAGGTAGAGGCTCAAGAGGTGGAGGAAGACAGAATTTTGTTCGTGGAGGAAATTCCAAGATTTTCCAAAGTTGTAACACTTGTGGGAAAAACAGCCATAGTTTCGAAGATTGTTGGTTCAATGGTAAACCGAAGTGTTTTCGGTGTGAAAAATTTGGTCACAAAAAGAAGGATTGTAGGGTGAAAATACCGCAGCAAGAAGCTAATTTCTTGGAGGAGAAAGAAGGTCAAGGTAACATGTTCTATGCTTGTCAAAGTGCAACCGAGTACAAGAACGATGTGTGGTACGTGGACAGCGGTTGTGGCAATCACATGACGGGAGACAAATCAATTTTTGTGGCTATGAATACTTCCATAGACTAACAAGTAAAGATGGGCAATGGAGCATTGGCAAAGGCGCAAGGAAAGGGAACGATTCGTGTGCAAACGAAGAAAGGTACGAAGTTAATTCATGATGTTTTACTTGTTCCGGAGTTAGATCAAAATTTATTGAGTGTTGGGCAACTTGTGGAGCATGGATACATGGTGAATTTCAAAGATAAATTGTTGCATGATTTATGATAAAAATGGTGCACAATAATTGGTTGCTTCTATCAAAATGGAGAGAAACCGGAGTTTCCCACTTGTCTTCAAGTATGTTCAAAATGTAGCTTTAGAAGCTCACATTCTTGAAGATTCGTGGTTGTGGCATAAAAGGCTTGGGCACTTGAATTTTCATAGCCTCAAGCTACTTCAACAAAAGAACATGGTTCAAGGCCTTCTAAAAATTGAGGAGATCCATGAAGTTTGTGAAGGATGTGCTCTTGGGAAGCACCATCGACAATCTTTTCCAAAAGGCGGTGCATGGCGTGCCAAGGAAAAATTGGAGCTGATTCATACAGACGTGTGTGGTCCTATGGAGAATCCAACTCATGGCGGTAATAGATACTTCATTCTTTTTATTGATGACTATACTCGCATGACTTGGGTTTATTTCATGAGACAAAAATCTGAGGTGCTTTATTTTTTTAAGAAGTTTAAAGCTCTAGTTGAAAAACAAAGTGGTCATGTTATTAAATTCCTTAGAAGTGATAGAGGAAAAGAATACAATAACAATGAATTTGACAAGTTTTGTGAAGATGAAGGCAATGATAGGCAGCTCACTGTTCGCTATACTCCTCAACAAAACGGAGTAAGTGAAAGGAAAAATCAAACGGTGGAAGAAATGGGCAAGTCTATGCTTCATGCAAAGGGTTTGCCAAAGAGTTTTTGGGGTGAAGCCGTGAATACAGCTGTGTACTTGATTAATAGAAGTCCAACAAAAGCTTTGTACAACAAAACTCCATTTGAAGCTTGGAGTGGGAGAAAGCCATCCTTGAGGCACTTGGAGGTGTTCGGGAGCATTTGTTATTCTCAAGTTCCAAAACAAAAGAGAAGGAAGCTTGATGAAGCTAGTGAAGTATGCATCTTTATTGGGTATAGTACCATGTCAAAAGGGTACAGAGTTTGGAGCTTGAAAGACAACAAAGTTCTTATTAGCCGAGATGTGTTGGTTGATGAGAATGCTTCTTGGGATTGGAAGAAAAAAAAGTCGAGAAGAGTATAGCTCTTATAGATGATGATGATGAAGATCTTGAAGAAGAAAATGGTGAGGTTGAAGTTCATTCAAGTCCACCTAGCAGCCCACATGTATCTTCTAGCTCTTTGGCAAGTTCAAGTTCAAGTCCAAGATCAAGTTCATCTTCTCCCAAAACTCCAATAAGATTGATGGATTTGAGTGATATTTATGCAAGATGCAATTTTTGTGTCTTGGAACCTGAAAATTTTAAAGAAGCTGACAAGGAGGAAGATTGGAGAAAAGCCATGGAAGATGAGATTCATGTCATAGAGAAGAACAAGACTTGGGAGCTAGTTGAGAAGCCGAATGACAAGGAGATCATTGGAGTGAAATGGGTGTTCAAGGTAAAGCTGAATCTGGATGGATCTATCAACAAAAAGAAGGCAAGGTTGGTTGTTAAAGGCTATGCACAACAGCCCGGAATTGATTTCAATGAAACATTTGCACCGGTGGCTCGTCTTGATACGATTAGAGCTGTCATTTCCATAGCAGCCCAAAAATCATGGAAACTTTATCAATTGGATGTCAAATATGCGTTTTTTAATGGAGAATTGGAGGAAGAGATCTATGTGGAGCAGTGATCGATGTATTTTATACGTCGATTTTATATACTTCTATGACTTAAATTATGCTATTTCACGAGGCTTTTGGTTACTAATATATGTTTTCGGTGAGTTTTGTAAGTTTCAGGTTAATTGTGAAAATACGCAAAACTCCAGGGTTTTAAGTGCAAATTTCAAGAAGGGCCAAAAAGGAAAATTGAAGAAACAATGAAAGTTGGGACACCTTGCGGACGCAAGGTGCCTCGGCGACCGCAAGGTAGGCGTCTGACGGTAGAAAAGGCTCAAGTCAAGATTTTCAAGGCCGGACATCTGAGACCTTGCGGACGCAGGTACCCAAAGACCTTGCGCGACCGCAAGGTGGTCAGAATGCGACCTATTCGGATTTTCACGCAGTCATTCGATCCGATTACAACTCCCGAGTATATATAGAAGTCAGATGCCGAGCCAAAGCAGAAGGAGGACGGCTGGAAGCTCTCTTTTCATAGTTTTTAGGTAGTTTTAGATTGTATAACATAGTTAGATCCTGTAATTTCAAGTATTGAAGATCAAATCATGTATCCGATCATCTCCATGTGCTGTTCATTGTCTATGATGAACTAAATCATCCATAATCTAGGAGGTGGGAGGTAACTTGTATCGAGTTTATGTTTTGATTCTTATATATATGTCTATTCAATGCTTGTTGATTGTGTTGTTTATCAACCCCTATATTATTTTGCTTTGAACAAATGAATGTAATCGCAAATAATAAAGGCTTAGAGGTGCGGATAACTGCATGACCAAGTGCATATGTCGTACACTCGCTCACCAACACAATAAATTGGACCTATCGATGCACGAGAGTGATAAGTTAGGACCAGGTTCATACATGATCTAGGTGACAGATAGATCATAAATCTAGGTGACAGCTAGATTAACAGTTCCTGTGCTTAGGATATGGAATGGGTGAATTTTGGGATGGAGCGAACCAATTGTTCAACGACTATATCTATTTTTAGTGAACGAACCCAAGACATTGAATGACATTATTATGAATTGAACATAAAGGAGATATAAGTGAAACCCAGAATCCTAGATTTCCACTCACCATAAGATCTTCATATCTGTTATTACTGTCTAATTAGTTAAACATCTATAAATAGTAGTTTAGAGTAGAATTGAACATAAAAACCCCCTTTAGGTTAATAATATGCTATCGATAATTGCACTGTTCGTGATCACTTGTCTCTGTGGGTTCGACCCTTGCTTCCAATACTATTCTATAATAGTCTTGTTCACTTGCAAGGAAAAAGATTAAATAAAACATCGATCAAGCAGCCACAAGGTTTCATACAAAAAGGCAAAGAAGAAAAGGTGTACAAGTTGAAGAAGGCATTGTACGGGTTGAAGCAAGCACCTCGTGCTTGGTACAACAACATTGACTCTTATTTTGCTCAAAAGGGGTTCCAAAAGAGCAAAAGTGAGCCAACTTTGTACGTGAGGACCGAAGGTAACTCTATTCTTATTGTTGCTCTTTATGTTGATGATTTGCTTTATACCGGTAACAATGAGAAAATGATTTACGAGCTCTGAGTTCAAGAAGGATACTTTACAACTCTCAATAGAGAAAGCCTCTTGAAAAGCCTTATGATTTAGCTGGTTGAGTATGAGGCATGGAGAAAGCCTTGAGCCATATCATATATGTATAATTGTAGCCTTTCAAGGCATTTTCATGGGATTGCTATATCATTTTCTTGGTATGGAGATTTATCAAAAAGAAGATGGTGTGTTTCTCTGTCAAAAGAAATATGCTGAAAATATTTTGGCAAAGTTTGGGATGGATGATTGCAATCCTACGGAAACACCTCTCATTGTGAATGAGAAGTTGTTGAAAGATGACGATGCAAAGAAGGTTGATGCCTCTATTTATAGAAGTTTGGTTGGAAAGTTATTGTATCTTACGGCTACAAGGCCAGACATAATGTTTGCTGCAAGTTTGTTGACAAGATTTATGCATGATCCGAGTCAAATTCATTTTGGGGCAGTAAAGAGGGTGTTGAGATACATTAGAGGTACTACCAATTTTGGCATGAAGTATGAGAAGAATGCAAGTGTTAAGTTACATGGTTATTGTGATAGTGATTGGGGAGGTTGTGGTGATGACATGAAAAGCACCTTCGGCTATGCATTTTCTCTTGGTTCAAGTATGTTTTCTTGGTCATCAAAGAAGCAAAAATATATGGCTCAATCATCTGCAGAAGTGGAGTATGTTTCAGCGGCTATAGCTACTTCTCATGCTATATGGTTGCAAAGAATTTTGGAAGATGTTGGAGAGATTCAAAAGGAGTCTACTACAATTTTTTGTGACAACAAATCCGCTATTGCTATGTCGAAGAATCCAATTTAACATAATCGTACTCGCCACATTGCTATCAAACATCATTTCATTCGTGACGCTATTGAAGAAGGTGAGATCAAGCTCAACTATTGCAAGAGTGAGGAGCAAGTGGCGGATATCTTTACAAAGGCACTTCCCAAAGAAAAGTTCCATAAATTAAGGGAGTTTCTTGGAGTTGTGACATCACATTAAGGGGGAGTATTGACATTAATGTGTTGATAAATTCAGTCATTCTTTTCACATTCCAAAGTCTTTTAGTTTTCCTATGTGTCTTTTAGTTTTCCCTTATTTATGTTCTAGTTAATGTTGGAAATTGAGTCTATAATGTTCATCACTTTAGTATAAATATATATGGCATTGATGTTATAGCTAAGATGTGAGAAATATATGAGTTACAAAATATAAGCCTTCTCTTATACATCTCCTACTTCATTCCTCTCCATAAAATTCAGAACTTATAATCCCCATATTACTACCTTCCGATCCTAACAATTTTATACAGTTAAGTGTTAACAAAATCATTGCCCCAAGCCCTTTGCAAGTTATGTCATCTAACAACTTTCGTATCTGATAACATATTTTTTTGTGAATGGACCAAATCAGTGCTTTTTTCCACACATAATTCCTCTTTTCCCTTCTGGCTGTGGAAGTGACGTGGGTCATCACTCGGAAACTTGCACCTCGTTATGCATAGTATTTCATAGTTCAGATGGATATCATAAGTTTTTGGGGTTTGATGACTGATCAACGTATCGTGAACATTAAATTTAGACATAAGAATCAATAATTGTGAACCTTAGACTCTTTGTATGTGTTATAAATAACACTCTCACTTGTGCATGGTAACGATGGACAAGGAAGCAAGGGAAAGTTACCTATTGCATTATTTTTAAGCTTCTCTCTGCTTCTCGAATTTGTGCGGGAGTCACCTATTGCATACAAAACCAGTGCATAACTCATTGAAATATCTTTCAGCTATGCTTCATTAGGTCAATGGATTTCATGAAGAAAAAAACAGGCTAAGGAATATTCAAGACTAAATTGGGAAAATCAGGCTTTCACAGTTCATACCTTCCCCATGCCAGGAATCATCCCAATAACACGGGACACAGAACCCATCTGTGCAACTGCACGAGTTTGCTTTAAGAAGTCATTGAAGTCAAATTTTGCGCCCATGATCTTCTTCTGCAATTCTTCAGCATCCTATTGGCTCATCTACTCCCAATTTTGATCGAAAGTTACTTCAAGTAATGATGCTTTATAGGAAAATCATACGCAACCAAGCGGAACTTCCAACTTCTTGTGCCTTCTCCACAAATGATAAGACATCTCCCATGCCTAAGATGCGCCCTGCCATACGATCTGGGTAGAAAGGTTTGAGGTCCTCCATGCGCTCTCCTCGTCCTACAAGCTTGATTGGCTTTCCTGATACCTGTCACACCCATTGTTAACTGAGATATGGAACTGCATATCTCATTATGCTCATGCATAAGAAGCTGTCAAAGTAGGCGCTTTCCATATAAAGGCGAGCTCACCCACTCTCTCCAGGCGTAAATATCTAATTAACATCCATAGATACTCACTTTCATAGAAAAGCTAAGTAAACAGAATATCAATAGTATAGGTGTCCTACCTATGTGACAAATGATTTTACAACAGAAATATACTTTGTTCTATTTTCCTTTTATCTGTTAAATTCTGTAGAAAGAGACAGTTAACGCTAAAGAATTATTAGGTCACTGTTCCATCTCTATAATTCGAAATCCACTCTACAGGAGGTTTGACACGAATCAACATTAATGTATGTACCAAATATGTGAACATGATACAATATGTATAGGCAGACATTGCCAAAAGTATTACTTGAACCAAATCTGTACAAATGATACTCCACTCCATATTTGAATGTATTAAGCTTCACAAAGTTGCACAGTTGAAAAGAAATCTAGTAATCATGCAACATCATTCTGATATATGAAAGTCACCTATCAGACAACAGAAAAGATACTTCCTCCCTCCTTCCCAAAAAAATAGTTCAATTTGACAACTCAAACATTTTAAAGATTGTAGCTTTAACATGTTAGTACCTCCTTTGAATTGCTCTATAAATATTTCCTTAGAAATGAGGCTATTTTGTTGGGACAAACCAAAGAGGGGCTATTTTTTTTTTTTTGGAACAGAGGGAGTATCTTGGTAGCATCGCCATCAGCAGTGGTGACATCGCAGGCATTAAAACCATTACACTGCTAGTTTAACTTTTTTGCGAAGGCACTTCTTGAAAATAATGCCTAAGAGTCTGTAGCAAGTTCACTCCTTCCACAATCATCATTTTCTTGAGCAAAACTACGTAATAGCATCTAGCTTTATTATAGACCAAATTCGTAAAGCAAACATTATGCATGGTGTAGAAAATGTAATTTAACACAATTTCATTTAGTATTAAGGATGGCTTCTCTGTTAACAAATGCAGTAGCTATAACAAGGTATACCTCTTTAACACTCAAAGCTGCTCCACCTCTAGAATCCCCATCTAGCTTTGTCAAAATGGCACCAGTTATTCCAATTTCAAGATTGAATGTTGTCACCAGGGCTGCAATTCATGAATGATAATTAACTATGTTGCATCAATAATTTGACTGATGGAAATCATGAACTTAATTAGCACTGTCCTGCGCAAGCATGAGCAATGAACTTCATTTGAAACTTAAAAGCATGCATGACTTTCAATACTATTTATAACACAATATAGTACTCCCTCCATTCCGGGCAAAGAATCCACCATACTATTTTGAGATTTTTCACTTTAAAAGTCCACTTTCAAAAAATTATGTTTATCATCTCCATAACATTTCAACTTTACCTCCACATTTGATACTAATAAATTGGTCATGCTCAAGCATTTTTGTAATTAATTATGACCAACTTTAATGCTAGTTATATATCCCTTAATAATTAGACTTTTCCAACATAGACTATTTGGGTGGAATGGAGGGAGTATATAGTTGAAAAGCACACTACAACTTGCTTTTACTTGCAGAGATTAAGACCAAATACAACCACCTTTTCAAGAAAAAACTTGTGCAATGATGAAACACCGACAAGACAAAGTAATCACAAAGCAAATTTATTCATCTAACATATGTTTGACAAGTAATCAGAACTCATTGTTCTGTATACACATGGTAGTCTAACATTTATGTACAACCCACACACAGAGATACACCCCTTTCACCTTGTCAAGGTGGATATAAAAACACAAAAAGAAACAAGGACATAGGCAAGCATTATCGTAAAACCTATCAAGCTTAATGGAGAATAGCAATTAAAAGTTAGTTAAAATTCCTGACAAATTGCTTTGTAACGTATAACTATGATACTTTACAACATACACTTTCACATTCTTTTAAATACCTGCAGCTTCTTGGCCAGTCATGGCATCAACAACAAGTAAAACTTCGGTGGGATTCAACGTCCGTTTTACACCTTTCAACTCATCCATCATAGTCTTGTCTATCTGATAAAGAGAAGCATATAAGAAACTAAAATGTTTTTGTCCTAGTTAACACACATCAAAACCTAATCTATGAAATTTTTGAAGCACAGGATATATAACCTGAAGTCTTCCAGCAGTATCCATTATGGCCACATCAACATTCTTCTTTTTAGCCTCTTGAAGACCCCATTTTGCTATTTCTGCAGGTTTAACCTCAGTCCCTGCTGCATAAACAAGGACACCCACCTGTCCCAAGCTTGTATTGATTATCAAAATGAATTAAATGATCCTGAATAGTAACATGATACTAACTTTATTCAAGATCAGAACAATAACTTTACAAATCTGCAAAGCTATGAATGAATATTTTTCGGCTTACGGAAAAACACTTCATGTTTCATCAAACTTTTCCTCTTTTCCGAGATTACAGACATAAGATTCACAGCAGTTAGGAGGAAAAGTACTGTTGGTGAAATTCCACTCAGCAAAAGCGCAAGTCTAAATCAATGGCAAGACCTTCACAACTTCTTAACTCAAATAAAAGTAGCGAGATTTCTCTCCTTCATGAATGTGTTAATTTGAAATATTGAAGATGAGAATGTGACTCCATGAATCATCAAAACGTGTGTGGCAATGGCAACTTCAGAAATTTTAAATACAATTTAGCGCAAATTTAACCCCCACCAGATATCCTATTATGTTTATAGTAAGGGTAAAATAGGCGAAGCCTATTTTATCTTGTTTTCATCTTTCTTGGTCAAAGAAGGATATTATTTTAGTCAATGGTTATTTAGGTATTAGATTTTGATTAGGACTCTTTTTGGTAGATTGATTTGAAAATCTTTCAAAAGATTTAGGCAATTCATTTTTGGTAACTAAATCCTTGCAAAATAATTTAGTTATTCAAAGTATCATGTTAGGAAAGATAATCTCTTATTTTTTATATCTAATCTCTTTCCTAGTAGGAGTGGTTTTCTTTTGCCGTGGCCTTGTAGGACTGTGTATATATTGGAGGCTGGTCGTGAAGCAACGACGTAGATTGTGGAGAGAAGATTAAGAGAGCAATACGCTGAGTGCAATCTGGTGAAGGTGCTGTTGCAGTTCTTCCATATGAACCGAAGCTGTTTGATGTTTCTGAAAAAGCAACACCAACAGTTTCTTTGAGCCATTGAAGAACTGTTCTTTTACTGCTTCCTTTTTCTGTCATTAGGAAGTTGTTTTTCATTCTTTCTTCCCACATTTGGTTTAGTGTTTTATGTGGATTTTTTTTGGTTCTCCAAGATACTATATCTTGTGAGAATCTTTGTTAGTTATTAAGTGCGAAACAGTGTTGATTTCAATATAATTTGTGTGGCCTTGAGGCTTGATCTACAAGTATCAAACTTGTAGATTGTTTTGATTAATACGTGTCTCCAAGTTACGTTTTGAAGCGAGTTTGTCTACAAATTTCCGCCCTTGCTTTATTGATTTTATTCTCAGTTCTCATTGTCATTGCCATTGTTGCAACAATCATTGCAACATTGGCAATCACATTGACACATATCGAGAATCCGTGGTATCACGTTCTTTCAATTGGTATCAGAGCCTACTCTTGATATCACTAAGAGTCGATTCTGTTTAAAGTCGTGATGGATTCTCAGTATGAGAACGTGGTTCGCCCTCCTACTCTCACAAATGTTAATTATTCTATATGGAAAGTCAAGATGCGCATCTTCATCAAATCCATTGATGAAAGAGCGTGGCTTGCTGTTTTAAATGGTTGGAGTCCTCCCAAAGCTGTAGATTCGGATGGTGATGTCAAGATCACCAAAGAATCTGAGTGGACCAATGATGATAGGAACACTGCTTCTTTTAACTCGAAAGCCTTGTCTGCTATTTATAAGGCCTTGGATGCAAATACTTTTAGGGTAATAGCAAATTATGAATCTGCCAAAGATGTGTGGGAGGCCCTTCAGACCTTATGTGAAGGACCTGCCAGTGTTCGTTCTTCTAAACTAAGAATGCTCACCACTCAATTTGAAAACACTAGGATGCATGAGTCTGAGGACATAATGACATATTATGGAAGACTTCTTAATTTATCCAATTCTGCTCTTGCGTTAGGAGATCCTATTACAAATGAGCGTCTTGTCAGCAAAATGATGAGAACTTTGCCTGAGAGGTTCAATGTCAAGATATGTGCAATTGAAGAAACACATGATATTGACAAAATGAGTTTTGAAAGACTGGCTGGAATTCTTCAAAACTTTGAACTGAACCTAAACGATCAAATAAAACATAAAGGCAAAGGAATTTCATCACCTTCCACACCCATTGTGAAAAATATTGATATGCCTGCCCCGATTGATCTCTCGTGTGATTTGCTTGAAATTCAAAAAGATATTGATGAGTCTGATTTTGGAGAAGAATCAATTGCTCTATTGACTACTAAATTCAAAAAAAATTTGAAAAATAAAAGTCAAAATAGAACTCCATCATCAAGCTCGAAAAACAATTTCAAACCCGATTCTGGAAAATTTGTTCCCAAAGAAAATTCTTTTCAAACTCCAGAAAAACCCTTCACAAATCCATTTGCATCAAAGTCATCCTACGATGGTAAGAACATTGATTCTATCAAATGTAGAGAATGTCAAGGTTATGGCCACTATGCTAACCAATGTGCAAACACTTTAAGAAAGAAAGGCTTGAATTTTTCAGCAACCTTGAGTGATAGTGATGGAGAAGATCCAGGTGATCTTATCACCTTGAATGCTGTTTATGATTCTGATTCTGAAAATGCAGAAGCTTCAGCCAATGTGTCACCCGATGCTGCAACATCAGGAGCAACATTGGGAGATACATTGAGCAGAAACAGGAACGATTTCTTCTGTTTTAATTCCACAATTGCAGAAGATGATGGAGACACAGAGTCAGACCTGCTGGAAGGGTACAAGGAGTTGTACAAGGATTGGGAGAAGAGAGCTCACCAAGTTACACTACTTGGGAAAGCAAATGAACTGTTAAAAAAGGCAAATGAGGATCAAAAAGAATGCATTGTAAGGCTGGAGAGTGTGCTAACCAAAAAGGATGTGGAGATTGAGCAGTTGAAGGAGCAACTTTTTCAAGCAAAAGAGACCATGACCAAGTGGAATTCTAGCAAACAAAAGGTTGGTGATCTGGCGAATGCGTAATACATCAGTCGGGTATTGGTTTTGTCCCTAAGGTATTTGTGAAAGAGGGAGAAGGAACATCTGGAACCAAACAGACCAATGAAAATTTTCCTGAAACTGTTTTCTGTGAAAAACCGAGAGTAAGAAGGAAAAATTATGTGTGTCACTTCTGCCATAAGCCTGGTCACATACAACCCTTTTGTTTTCTGAAAAAGGCCATGTATGAGAACGAAATGAGACAAGATTTCTTTGGAAAAGCTCATTGGCAGAACCGTATGAAGCAGCCAATGCGCCAGCCAATGCAGCAACATTGGGAGACACATTGGAAGCCTCATTCAAAAACAAATCAGAAATCTTTTCAAAACCACCAACCCAAAACTGTTAAACAAATGTGGGTTCCCAAAACTTGTGATGAAAAGTGTAGAGCCAAATATTGTGAGCCTTTTGACATATGCCCTGGTGCTACAATGTCACATGATGAAGTGTGTAATGTTACTTTCACTTCATTAAAATCTCATATTGCTGGATCTTGGTATTTTGACAGTGGTTGTTCTAGACATATGACAGGTTCAGCTGAGAATTTGAAAGAATATGAGAGTATTAATGGTGGATCAGTGACATATGGTGGTGGTGCCAAAGGGAGAATTGTTGGGAAAGGAACATTGAATGTTGAAGGCCTTCCAAATCTCAAAAATGTTTACCATGTGGAAGGACTTAAGACAAACCTGATCAGTATAAGTCAGTTGTGTGATGATGATCTTCAGGTAAGGTTTGACAAAAATTCTTGTGAAGTTCTTGATCATAATAACAAATGTCTTCTGACAGGTATAAGATCGTCTGATAACTGTTACTTGTTCAACAATACCCAATCTTGTCAAAAAGCAAGTCTTGATGTAACAGATCTTTGGCACCAGAAACTTGGTCACATGAGTTTTCGTAAGCTCGATGAGCTTGTGAGACATGATGCTGTTAAAGGATTACCAAATTTGGAAAGGAATTATTCAAAGGTATGTGGATCGTGTCAAAAAGGTAAACAAACCAAGGCTTCACATCTTCCCATAACACAATGCTCCACCTCTAGATGCCTAGAGATGATTCACATTGACCTTATGGGTCCCATTGAGGTAGAAAGCCTAGGTAAGAAAAAATATACCTTTGTTTGTGTGGATGACTTCTCTAGATACACTTGGGTGATATTTTTAAGAGAGAAGTCTGAAACTTTTGAGGCCTTCAAAATTTGGTACACCCGTGTAATGAACTTGTATGATCTAAAACTAATTAGAATTAGATCAGATCATGACACGGAATATGAAAACACATCTTTTTCTAATTATTGTGCCTCAATGGTATTTCACATGAATTCTCGCTCCCAAAACTCCACAACAAAATGGAGTGGCGGAGAGAAAGAACAGGACATTACAAGAAATGGCTAGGGTGATGTTACATTCAAAAACTTTGGCTAAAAGATTTTGGGCTGAAGCATTAAATACTGCTTGTCACATTGGAAATAGAGTTTTCTTGAGACCAGGTAGCACAATGACACCTTACAAAATTTTTCTTGGAAAGAAACCTACCTTGAAATACTTTCATGTGTTTGGCTGCGTGTGTTATCTTCTCAATGATAGAGACCAACTTTCCAAGTTTGACTCTAAGAGTGATAAGTGTGTGTTCATGGGATATTCCACTAATAGTCGAGCATATAGAGTTTTTAATCTGCGAACTAAGACTATTATGGAATCCATGAACATTGTTTTTGATGATTTAACTGATCTTGGTCACAAAACTTCGAAGAAGAAGATGTTTCGGGGATTTTAGATTTTGGAGACCTTGATCCGAAAGCAAGTTGAATCCGATAGTTCGAAGCGAGAGATTCAGTGTTCGGTGAAAGAATTCGGGATGTTTCACCCAATGTGCTTCGAATGCTTGCAACATCGGAAGACACAATGAACAAAGCGCGAAGATGAAGTTCTTTGGAACCGATTCAAATCGGAAAATGGTCGGTCAGTTGATTGAGCAGAAATTGACATTCCAAGCAAGATCCAGAAAAATCATCCTCTCACACAAATAATAGGTAATGTACAGAATGGTGTGTCAACAAGGAAGAAAGGTAAAGTGGATTACAAGAAACTTGCATGCATGTCCACACTTGAATTTGATGATATACATGCTTCATGTTTTGTTTCCACTGTTGAACCTAAAAATGTGCAAGAGGCTCTCAAGGATGAAGGCTGGATAAATGCCATGCAAGAGGAACTAGATCAATTCACAAAAAATGATGTTTGGTATTTAGTTCCCAGACCCACTTCAATAAATGTTATTGGAACTAAATGGATTTTCAAAAACAAAACAAATGAAGTGGGAGAAATAATAAGAAACAAGGCTAGACTTGTAGCTCAGGGTATACTGTGTTGAGGGGTGGATTTTGATGAAACCTTTCTGTAGCCCGCATTGAGTCTATTCGTGCTTCTTGCAATTGCTTGTTTTCTTGACATAACTCTTCAACAAATGGATGTGAAGAGTGCATTCTTAAATGGAATTCTTGAAGAAGAAGTTTTCGTTGAACAACCAAAAGGGTTTGAGGACCCCCATAAACCCAATCATGTGTTTAAATTGAAAAAGGCTTTGTATGGCCTCAAACAAGCTCCTAGAGCTTGGTATGGTAGGCTTACAGATCATCTTTTACAAAGTGGGTTTAGAAGGGAGAGGTGGATAAAACACTTTTTATTCAAAAACAAGATAAACATATTTTGATTGCTCAAATTTATGTTGATGACATTGTGTTTGGATCCACCTCCAAATCCTTGGAAAAAGAGTTTGTAAATTGCATGACTTCCACTTTTGAAATGAGCATGGTATGGGAGTTGACCTATTTTTTAGGAATTCAGATCAAACAATCACATGAAGGGATGTTCATATCTCAAGCCAAGTATTCTCTGAACTTGGTGAAGAAATTCGATCTTGAGAATGGGAAACATAAGAAAACTCCTATGAGTACATCCAATAAACTTAATAGAGATGAAAAATCTGAAAGTGTTGACCCTACCTTATATAGAAGTATGATTGGAAGTTTCTTTGTATCTAACGCCACCCGTCCGGAGATATCATGTACAAGGTATCAAGCAAACCCCAAAGTTTCTCACCGATAGGTGTAATTCGATATGTTGGTGAGACCTTTGGCATGGGTTTGTGGTATACTAAACACACGAACACCAATCTTGTTGGCTTTAGTGATCTTGTTGGGGCGGTGTTGATGACATGAGAAATACGTGCGGAGGATGTTTTTATCTAGGAAACAATCGATTTCATGGTTTAGCAAGAAACAAAATTGTGTAGCCCTATCAGCAGTGAATCGAGTATATAGGCTGCGGTAGTGGATGTACACAACTTTGTGGATGAAACAAATGATCAAAGATTATGGTTTGCACGGTGATATCTTAACCATGTATTGTGACAACACAAGTGCGATAAGCATAGCTAAAAATCTGTTCAACACTCAAGAACAAAGCACATAGATATAAGACACCATTTTATTAAGAGACTTAGTTGAACAAGGCATTATGCATTGAACATGTTGATACTGAGAAAACCAATTGGCGATATTTTTACTAAGAGTCTAGATTTTGAGAGATTCATAAATCTTAGGAAATCTCTCGGTATGTGTGCCATGTAATCCCTCACTCTAAAAAAATTTTAGGCATATTGCATTGTTGTTTAGGGGGGCACACTAGTATCACTCTGTATGTTTTAGTACCTCTTTGATTGTTTTGGTGATTCATTCAAAATTATTGTGATCTTATTGTACAAATTCTTTTCACCATCTCCCTATAAAATTGAATTTGAATTGCAAAAATTTTACGTTAAACCACTGAGGAAAGAGCTACCTTTTGAAATTTTTGGATCTTTAATTTGTCAATGTACTATGAAGTTTAGACTTGCATGGGTTGATCTTGACTAATTGACTCTTTTTAATTGACAAAGTGTGAAAGCTACCTAACGGAAAAGAGCTACCTATGAACAAGGTTGTGGCATCTCTCTTTTGGGACTATGAATTTTCGAATTTCATGGGTTGATCAATAAGTAAAGTTGCTACCCTTGGTAAATAGTGTGAAAGGTTCCTAGTGGTGTTTGTCAAATTAGCTTGAAATAAAGTAAAGCTATTTTCATAGGGAAATAAAGTACCTATGATGTTTATGGGAGTAGTTGTGTTTATTTGGTGAAAGAAAAATGAGGATTTGGACATAAAATCACAGTTTTTGGTGAATGTGTTTTCCATTCTTTGCAACATTGGGAGCTGCAATCGGATGATCTAGACATATCACTTGTGTGTGTGTGCATTCTTTCCTTTGTTTTCTCTTTTGCATATTTTAGACATGCTTTCTAGGTCATATAGTTGTAGGATATCGGCCTCCTTAGTTTACGTCCTTCAAGCGATGCTGTTTTGCTTCTAGTTCACAAAGTCAATATTTTATGTGGTTGTCTAAAGCTGTTGTGCTCTTCTTGAGAATCGAAGCTGGATTCATTGTAGCGTGTTTGAAAATCTTGTGTGGTTTCAATCTGTTTAAGTATGATTTGTGCATTCTTAAAATACTTGATGAATTCAAAATTTTAAGAAATCGGTTGTGATTAATTTCCTTCCACATATCTCTCATGTTCATAACGAGATGTTTATCTTAATTCTATCAGCATTAGCATTTGATTTTTCATCCACATTTTGAAATTTGAATTTCGATTTTGGGACTGCTCACCTTCTCTCATTTAATAAATCAACGACTAATTTGTAATTAGTGGAAGGATTAGAGTTTGTTCTTGCGAGAAACTTCAGACTCTCTCAGCTTTCTCTCTCACTCAGGCAAATCTTCTCGGTCCTCCATCTTCCCCAAAATTCGATCTCATCTTGCTCTCTTCATCTATACTTTTCTCCCAAACTCAAATGGCTTCCTCTTCTACAAGCCCCAAATCGTCAAGATCGATGCGGCAACATTCAAAGAGACATTGAGCCCCAATTCCTCTTACGAAAATCCCTCAGCGGCTATGGTCGTGTTTGATCGTTCCAGCTGAACCCCTCATTATACTTAGGGAGAAAAAGCGAGATTGACGTTGACAATCCAGGGAGATTTGTCCTGGCTTACAAAAATTGGTAACCCTAGCTCTCGCCGTTCGAAGAGGCAACGGGTATTCCGGCAAATTATGAGAACCCATATGCTGTTGCCGATGTTCAAGCGGCAGAAAAAGAACAAGGTCGGACCGGGGATTCTTTTAAAGAATCGGTCGAAATTGTAAATGCGACTTCGGATGATGAGGATTTTGTTCCTCCAGCTAAATTGCTCTATTTCCCACCCGTTCGAGAGCCATCTCACACCCGCATCTCCTACTTCCTCATGACGAACGAGGTCCAAGACGATGATTACCCTATTCCTCTCCTAGGGTTGTGTTTCCATCCGCCTCATCATCTCCACCAAGGCAGAACCGTCCGTAGAAGAGAGTTCTCCTCTAACTCTCAATCCCATTATGACCTGCTAAGAAGTTGTCAAGAACTTGGTCAAGTTGAGGAAGGCATTTTCCTTCTACCCGGTCCTTCACCAAACCCTTCCGGCCATAGCTCTGACCATGGAGGTCCCCAAAGAAAGAAGAATCGAAGATGTTCCCCTTGCAGGTCTTGCTAGCTCCAATGTTGCTCCCATTGCCGCAACATCTCGAAGGTCAAAACTAGTGGGTACTCCCTCTCCTCAAAATTCATCTCTAAGGTCGCATCTCTTAGATATAATATTTCTAGGAATATTATTGATGAACGAAATGTTGTGCCCTCTATTGCAATCTTACAATCCTATAGAGGCCTTATGGACAAAATTTCTTTGGCTGCCCCATACTTTAGAGAGTTGGTTCATGAATTTATGCAAATAATTAGTAACCTTCTGATTCTAGCCAGAAAGTTTTTAGTAAGAGGAAAATGACACTTTTTCTCCCCATCATCAATTCAGTTCTTCACCTCCTGCATCTGGCAATTTTGATTTTGTCCTAGATCTAGATTCTTGTGTAATTGAATTGTCTGGTGAAAAACTCTCCAAA
>CM028381.1:51484258-51510341 GCA_013146195.2 Codonopsis lanceolata | reverse complement strand
TTATGGAAGACCTCACATTATATGTTATTGCTTGTATGCTATACTTGATCGGTTGATGACTTGAGGAATAATGAATACCTCAATAAGTAGTTTTGAACTAAACTTGTAAGTTAGTTGAACACAATGGTTATATGCAAATATATGCATTGTTCATGATGTTTGGTAGAGCATTATGTCCTACTTGATTTTATGCAATATGCATGGGTTATGAGATTGTAGAGCATTATGTCCTACGTGGTTATATGCAAATATGTGCATGGATTATGGGATTTTGTGGAGCATTATGCCCTACTTGTTTATATGCAATTATGTGCATGGTTTATGAGATTGTTGTAGAGCATTATGTCCTACATGGTTTAATGAGTCCGATAATTATGAACTTGGTCTCATTGGTTTATACAAGTAAATATCTACTTGATCATTTGGTTTAAAGTCCAAAGTGGGGTTTGGTTGTTGTGTCGCAATGGGACGATTCATAGTCTTTGGAAACAATCGCTATGAATCGCTTGCATTGGGTCCTTTTTCTCCTCACTATTTGGCCAATAGTGGGATGTGGTCTCGAGAGAGAGCCATCTAGCCTACTCGAAGCTCCCATTTCTCATCCCGAGATCGGATGAATGTAACGAGTACTCATTAAAGGAAACCGATGAGTTGTGATTATTTGGGGAGGAAACCCTGTGGTATGATTGATTGGGAATTGAGCCCGATCATGGTTTGAGATTTGATCTCATGGTAAGTTGGTTGGGTTTTGAACCCGGATTTGATTGTAACGGTTCGAAATACGCTATCGTTACACATGTTTATTTATGAGCATTTATATGAAAAATAATATGCTACTTGATTTATGTGAGTTTATGTGCTTTAAAAATTAAGTACATGTTTCATGATGGTATACTAGCATGATACCATGATTTTATATGATTGTGCATTTATGCCATGCCATGTCATAATATGCCACATGTTGCATTTAGAAACTTATCGGGTCATTATGACTCACTCCGTGATTGTTTTCCCTAGTGTGTGCAAGTGATCCCGTTAGTACGCAGAATGCTTTGATAACGACTTCTAGCAGGTGGTCTTCCAAGTTATAAGCTTGGAGTTATTTATTATTATGTTGTTATTTATTTGGTGAGGCTCGAATGTAAAGTTATGTAGACTTTACTTGGGTAGATTGTAGTATTATGTTATGGTTGTGTATTTGGGAGCCGGTTGTATAGCCGAGCCTTTGTATCCTTAGAGATTATTTTCGTTGTCGCTTTCGAGCATGTGTGGCTCGCTTATTCTAGCTTGTATTATTATTGTTCCTACCTCCGACGCTTTTAGTCGTGAGTTTTGGTTGGTGGTTTAGCATTGATTATATTGTTATAGTTGAATTGTTCCTCCTGCATGTTATAGCCGCTGAGTGTTGTTTATCGTGGGATTTTGATAGTCTGTCGGCCTTGGTTGCCGATGGTTTGTTGTGCGTGTCTAATGTTGCGCCACGCTGCCGAATTTTTGGGCCGAGAGATTTACCATCTCTTTGGTTGTTTATATTTAGGAGCTTGTTAGCTCGGGTCCCATTTTGGTTTTGCTTCCGCAGTTTTTTAGTTTTTATTTTCCTGTATCGCCGTTATGGCTTTATCTTTCCGCCTTGAGCTTGTTGGCTCATCTTTTGACTCGCACCATTATGCTTAGCGTGTGCTTGTCTGTCTCTTTAGTTTGTCCTCGATGGCACGACCTTGGGATCTCGTATTGAGATCCGGTCGGTCGTCACGCTTGGTATCGAGCTATTGGTTAGCTATTTCGCCAGATAGGTTCCTTGGCCTAGTTGGGTTGGGTTTATTGTTGAGATTTTTAACGCCGAGTGTTCCTTGTAGGTATATTATGTCGAGCTTGGCGTGGAGCTAGTTCTAGCACTGCTCGAGTACCGCCGTGGTTATGAGAGGAGAAAACGTTAATGATCCTCGTGGTGACTCCTCAACAAATGTTTAGAGGGAGAATGATTCCACTATACTTGGGAGATTCTTGAAGTTGGAACCTGAGGGCTTCGATGGAGAGCCCGATGCTTCTAAAGCCGAGCATTGGTTAGAAAGCATGGAAAAGATCTTTGAAGTTATGGGTTGTACGTCGAAAAGAGATGGTGACCCTAGCGTTGTTTACATTGAGTGGTGCGGCCGACCATTGGTGGCATGTGTTACGAGATAATTGGAGACACTTTGGAGTGCCCCAAGTGTGGGAAAATTTCATAATGGAGTTTAGGGCACGCTTATTCCTCATAGTTCGGGAAAGAAGAGAAATGGAATTTATTGCGCTAGAACAAGGAGATATGACTGTGGCTCAAGATTCAAGCGAAGTTCACGAGTTGGCTCGCATCGTGGTTACTTAGTACCGTATGAGGCTAAGAAGACCCACCGGTTTGTAAAAGGCCTAAAGATGAAGTATCGTAGGCGCCTTATTCCCTTACCACCTGAGTACCGAGATGCTGTGGATCGTGCTTATGCGATGGAGTTAGACTTCGAGGAGTATGCTCAAAAGAGAACCTCGAGAGCTATTAAGAGTGATGATAATATTGGGAGGCAAATAGCACCTCAGAAAGTTAATCAAGGAATCACACGTACTGGTAGACGTAGTGATGTTCCTACCTCTAGCCGGAGACGACGAGGCGGTGAGTTGATATGTAATTTTTGTTGAGGACGTGACATGCCGAGAATGTATGTTGGGGCAAGGCAGAAAGTGCTTTGCTTGTGGCGGTGATCATGTTCGTAAGATTGCCCGAAGATGAGGGTTAATCATTGGGGAGTACTAGTCGACAATATGGTGGCTCCAAGAGAGATGGTGATGGTCGCCCTAGAGTTTGAGGTCGTGGTGCGCGGGCGCTGGCCATTGCATGGGAGTTTTGAAACCTATCCGAATAGGAAGGTATGCTCGTATATATATTGTATATATATTATACCGTTGCTACTATTATTGTTATTATGAGTACACGTCTTATCGGTAGCTCATGTGCATTCATACATACATTACATGGTGTATTGCATATTGTTGGTTTATTGTTTGATTGGGGATAAAGCCCCAATGAGATGCGGGTTTGTGGTATTGTTTGATTTGTGAATTGCCGGTAGGTAATCACACATGGTTTGTGGATTCTTGTGTAGTCTATATATTTATAGGACTATACTATATATAAAGGGCATTAAGGATGAATTTGTGTCACGATGATAGTAACCAATGGTTTTATGGGGTTACGGTTTGTAGGCCTATATTAAGAGCTGGAGTATGAATATTTGTATATATATATGAAGCATGAATTGTATGATGACACTTATTGATTTGATATGATACTGGTATATCCTATGGGGATATCTTTAAGGTGATGAATAATATACATCTACAATATTGATTATGATTATTATGCGAGTAGGATACACTCGATAACTGCGAAAGTTAAGTGTTGCGATCTATGGGTTGATTTTTGTGCGCGGACAAGTATGATGTCCCACCGCAATTTTGTTGAAGTTTTGGTGTTTTGGGAACGTAAGAATATGTGTCGGTTGTAACCTTGGTCTAGAGCTTAAGAAAGGTTGGAATTGTGGAGTATAAACGTTACGACTACTAATAGCCGAGTCGGTACGTGGTGACTTCTAGCGAGTTTTTATGGTTGTGTGCTAGGTGCACGAATTTTGTGGTAAATATGATCGTTGTTTGTCAAGGTAATAGACCTTGTTATTTGACTTGATTTTATTCAGTTATGTGCATTAGTTGTAGGGAACACCTACTTAATGCATCTACATTGTAGTATCTTAAATTCTCATTTCATAATTGTTATCTCCTGCTCATTCATTTCCTTAGCATAGGAGACTATTAAAGGATGCTTAAAACCTTTTATCATGAACCTTCGCATCCTTGAACGAAGTTGAATATCCAATTTAGCCTGGTACCCTAAATTGGTGATCAAAAGTGGTTCGTTGTTGGACTAGGATTGGTATGAATTGTGGTAGAAGTTGACTATACCCATTACCAAATGGAATGGACATAAATGGAAAGAATTTTCAAAACATTTCATTGTTGTGCTCTTATGTGTTTTTACCTGCGATAGGGAGATCGCGAGTATTACTTGCGTGGCTTAGAATGTCAGCTTGATTGCCTTTGATTTGGTTGAGAATTGCTCTATAGGCAATTATTACTCCTTGTGACTTAAGGTCTATTATGCGCGAATTTTATGTTATGCCCCTAGACAAATAGTTTCGGTGGTTGAATTTTATGGTACGCTTGAACTTGTTTTCATATTTAACTTTGGGGTTTGTGTACGGGATTTGCTTAGTGTTGTTCATACGTGGTTTCGCAACTCGAATATGAGTCATATTATTTCCAATCTAAAGGGTTTTATGTTGTTGTGCCTATTGAGAGGCCTTGAAACCTGAGTTTGGGATCACGGTAGTTGATCCTCATATACTTGGTTTGATTATTGTGATGGTAGACTCGGAGACTGAGTCTAGGTTTATGGTTTTTGAGCATCGAGTGTTTACTCGGGATTGTGAGACACCGTAGCGGTGTCTGGATATTCCATGTTGAGGTGATAACCTAGCATTGGTTGAGATACAGTTTAGAATTCGGGACGAATTCTTTTTAAGGGGGAGAGGATGTAAGATCCCGATTCCCGGTTAGCTTGAATTGCGTGCAATGCTCGCATTTCTTCTTTGGTTGATTGCTCGTTTGGTTTGCGAGAGAGTCTAAATGTGTATGAGAGACCACATTAAGACTAAAACACTTTTAAGAGATGTCATATAGTGGTTGACTTGTTAAAGTCAAAAGTCGTGACCCGACGATAGTCGAAATGCGACGCGATTGAGAGTTTACTCGGATTTTGTGTTCCTGACCTCGATTTGGTCCCAGATCTTTACATGATGATTAAATAACATGTTTAGATGTATTAGACTTCCAATTGGATGCATTCCATGAGTCTCGTGAAGTTTTGACGCTTCGAGAATAGTAATTCTCCTTATCGCGTAGTTTGAGATTGAGCCGGGCGAACGTCTCGTCTTTCGGGAGCCTATTTCCCCTATCTGTTGTTCATCATCTGAGAGGCATTCAGGCCTATTTTGTAGCCCTAATAGGTGTTTACAATCATGGGTTATTACCCGTCGGTTTGCGGTTTCATTCGACGTTTAGATAGCAAGTTGTTACGCCTTGCGCCGGTTTTGCCCCGGTTGTTTCGGTGTTGTTTATGGGAGTCTAGACCTACTTTAAAATTGGTTTGAGACTTGGATTGGATTAGTTTAATGTTTGAGGACTTTAAGGATTCAATTGTGAGCCATTTTGAAGTTTTAAGGCTCGAGGATGCATGCGGGAGCGACCAAAATCGAGCAAGGGATCAACAATTGAGTATATGGTGTGGGAGGGCTTGATGCGCTTGCATCATTAAGACCCCAAGCAACCACATTGGTCCCTGTTATGCTATTACGGATTTTGCAACTTATTTGCGCACTGTCCGAATTTCTACCCAATTAAACCTAACCTTAACCCATCTAATTAGCCTAAAACTAGTCCTAAACACCTATTAGAGATATTAGGGGTTGATTAGTGGGTGATTAAGGGGAATTAATCCCCCATATAAAAAGAAAAAAACTCACGCACTCTCTCATTTATTCGGCCAACAGATTGCGACTTCTCCCTCCCGTCTTCTGCGAACGTACCAAGGCTTGAGAGAGCCGAGAAAGGGCGATTTCTAGGGATTGAAGGGTTCGATCTTGGGAGGCCATGGCTAGGGTTCTTCCTTCCCCAAACTACATCGTGAGATTGAAGTGAAGGTTGAGGAAATCGACTTCATCTCTTTGATTTCGGGTATGGCAGCTTGTTAAGGTCTGCAATAAGGTAAGTTTCTACCCCTATTTCTTCTTCTTTTGGCTCCATTGACCCTAGGAAAACAATCATTCTTGCTATGTGAGGTCAATGGATGCAATATCTAGGGTTGCTAGAGATGCCATGAACCCTAGGTTTTCAAATGTGGATATAGTTTGGATGAACCTATATGAGACCATGATTTATATGAAATTCATGTGTTAAATGGTCTATTAAGCTTGGCTATGTGAATTATTCATGGGTATTGAGTTTGATTGATAGAGATACTTGGAAGGGGATTTTTGCCCCAAATGTGTTTTGGCTTATTAACATGTTGGTAAACATGATTATTATGCTAGATATGTCTAGTAGAATATATTAGACCATGTTGTGTGATTAAATCACATTTTTGAGAATATGATTGGTAAGGTGAGCTAAATGAAGTTGTGCTCAAATTGATGAATTTGTTCTATGTTGCTTTAATAAAGGTTTTGTTGGGTTTATGTGAGTTAAACGAACCCGGGAGGATGACTATTGTTGATAGTTATGAATATAGGGAATTGAGACCCATGGCTTCTATGCCCTAAAATTCTAGAAAGGGTAGATTGGACTCAACTGAGTCATTATAAGTTCGATAATGTACTAAGCGAACTTGGGTTGAAATCCTACAACTATTGGATTTCGTTTGGTTAATGAAGTGATACGCATAACTTCCAAACTTTAAATGATTAATGATTGTGATGTGTTGAGGGGATTTTTGGTCTTGGGAATTAAGCCCGAATGACTATTGGGATTTATTTGTAACCTTTAAGGAATTATTACGGTGTGAATTTATAAAACACATAAAGAATAAAATGTGTTAGTAAGACTCAACGAGTCGTTATAAGGCCAATAAAATGATGAAAAGCTCTTGGGTTGAAACCCTACAATGTTTGGGTTTGTTTGGGTTATGATTATGCACACCGGGTTTTGGTTTGTGTCCAATGGAGACACTTATGGTATGGAGACTCATTAGAAATATGTTTTGAGCATGCTTGTTAGAGCATGGACATTTGAGACCAACGTATGGTCACGTGTATATGTAAGAGAAGATTAAGAAAGAATTCTCTCCTTAAGGATTTTGGTTGCGTGCTTATAAAAGCACTTAGAGAAGTGACTACGGAGTAGTCATAATGTTTTGAGTATGAGGTTGGTGTTATCGATCATGTGTGACGATTAGGACTATGATTGAGTCCTGTACTTAAAATAAAGACTAAAATAATAAGTCTTGAATTGTGGATATTTTGAGACTAGCGTAGTAGTCTTTGGGTTGATTTGAGTTGAGGATTATGGAAGACCTCACATTATATGTTGTTAAGCTTGTATGCTATACTTGACTGGGTTGATGACTTGAAGAATAATGAATACCTCAATAAGTAGTTCTTGAACTAAACTTGTAAGTTAGTTGAACACAATGGTTATATGCAAATATATGCATTGTTCATGATGTTTGGTAGAGCATTATGTCCTACTTGATTTTATGCAATTATGTGCATGGTTTATGAGATTTCAGAGAGCATTATGTCCTACGTGGTTATATGCAAATATGTGCATGGATTATGGGATTTTTTGGAGCATTATGCCCTACTTGTTTATATGCAATTATGTGCATGGTTTATGAGATTGTTGTAGAGCATTATGTCCTACATGGTTTAATGAGTCCGATAAGTATGAACTTGGTCTCATTGGTTTATACAAGTAAATATCTACTTGATCATTTGGTTTAAAGTCCAGCTGGCGGGTTTGGTTGTTGTGTCGGCAATGGGACGATTCATAGTCTTTGGAAACAATCGCTATGAATCGTTGCATTGGGTCCTTTTTCTCCTCACTATTTGGCCAATAGTGGGATGTGGTCTCGAGAGAGAGCCATCTAGCCTACTTTCGAGCTCCCATTTCTCATCCGGAGACTGGATGAATGTAACGAGTACTCATTAAAGGAAACTGATGAGTTGTGATTATTTGGGGAGGAAACCCCGGGGTATGATTGATTGGGAATTGAGCCCGGATCATGGTTTGAGATTTGATCTCATGGTAAGTTGGTTGGGTTTTGAACCCGGATTTGATTGTAACGGTTCGAAATACGTTTACTATTACACATGTTTAATTATGAGCATTTATATGAAAAATAAGATGCTACTTGATTTATGTGAGTTTATGTGCTTTAAAAATTAAGTACATGTTTCATGATGGTATACTAGCATGATACCATGATTTTATATGATTGCACATTATGTCATGCCATGTCATAATATGCCATACGTTGCATTTAGAAACTTACTGGGTCATTATGACTCACTCCGTGTGATTGTTTTCCCTAGTGTGTGCAGTGATCCCGTTAGTACGCGCAGCGGCTTCGGATAACGACTTCTAGCAGGTGGTCTTCCAAGTTATAAGCTTGGAGTTATTTATTATTATGTTGTTATTTATTGGTGAGGCTCGAATGTAAAGTTATGTAGACTTTACTTGGGTAGATTGTAGTATATTGTTATGGTTGTGTATTTGGGAGCCGGTTGTATAGCCGAGCCTTTGTATCCTTAGAGATTATTTTCGTTGTCATTTCGAGCATGTGTGGCTCGTTTATTCTAGCTTGTATTATTATTGTTCCTACCTCCGACAGTTTTAGTCGTGAGTTTTGGTTGGTGGTTTAGCATTGATTATATTGTTATAATTGAATTGTTCCTCCGGCAAGTTATAGTCGTTGAGTGTTGTTTATCAGGTTGGGATTTTGATAGTTGCCGGCCTTGGTTGCCGATGGTTTGTGGCGCGTGTCTAATGTTGCGTCACGCGCGTCGAATTTTGGGGCCGAGAGATTTACTATCTCTTTGGTTGTTTTTATTTAGGAGCTTGTTAGCTCGGGTCCCATTTTGGTTTTTTTTTGCTTCCGCAGGTTTTAGTTTTTATTATCATGTATCGCCGTTATGGCTTTATCTTCCTGTCTTGAGCTTGTTGGCTCATCTTTGGACTCGCACCATTATGCTTAGCAGGTGCTTGTCTGTCTCTTAGTTTGTCCTGATGGCACGACCTTGGGATCTCGTCTTGAGATTCGGGTCGGGTCGTCACATTGCCTTTCTCTTGAAGGTTTACTACCTTCTTCTAGATGTATTTTATGCATGCACATAGTTGAACTAATTCCTTTTAAGTCGGCTAGGGACTATCCTAAAGCTTCTCTATGTGTCCATAAAATTTTAACAAACTAGTTTCTAGCTCTTCCGTTAAATCGGCTGCTATAATAACAGGCAAAGTGTTACCTTCCCCTAAAAATGCATATTTTAAATGGGGTGGTAATGGCTTTAATTCTTCAACTTTAGGAGAATTAATGGATGGCATAAATTCAGAATTTTCTGCTTTAATTGTTTCTTTTATTTTAGCCTCCTCATTCTCTACTTTATCATCTTCTTTAATTTCTACATCGACATTTTCTATCTCAATTTCTTCAAAGAGGGATTTCAAAATCTCTACTTCATCTTCCTTAATTTCATTACTTTCTTGTTCTACTTTTTCAATCTTATCAGAACTATTTTCTGATTGTTTATCTATATTTTCTTTATCTTTCTTTTTACTAGCTTCTAACTTCTCTCTCTCTTGTCTTTCTTCCTCTTCTATTTCTCTTTCAATCTCATCAATGTCAATTTTTATGGGAGGGATAGGACTATCATCATAAACTATAAATCTATCTCTCTCATAATCTTCATCTTCTTCAAAAGTTTCACTTGATAACTTTTCAATTTCATCTATTGAAAAATAGACATTTATGTCACTAGGTCTATTCATGGCATCAAAAACAGAAATTTCAACAGTTTCACCTAGGACTGACATTGTGAGTTTACCATTCTTCACATTAATCATTGTATTGGCAGTAGCCATAAAAGGTCTGCCTAACAATATTGAAACTTCATTATTAGTGCATATCTTCCTTTCCATCTATAGAACCACAAAGTCAACTGAAATGATTAGTTTATCAACCTGAACTAGGATGTCTTCCACTATACCCAAATGATATTTAACTGAACGATCAGCTAATTGTAATTTCATAGTAGTGGGTTTTAGTTCTCCTAACCCTAACTGTTTATAGATCGCAAAAGGCATCAAATTAATACTTGCTCTCAAATCTAGCATTGCTTTCATCTTTTTAGAGCTTCCCAAGGAAACATGGATATTAAAACTACCAGGGTCTTTTAGCTTAGGGGGTAATTCGGGTTGTAAAACAGAGCTTACGTTTTCAGAAACAATAATTTTTTCATTGTTTTCAAACTTGTGTTTCTTAGGGTGAAGATCTTTGAAAAACTTTGCATAAGTTGGAATATTTTTAATAACATTAAGCAAAGGGAGATTAACCTTCACTTTGGATAACATATTATAAATTTCCGTAAATTGTTTGTCCATTTGGTTTTTCATAAGTTTTCTTGGAAACGGAATTGGAGGAACATAAGGTGGTGGAGCCACATATGGTTCCTCTTCTTCTTGATCTAATTCTTTTTCAACTTCTATTGAATTTTCTTTATTTTGAACCTCTTTTTCTTGTTCCTTATTTGGAACTTCAACTTCTATTTCTACTTGTACTTCTTGATTACTTGATTCATTATTCTCTTTACTACTATCACTATTCTTTTCGATTTCCTTTTCAATTTCCTTTTCAGAATTTTCTACTGTAACAGGCACATTAGAAGAAAGATCAGGATCACTTACCTCTTCACCTATTACCTTACCGCTTCGCAAGACGGTGATTGACTTGGCTTGCTCGGTTTGACTAGGGAACTTCCCTTCTTCTCTTTTATCTACTTCAGAATTTGCAATGTGCTTCTTTAGATTTTCAATCTCTTCAAGTATATATTTCATCAATGCTGCCTGACCTTTACTTGCTCCATCTTGTTTTGGAACTTCTTCAATTCTCAACTGATTTTGATTTTGAAATTGTGGAGGTTGTGGTGGTTGAGGTTGGAATTGTTGAGGTTGTAAAGGCTTATTTCCTCCCCAAGAAAAGTTAGGATGATTCCTCCAACCAGGATTATATGTATTTGAATAGGGATTATTCCTTGGCCTTTGAGGGTACATATTCATAGCATTAGCCTGTTCCGAATACATAGCACTTGATGGAAAAAAATTAGTAGCATGAGAATATAATCCACATAAAGCACATGCTTCTTGAATTTGCCAGTTTTCAAATTGAGCTTGTGTATCTGTTTTATCTTGTAATTGATATAGGCTTCTATTTTTACCTCTAGCACTTTTCTGTTGGGAATTAATACTTAACATCTCAAATAATTCTTCTAGTGCTTCTGGTGTCATTCTATTAATAGAACCACCAGCTGCACTATCAACCATAGTTTGTAAGCCTGGCGAAAGACCATGATAAAATTGAAGCACTAACACATGTTGAGCCAAATTATGATGAGGACACATAATGACCAGATTTTTAAATCTATCCCATGACTCATGGAATGTTTCACCTGGTTCGTTTTGGAATGACATGATTTGTTTTCTATATTCAGTAAGAGATGCATGCTTATAAAATTTACTCATAAACAAATCATATAATTGAGGCCAAGTATAAACACTATTAGGTGTTAAGTTCATAATCATCGCTTTGCCAACTCTTTTAACGCACTGGGAAAATATTTCATTTTAATTTGATCTTCAGTCAACCCTCCTAAAGGAAAAGTACTCATCATGTATTCATATTCTCTTAAGAAACTAACAGGATCTTCATGAGGCATTCCATGAAAAGATGGTATGGCATTAAAATAATGACATTTTAACTCAAAATTCCTTACAGCATCTGGCAAGACTAAACATGATGTCACGACATTTAATGAAGGTCTACTAAAGTCATTTATAGTTCTTTGATTTATCACTACTTCCATATTTCTTCTTGCAGGTTCTTCTTCTCTTTGATTCCGGTTAACTGGGTTAACTGGATTTTCAGGATTTCGATTATTATTATTTTCTTCCATTGGGGGATCAACCAGTGGATCCTCTTGATTCAATTGATCTTGATTATGAAACTCGGAGCTAGATTTTCAAGGACTTCTTGATTTCTTCTAATATTATTTATATCTTGATTCAATTCTACCAATTTAGGATTCAAAGATCGACGACCGTGCATAAAAATAATTTAAAGCAATTTAAAAACAACTAACTATGAATAAAATAAAATCTTTTTGTATTTTTATTTTTATAAAAACTGAAAATAACTTAAAAACTAATTTAAATTAAAAACTACGCTACCAACAAACTAACTACGTGAACTAGGTTGTCCCCGGCAACGGCGCAAAAAACTTGATCGATGTTTTAATTAATCTTTTTTCCTTGCAAGTGGACAAGACTATTATAGAATAGTATTGAAAGCAAGGGTCGAACCCACAGAGACAAGTGATCACGAACAGTGCAATTTATTGATAGCAAACTATTAATCTAAAGGAGTTTTTATATTTATTTCTATTCTAACTAGTATTTATATTTAGATGTTTAACTAATCAGCAGCAATTACAGATATGAAGATCTTATGGTAGGTGGCAATCTAGGATTCTGGGTTTCACTTGTATATCCTTTATGTTCAATTCATAATAATTATCATTCAATTTCTTGGGTTCGTTCACTAAAGATAGATATAGTCTGTTGAACAATTGGTTCAGCCTCCATCCCCGCAAAATTCATCCATTCTATATCCTGAGCACAAGAACTGTCAATCTAGCTGTCACATAGATTTATGATCTATCTGTCACCTAGATCATGTATGAACCTGGTCCTAACTTATCACTCTCGTGCATCGATAGGTCCAATTTATTGTGATGGTGAGCCAGTGTACGACATATGCACATTGGTCATGCAGTTATCCGCACCTCTAGGCCTTTATTATTTGCGATTACATTCATTTGTTCAAAGCAAAATAATATAGGGATTGATAAACACCACAATCAACAAGAATTGAATGAACATATATATATCAAAACATAAATTCGATACAAGTTATCTCCCACCTCCTAGATTATGGATGATTTAGTTCATCATAGACAATGAACAGCACATGGAGATGATCGGATACATGATTTGATCTTCAATACTCGTAATTACACAATCTAACTATGTTATACACTCTAAAAACTATCTAAAATCTACCTAAGACTGCTTCCAGCCATCTCTCTCTTTGGCTCTCGGATCCCACTTCAATATATACTCGGGAGTTGTAATCCAATCAAATCACTGTGTGAAAATCCGAAAATATAGCATTCTGACCACCTTGCGGTCGGAAGGTGTTGAGTACCTTGCGTCCGCAAGGTCTGCAGTATGTCTGGCCTTTGCTTCTTGCCTCGATAAACGTACTCCCTACCTTGCAGTCGCAAGGTCTGAGGTACCTTGCGTCCGCAAGGTCTCCAGAATTGACAGCTTCCGTTCCTTCTTCATTTTTCCTCTTTGGCCCTTCTTGGAATTTGCACATAAAACCCTGGAGTTTCGCTTATTTTCACTAAAAACCCCGAAACTTACAAAACTCACCGAAAACATATATCAGTAGCCAAAAGCCTCGTGAAATAACTTAATTTAAGTCATAGAAGCATATAAAATCGACGTATAAAATACATCGATCATTGCCCGATTTCAAACTCGACATCAAGACATTTCTGATACGGGTTGGGAGGGCAGCAAGCCTAAGGGTGTTCGAGAATATGAGGGGTGGATTGGGTTACAAGTCGGCCTGGGCATAATTCCAGCAATTACTGGTTCCTGGTTCAAAGACGGACTAGAAGAGGGGCCGTGGATGATGGTAGTGAGTAGGGTAGTTGGGCTCGATGTCCGGACCAAGGCTGATATGGGTTTGGGGGTGATGAACCTTGAAGGGAAAGGCAATCCAAGAAGTCACGATTGGAATCCACCATTCATGAAGGAATTCTGATTAGACTAGGGTGCTTATTAAATCTCTTATTTAGTTAGTTTGTTATTTTACTTCCCTTACAGTTAGTTTTCTTTTAATGTTCTAGTTGGTTAGGAAGTTTGTTTTAATTAGGACATAGTTTCTTTTCCTCCAAGTTTTAGAGTTTCTTTTCAATTAAAAGTAGGACATTTGTAAGCCTTTATAAGGCAATTCAATTCAATGAAAAAGGAGAACATATTTTGTGAGTGAAAACTTTGTTAAGAACTAGTTTTGTTCTTTCTTAAATCGTTTCAATTCAATTAAAGGTGAGTGAAGCCTAGATTAGTTGTGACGTCGGAATTCTTTACGTTAGACGAGTGAAGTCTAACCGGTGAATCCGCATATCCTTTTATTTTATTTTATTTTCGTTTTGGGGCAACCTTGCTCATCTAAAGAGTGGACTGTTTTAGGACAGTTTGTTCGCAGCCTTGCGAGCAGAATTTTCGAGGGCTTTGTGAGTTTACCTGGGTTGTAATTTCTAAAGAAGATTGCTAGTATTCGGGTAGGTTTTGTAGAGTGTTTTAGGACTGTTTTGGTTGATGTTTTAATCGGCCAAGGGTCGTTCAAAAAGCGAACAAATTTATAGTTTATAGACAGACTGTTAGGGAGTTTGGGTAGGCATTTTGGGCAGGTTCTGTGCGTGGGAGTTGCTGGAGTTTTTCGGATCAGATTAAGGGTTGTTTAGCAACGGTTTCGGAGCAGTTTACATGGCTGATTTCGGAGAGGTTGGATCAGTTTTTGGGCTGTTCGGAAAGCTGAAGCAGATTGTGTTGTTCCTAATTTTGACACTGTATCAATTTCAGACAAATACAAGCAGTTGTGCCACCAGGATTTCGAGGTGAAAAGAAACTGAAACAAGCAGTTACGCTACCCAAATTTCAAAAAAAGACTCCCTCTCCCAGAAGGACAAAACGAACACACCTAAAGGCCTATCTAAGCAAAGTTGGTCCAGGTTATAAACCCTCACGCATCAAGAGGTAGGTACTCAATTATAATTTTTTTGTTTAGAATAATATTATTAAAATAGTAATATATCATAAAATAAGTCGATATGTTGGTAAAATTTCTGTTATAAATAACTAGAAAATAAAGTCGTTATTATAGCCTAAATTTCATATACTCTATTTGCAACTTTAAAATGTAGTTGCTATAAGTTTTCCTTTATTATTATTATTATTATTATTATTATTATTATTATTATTATTATTATTATTATATATATATAAAGGCTTTATTTAAATTAAATTTATAAAAATAATATATTTAGCCAAAAAACCTATTTTGGGACCGAAAGAGCGAGTTGGGTGCCTAACCCCTCCCAACTCGTAAATTAGTCTTCGAACCCTTACATTCTGTTATATTTGATTTTTCTCTGTTTGACCCTAAAGTAGAGGTGACGACTCTGTAAATACACTTTTGAGTCTACAAATGAGGACGAGCGTATTTCATGCGCTCGAAGTTTTGAAACTCGCCCGCTTTATGAGGTTAGCGCGGACAGGTTCGGAACGGGGCACTCACACCCACCAATTGTTGAAATCGAGCTAAGTATAAAACTCATATTATAAATTTTGATTTTCTATTTAATTTGTACTTCAAACTTTAAATTGTATTTCAAATTTTTTTTCTTCCTTGTTCTTTAATTGTGCTACTGAGCATATATTTCTAATGTTGTATTTGAAATTAATGATGAATATATGATGCAATCTCATAATCAAGTATTCCCCAAAAATAAAATAAAAAATTATATTTAATCAAAAATTGAAATGTATTATTGTGGTTTTTCATATACAATGCTAAATTTTCACCACCATTTGATTGAGAAAAGTTTGAGTTTGAGACGTTGATGTGTTAGCTAGAACTAACAAAAAATTACCAAATTAGCAAACTTTGCTAATATGGATATCGTAAGCAAACTTGTGATGAGCAGTCTTGACTGAAAGATTTGTGTATGTTTCATTTGTAGTACCCAATATTCACTTCATTTGATATATTTAAATAATAAACACACAAAATGGAATATTGGAAATTAACATCTCTATTTATTTTCGTCATTCACAGGCACAAATCAATCGTCAATTGTTGACTTAACGAATGACGAAGATGGTCTAATTCCTTCTGATCGTGCCTTTCCGAAAAAGAAAATGTTTTATATAAATCCTCGACCTTAAGACATTTATTATTCCAGTCAATGTCACCTCAGCTTCTAGATATTAATATGCGATGAAGATAAAAACCGAAAAATAAAGCAACAAATGTTGTCTATAAGAAAAATTTTCAAAATCTATAATAGTTAGTATTAAAATAATAAATTTCTACTTAAACAATTCTCCTTAATTTATTCTATTAATTGTATTTTTCTCTTTATTTTTTCTTGTATAATTTATTTGAAAATGTTATACCGTGCGTTTAGCGCACGGGTGCAAAAACCAACTAAAGTTATAACATTATGACAATCTTTCGGACTTGATGTAGTTGAACGTGGACTCACGTGTTCGGGCCCAAGTTAGGGGCGTTACATATCAAATTGCAGCCGGTTTGAACTCTCACTCATTTACTAGGGTTTTGGTTTCATAATTAACAATTGGCACATTTTAGTTCTAGTTTGGTGGAGCGTTTTGACTAAAACACTGACAAAAAATATAATATTTTATCTTTTAAAGTATTTTATAGCAGCATTTTAAAACGCTCCAATTTAAAACATTTTAAAAATGTGTTGCGTTTACAACTATTTTGTTTATAAAATAACATTTTGAAATAGTTTCACAAAAATGTTTACAAGAAAACAACTACATTTTGAAAAAGAGTAATGCTAGAGCCATTCAATGAGTACTCAAATCTGTGTACCAAATGATGTGGTTTCTAATGTGTCATTTTATTTGGCATTTTATGGGCTTCACTATAAGTTAAAAAATTATGTTAACAATATAACACAGAAGATGCCACATTATTTGGTACCCAAAATTAAATACTATTAGAGTGGCCTAGCATTACCCAAAAAGAGAGAATGTCTTCTTCATTGTTCCTATTGATCTTTGCCAATAATGTTTGCCTCTTGAGACAATGTAGTAGTGGTTTATCTTTATCCCATTTGGCCATTTCTAAAGCATAGAAATGAATTGACTCTTCAATTTTGGTAAGGGCAATAAGTACACTTAGAGCTACTGACTACACTAACATAGCTCTTTCTCTCCTCCAAGTGTTTTGCTTTTATTGTCTTTCATTGGCACAAGTGAACATTTTTGTGGGTTCACTCCTTATCTTCCTCCTCAGTTTCTGACCAATCAATCCATGGAAACATCACACCTTTTGAGGGAAATACTCACTTCATTCCAAAACGAGAATCAATTTTTTTATGTGAAAGTTTAAAAATTTTGGTCAAAGAAACTCATTCTAGGATTTAAAAAATTCAAAAAAATGACACTCATTTAAGGAGGGAGGAAATAATAATCATGGCACCTAATCTAAACAAATGTGTCTTGACTTGGTTATTTTCAAAACACCCTTTTTTGGTAGTTTCGTATTAAATGATAAAAAGTGTAAATAGTAAATTAATATTCTTAGAGCATGAGCAATGGTGTATTAAACATCGAATCAAACCAAATTTTAGCTTACAACGGTGAATCTAGAGTGTATCTAATATAATTTTTATTTGATTTGGATCAATATATACTACAAATCAAAACCAAATAAAAAAATCAAACCAACCGACTGAATCATTAAACTACTGTATTTTGAGCAAAAAGGTATAAAACTATGTCATTTCATATCAAAAAAAAAGAAAAAGAATAATGGCCGACTAGTGCTGGCGCCTCCTGCCCTCCCTTTCCACTCCCCCTTTACACATGACAACTTACTAGTGGTCCCAATTTCTTTTTCACTTTTGTTTTTCTTGGCCAATTTTCGGTCAAAAAAAATATAATTTTAATTTTTTTTGTGAATTAAAGAATACATTTTTACCTATAAATAGAAATTTGTTTTGTTTTATTTGGATATCAGAAAAAAATTCTGTGATATTTTCATGTTTCTAGCCACTTTTAGAAAGAAAAAAAATTAATAGAGATAAAGATAGTGGGGTATGAAAAAGTATTGAATTATGTGCCACTATTGTATGAGTTTTTTTGTTTTGAATCAAACATGTATCAAGTAGATTATTTTATTGATTTTTAATTGGATTGTGGTTGATTTGAGTTATATGATTTAATTGTTGACCATGCTCTTACTGTCCATAATATAATATTGCATGTGTACACTAAGACACCGATAGAAATGAAAAATGAATACAGTAGCATAACTAATTGACTGAATTTTTAATATTTTTATAATATGTAGTTTACAATAACATTCATGAATATGTGGTTAATCTTCAAGTAGGAAAAAAATAATGTTAAAATGGTAAATATGATTTTCTAAAAAAGAATCTTTAAAAAGCGGATAATGTTTTTGGAACGGATGGAAAAGAGAAACATGAAAATTATTTTGTAACTTTTTGGAGAAAGAAATTCATTTTAGAGCAATTTTTTTCTAAAAAACAAAAAAAGACTCATTTACGACGGGAATAATAATCTTGGCCACCTTAACTAAACAAATGTATATTGCCTCCGTTATTTTCGAAACACCCATTTTTGCAGTTTAGTAGAAGTTAAAATGTGTATATAGTAAATCAATATTCAAAATTCTTTTGTTTAATGTTTGATCAGAAGATTTCACTAGTATACGTGTCCGTACTATATGTTTGATGTCGTTCTGAGATCAGTTCAATAAAAGATCGGGATAAACAAAACTAATAACTGACAGGGTAATACAAACAAAAAACCTCCGATATGTTTTATTTGTAATTGTAGAGGAGTAATTTAAACATAACTTAAACTGAGGGGTTCATTTGTAACTCACATATTTACGAATCAATATGGACCATCAGTTGTGTTTAATACAATTCGATCGGGGCTACCAGTTAGACCAAGATTTTTAATTGGATTATGGTTGATTTGATGTTTGATTTGAGTTGTATGATTTAATTGTTGACCACGTTCTTAGTGTCCATACTATAATATTGCATGTGTACACTAAGACATTGATAGAAATGAAAAATGAATATAATAGCATAACTAATTGACTGAATTATTAATATTGTTATAATATATAATTTACGATAACGTTCATGTATATGTGGTTCATCTTCAAGTAGGAAAAAAATAATGTTAAAATGGTAAATATGGTTTGCTAAAAAAGAATATTTAGAAAGCGGATAATGTTTTTGGAACGGATGGAAAAGAGAAACATGAAAATTATTTTGTAACTTTTTGGAGAAAGAAATTCATTTTAGGACAATTTTTTTCTACAAAAAAAAAAGACTCATTTACGACAGGAATAATAATGTTGGCCACCTTAACTTAACAAATGTATATTGTCTCCGTTATTTTTTTTAAAAAAAACCATTTTTGCAGTTTATTAGAAGTTAAAATATGGATATAGTAAATCAATATTCAAAATTATATTGTTTAACGTTTGATCATAAGATTTCACCGGTATACGTGTCCGTCTCATAGGTTTGGTGTTAGTATGAGATAAGTTCAATAAAAGATCGGGATAAACAAAAGTAATAACTGACAGGGTAATATAAACAAAACCCACAACATGTTTTATTTGTAATTATAGAGGGGTAATTTAAACATAACTTATAACTGAAAAGTTCATTTGTAACTTACATACTTATGAATCAATCTAGACCATCAGTTGTGTTTAGCACAATTCGATCAGGGCCGCCAGTAAGACTATGAGCTCTATTATAATATCTATATTACAATAGTGTTCATTGAAAGATCGTGATTGCACAGATTCTCAATAGATGTCAATGTGAATATCAATGTTGTTGTGATTGTTGCAACAATGGCAGACACAATGAAAAAAACAAATAATAACAAAACAGTAGCAGCGAAAGATTGTAACAAGAAACACAGGTTCGAACAAAAATTTGTAAACAAATTTTAACCAAAAACAATCTACAAGTTTAGTACTTGTAGACCAAGCCTCAAGGCCACACAAATTTTACTAAAACCAATAGTGTTTTACAATGAATAACTAGCAAAAATTCTCACAAGATAAACTATCTTGGAGAACCAAAAATCTCACATAAATGACTAAATCAAACGTGGGAAGAAAGAACTTCAGCTTCTCCAAACAAAAGCAGGAAGAACAAAAAACAAGACAGCCTTTTAGAACTCAATGTAGCTGCTGATGTTGTAGTATCAGATGCTATAATCGACTGCTATGAAACTTGAAAAACTGCTTCAGAACTTCTGCAATATTGCACTCAGCTTATGGCTTTTTATCTTCTCTCTCAAGCTCTGCCTCTCCTCGAAATCCAGCCTTCGATATATATATACACAAACCTACAAAACCACGGCAAGAGAGATACATTCCTACTAGGAAAGAGATTAGCTATTAAAATGCAAGATTATCTTTCCTAACAAAAACATGATACTTGGAATAACTAAATTACTTGCCGAGATTTAGTTACCAAGAATGTATAGCCAAAATCTTTTGAAAGATTTTCCTACCAAAAACAAATTAATCTACAAAAAATAATCTAAACAAAATATAGCACAAAATTTTATTTCTTAAATAAACATTGACTAATTTAAAATCCTTCTTTGACCAAGAAAGGTGAAAATAAGATAAAATAGGCCTTGCCTATTTTACCCTTACAATCACCCCCTTTATTGAGCATTTCTGGTCAAATCCTGAACAAGTGTTACAGAAACCAATATCCAAGGATGACCTGCAAAGAATTAGAAATGACAAACACCCCCCCTAAATATGATATCAGAATAAACCGTAAGATGAACGTTTATGACTACTTATTACAAACCAATGAACAATCCAGAACTACCAACATCACAAGTCTTTTAAGACATACGATGACAATCATGAAACAGATGTTTAGAACATCCAACATCAGGATTACACAAAATCAAATTTGCTGGACCTCAAGATCGCCTACAAAGATCATGATCACTTGCATCGGTAAGAGGAACGCCAGAGTAGATTCAGGAACACTTGTAGTGGCAGCTTCAGCTTCTTCACCCCCTATTTGACCAGAATGAATATCTAGCCAAGCTGTGTACTAGGCAGCCAAAGAGGAGAGTAGAGTAGACTAGGCAGTGAGAATGGCTAACTGAGACTTAACCATTTGCAGTTGTTCGTTGACAAAAGCAACAGAGATGGGAGCTGTTGGAGGTGCAAACAGGTTAGATGTTCCAACAGTTGATGAACCAATGGGGGGAACCTGAACTGAGGGTGAGGCAGTTGGGTGTAAGGAGCTAGGTCCAGAAGATGCAGGAGCATATGGAGACAGAAGGGGCAAATTAACAACTCTATCACCCCTTAATAATTTGGCAGAAAAATGAAGGGGTTCAAGAAGAGGTGACAAGCGTGTGGAAGGGAGAGGTTTGTAGCCCTGAGAAACAAGTATCTTATAAATCAGGGAGGGAAAGATCAAAGACCTTTTGTCCCCTCCAGTTTCAGCCATGGAAGAAATTTTTCGAAAAACATAACAGCCAAAGTCAAATGGGGCCTTAGTTCCAATGAGATAAAGGACCTTAGCATGTTCTTCGGTGATTACATTTGAATTTGTGGAGGGGGACCAATTTGCACAACAAACTTTATGAAGAAATGCATAGAGTGATGAGAGCTGTGAGGTTCCAAGAGAATTTCCTTTAACAGGCCACTTAGATAATTTTCCACTAGTCATTTCAACTACACAAGTGTCCAGGTCTAGGTGAAAATCAAACAGGCCAGAAGCTGGTGTGTGAAGGATAGTGTTGATGATTGAAGGTGAAAAATTATACCACTTTCCTCTCACAAATACTTTCTCAAAGCTAGCATCAAAGGGATCACATATTCTTTTCTCAATGTTAGCATAAAATTCATGGATCAATTCCCTAAAATACGGTGCAGCTAACGAAATAGAGTCCAGGAGGCCTCTATTAGAGAAAAAAGATGTGAGATTATTTGTTTGTAAAACAGAGGACACAACATTTCTTTCATCTATAATATTCTTAGAAATATTATATCTAGCAGAAGCAGGTTTGGAGATAAACTTTGTAGAGAAAGGGGTACCCAATGATTTTGAGCGTTTGGATGTTGCAACATTGGGTGCAACATTGGAGCCGGCAAGTCTGCTTCTTGTGAAACGCACAGGGATTTCTTCTGAGTCTTCGCTGTCTTCAGGAGACCCCTCTTTGCCCTCGAAGTTCTTATCAGAACTGTCATCAAATTCGGACGAACTGGGCTGGCTGGGCATACCTTCTGGCAGAGGCGTTTGAGACGGACCAGATGGAGAAGAAAACACTTTCTTCAGCTTGACTAAATTCTCAGCCATAGCAACATCTTCATCAGAAACAGTAATGTCATCGCTTGAGACAAAGGGAGAACTTACTTCCACAGCCGGTGTTTTTCTCGGTGGAGGAGATGAGTCTGCCGGGAACACAATGTGAGGTGAGGGAATTGGATAGTCATCATCCTGAATGTCATCCTGGACTGGAGTAGATTTAGGAGATGCCGGTGGAGATGATGGCTCTTGTACAGGGGGAATTGAGCCGACTGGAGGAACAAAATCTACATCATCTGGATCGCTTTCAATTTCAAAAGATTCCTTAAAAATTCCTTGCTCAACCTTGTTTTTCTTGGCTGCATGAACATCCGATACAGATGGATTCTCATAATTTGCCGGAATTCCTCGTTGTCTTTTCGATCGACGTGTGCTAGGGTTACCAATTTTAGGTAACCCAGATAAATCTCCTGGATTATCGACATCAATCGCATTCCCTTTTTCGCCCGGAAGAATCACTGTAAAAGGTTCGGGGAAAGATTTAAAAACGACCATTGCTGTGGTTGGATTTTCAGGTGATGAATGGGGGCTGATTGTAGCTTCATTTGTTGCTACATCAGCTGGTGAATCAGGTCTTGGGAATTTAGGGTTCGACGAAGTGGAGGCCATTGGAAGATGTTGGCCGGGTGGAATATGTATGACGGGAACAAAAGGAGAGACTGAATTTTGGATGATGAGAGAAGACTGAGTAGATCGCCGGAGTATGAGAGAGATTTCCTTTGAACTGTGACCTGTTTTTCTGCAAAAATAACACTAATCCTTCCACTAACCCAAAATTAGCCGTTGAGTCATTAATGTGAGAAGGTGAGGAGACCCAAAACCAGAAAATCAAATTTCAAAAATATGGATAAAAAATCAAATGCTAACTGCCTAATAGAAATAAGATAAAAATCTGCTGTTATGAACATGAGAGATGTGTGGAGAATAAATTTCACAATCAAAATCTGATTTCAAAAAAGAATTTTGAATATATCAAGTATTTTAGGAATACACAAATCATACTTAACCAAGATTGAAACCACACAAGTTTGCCAAACACAGACAATCAAACCAGTTCAGATTCTCATGAAGAACACAAAAGTTTAGACAGCCACATAAAATTTTGACTTTGTGAACAAGAAGCAAAAACATGCACCAATTGGAAGGACAGAAACTTAGAAGGCTGATATTCAATACTTATATGACCTAGAAAACATGCCTAAAGTATGCAGAAAAAATAATCAAAGGAAAGAATGCAAACACACACATGTGATATGTCTAGATCATCTTAATGCAGTTCCCAATGTTGCTGCAATGGAAAACACATTCGCCAAAAATTGTGATTTTATGTCCAAATTCTCATTTTTCTTTCACCAAATTAACACAACTACTCCCATAAACACCATAGGTACTTTATTTCCCTATGAGAATAGCTTTACTTTATTTCAAGCTAATTTGATAGACACCACTAGGAACCTTTCACACTATTTACCAAGGGTAGCAACTTTACTTATTGATCAACCCATGAAATTCGAGAATTCATAGTCCCAAAAGAAAGATGCCACAACCTTGTTCATAGGTAGCTCTTTTCCGTTAGGTAGCTTTCACACTTTGTCAATTAAAAGGAGTCAATTTAGTCAAGATCAACCCATGCAAGTCTAAACTTCATAGTACATTGACAAATTGCAGCATCCTAAAAATTTCAAAAGGTAGCTCTTTCCTTTGTGGTTTAAAGGAAAATTTTCAATTCTAGTTCAACTTCATTTGGAGATGGTGAGAAGAATTTGAGCAATAAGATCACAATACATTATGAATGTATCACCAAGACAAACAAACAAGGTACTAAAAACATACAGAATGAAACTAGTGTGCCCCCCAAAAGAACAATGCAATATGCCTAATATATATATATATATATATTTTATTTCTTTTTTTTAAATATACAAGTGAGGGATTACATAGCACACATACCGAGAGATTTCCTAAGATTTATGAATCTCTCAAAATCTAGACTCTTAGTTAAAATATCAGCCAATTGGTTTTCTGTTCCCACATGTTTAATGCAAACAATGCCTTGTTCAACTAAGTTTCTAATGAAATGGTGTCTTATATCTATGTGCTTTGTTCTTGAGTGTTGAACAGGATTTTTAGCTATGCTTATCGCACTTGTGTTGTCACAATACATGGTTAAAATATTAGGAAAACCATAATCTTTGATCATTTGTTTCATCCACAAAGTTGTGTACATCCACTACCTATATACTTTCGATTCAACTGTTGATAGGGCTACACAATTTTTTTCTTGCTAAACCATGAAATCGATTATTTCCTAGATAAAAACATCCACCCGATGTACTTTCATGTCATCAACATCAGATCACTAAATCCAACAAGATTGGTGTTCGTGTGTTTAGTATACCACAAACCCATGCCAAAGGTCTCACCAACATATCGAATTATTCTTTTTACTGCTTTCAAGTGAGAAACCTTGGGGTTTGCTTGATACCTAGCACATAAATAGACACTGTACATGATATCTGGACGGGTGGCAGTTAAATACAGCAGACTTCCAATCATACTTTTATATAAGGTAGGGTCAACACTTTCAGATTTTTCATCTCTATTAAGTTTATCGGATGTACCCATAGGGGTTTTCTTATGTTTTCCATTCTCAAGATCGAATTTCTTCACCAAGTTAAGAGCATACTTGGCTTGAGATATGAACATCCCTTCATGTGATTGTTTAATCTGAATTCCTAAAAAATAGGTCAACTCCCCTACCATGCTCATTTCAAATGTGGAAGTCATGCAATTTACAAACTCTTTTTCCAAGGATTTGGAGGTGGATCCAAACACAATATCATCAACATAGATTTGAGCAACCAAAATATGTTTATCTTGGTTTTGAATAAACAGTGTTTTATCCACCTCTCCCCTTCTAAACCCACTTTGTAAAAGGTGATCTGTAAGCCTACCATACTAAGCTCTAGGAGCTTGTTTGAGGCCATACAAAGCCTTTTTCAACTTAAACACATGATTGAGTTTATGGGGGTCCTCAAACTGGTTGTTCAACGAAAACTTCTTCTTCAAGAATTCCATTTAAGAAAGCACTCTTCACATCCATTTGTTAAAGAGTTATGTCAAGAAAGCACGCAATAAGCAAGAAGCGCACTAATAGACTCAATGCGGGACTCTACAGGTGCAAAGGTTTCATCAAAGTCCACCCTCAACACATGTATACCCGAGCCACAAGTCTAGCTTTATTTCTTATTATTTCTCCCACTTCATTTGTTTTGTTTTGAAAATCCATTTTGTTCCAATAACATTTATTGAAGTGGGTCTGAACTAGATACCAACATCATTTTTGTGAATTGATCTAGTTCTCTTGCATAGCATTTATCCACTTTCATCCTTGAGAGCCTCTTGCACATTTTTAGGTTCAACAGTGGAAACAAAACATGATGCATGTATTTCATCAAATTCTAGTGTGGACATACATGCAAGTTTCTTGTAATCCACTTTACCTTTCCTCCTTGTTGACACACCATCCTGTACATTACCTATAATTTGAGTGAGAGGATGATTCTTCCGGATCTTGCTTGAGTGTCAATTTCATTCGATCGACCGATGGGCCATTTTTTCGATTTGAATACTGTTCCAGACAACTTCATCTTCGCCGGAGTTCTATTTTGTTCAATGTGTCTTCCGATGTTGCCGCTGCATTCGGAAGCACATTGGGTGACACATCGATTTTCTTCACCGAACAACCGAGGATCTGCATATGCATCGCTCCGCTCTGCGGATTCCCTGGATTCGCCTTACTTTTCGGGTCAAAATTTCCAAAATCTAAGATCCCTGAAACATCTTCTTCAGAAGTTTTGTGACCAAGATCGGTTAGATCATCAAAACAATGTTCATGGATTCCATAATAGTCTTAGTTCGTAGATTAAAAA
>CM028381.1:51415138-51484158 GCA_013146195.2 Codonopsis lanceolata | reverse complement strand
CAAAGAAAGAATGCAAACACACATGTGATATGTCTAGATCATCTTAATGCGGTTCCCAATGTTCTGCAATGGAAAACACATTCGCCAAAATTGTGATTTATGTCCAAATTCTCATTTTTTCTTTCACCAAATTAACACAACTACTCCCATAACACCATAGGTACTTTATTTCCCTATGAGAATAGCTTTACTTTATTTCAAGCTAATTTGATAGACACCACTAGGAACCTTTCACACTATTTACCAAGGGTAGCAACTTTACTTATTGATCAACCCATGAAATTCGAGAAATTCATAGTCCCAAAGAAAGATGCCACAACCTTGTTCATAGGTAGCTCTTTTCCGTTAGGTAGCTTTCACACTTTGTCAATTAAAAGGTCAATTTAGTCAAGATCAACCCATGCAAGTCTAAACTTCATAGTACATTGACAAATTGACATCTAAAAATTTCAAAAGGTAGCTCTTTCCTTTGTGGTTTTAAAGAAAATTTTCAATTCTAGTTCAACTTCATTTTGGAGATGGTGAAAGAATTTGAGCAATAAGATCATTAGATGTATCACCAAGACAAACAAACAAGGTACTAAAACATACAGAATGAAACTAGTGTGCCCCCAAAAACAATGCAATATGCCTAATATATATATATATATATATATATTATATATCAATATACAAGTGAGGGATTACATAGCACACATACCGAGAGATTTCCTAAGATTTATGAATCTCTCAAAATCTAGACTCTTAGTAAAAATATCGGCCAATTGGTTTTGTTTCCCATGTTCAAAACAATGCCTTGTTCAACTAAGTCTCTAATGAAATGGTGTCTTATATCTATGTGCTTTGTTCTTGAGTGTTGAACAGGATTTTTAGCTATGCTTATCGCACTTGTGTTGTCACAATACATGGTTAAAATATTGCATGAAACCATAATCTTTGATCATTTGTTTCATCCACAAAAGTTGTGTACATCCACTACCGGCGACTATATACTCGAGATTCAGCTGTTGATAGGGCTACACAATTTTTTCTTGCTAAACCATGAAATCAGATTATTTCCTAGATAAAAACATCCACGAGATGTACTTCTCATGTCATCAACACTGCCAGCCCAGTCAGCATCACTAAATCCAACAAGATTGGTGTTTGTGTGTTTAGTATACCACAAACCCATGCCAAAGTCTCACCAACATATCGAATTATTCTTTTTCACGCTTTCAGTGAGAAACCTTGGGGTTTGCTTGATACCTAGCACATAAACACACACTTGTACATGATATGCGGACGGGTGGCGATTAAATCAACAGACTTCAATCATACTTCTATATAAGGTAGGGTCAACACTTTCAGATTTTTCATCTCTATTAAGTTTATTGGATGTACCCATAGGGGTTTTCTTATGTTTTCCATTCTCGAGATCGAATTTCTTCACCAAGTTAAGAGCATACTTGGCTTGAGATATGAACATCCCTTCATGTGATTGTTTAATCAATTCCTAAAAAATAGGTCAACTCCCTACCATGCTCATTTCAAATGTGGAAGTCATGCAATTTACAAACTCTTTTTCCAAGGATTTGGAGGTGGATCCAAACACAATATCATCAACATAGATTTGAGCAATCAAAATATGTTTATCTTGGTTTTGAATAAACGGTGTTTTATCCACCTCTCCTTCTAAACCCACTTTGTAAAGGTGATGCGTAAGCCTACCATACCAAGCTCTGAGGCTTGTTTGAGGCCATACAAAGCCTTTTCAATTTAAACACATGATTGGGTTTATGGGGGTCCTCAAACCGGTTGTTCAAGCAAAACTTCTTCTTCAAGAATTCCATTTAAGAATGCACTCTTCACATCCATTTGTTGAAGAGTTATGTCAAGAAAACACTTAATCGCAAGAAGCGGTGAATAGACTCAATGCAGACTACAGTGCAAAGGTTTCATCAAAGTCCACCCTCGACACAGTGTATACCCTTGAGCCACAAGTCTAGCTTTATTTCTTATTATTTCTCCCACTTCATTTGTTTTGTTTTTGAAAATCCATTTTGTTCCAATAACATTTATTGAAGTGGTGCAGAACTAGATACCAAACATCATTTTTGTGTGAATTGATCTAGTTCCTCTTGCATGGCATTTATCCGACTTTCATCCTTGAGAGCCTCTTGCACATTTTTAGGTTCAACAGTGGAAACAAAACATGAAGCATGTATTTCATCAAATTCTAGTGTGGACATGCATGCAAGTTTCTTGTAGTCCACTTTACCTTTCCTTCTTGTTGACACACCATCCTGTACATTACCTATAATTTGAGTGAGAGGATGATTCTTCTGGATCTTGCTTGGAATGTCAATTTCTTGTTCAGTCGACCTGGACTGACTGTTTTCGTGATTTGAATCTGTTCCAGCAACTTCATCTTACGCGGTTCTACGTTCAATGTGTCTTAGATGTTCTTGCATTGGAGGTGACACCCCGATTTTCTTCACACGAACAACCGAGATCTATATCACAATACATTGCTCTGCGGATTCTGGATTGAAACACGTTTTGGTCAAAATTTCCAAAATCTAAGATCCCGAAACATCTTCTTCAGAAGTTTTGTGACCAAGATCGGTTAGATCATCAAAAACAATGTTCATGGATTCCATAATAGTCTTAGTTCGTAGATTAAAAACTCTATAAGCACGACTATTTGTAGAATATCCATGAAAACACACACTTATCACTCTTAGAGTCAAATTTGGAAAGTTGGTCTCTATCATTGAGAAGGTAGCATATCAGACCAAACACATGAAAGTATTTCAAGGTTGGTTTCTTACCAAGAAAAAATTTAAATAAGAAGTCATTGTGCTACAGTCTTAAGAAGACCTATTTCCAATGTGACAAAAGTATTTAATGCTTGACCCAAAATCTTTTAGCCAAATTTTTGAGTTTAACATCACCTAGCCATCTCTTGTAATCACATTCTTTCTTTCAGCCACTCCATTTTGTTGTGGAGTTTTGGGAGCTTGAAAATTCATGTGAAATACCATTGGAGGCACAATAATTAGAAAATGATGTGTTTTCATATTCCGTGTCATGATCGATCTAATTCTAATAAGTTTTAGATCATACAAGTTCATTACAGGTGTACCAAATTTTGAAAGCCTCAAAGTTTCAGATTTCTCTCTAAAAATATCACCCAAGTGTATCTAGAGAAGTCATCCACACAGACAAAGGTATATATTTTTCTACCTAGGCTCTCTACCTCAATGGGACCCATAAGGTCAGTGTGAATCATCTCTAAGCATCTAGATGTGGTGCATTGTGTTATGGGAAGATGTGAAGCCTTGGTTTGTTTACCTTTTGGCGGGGACCACATACCTTTGAATAATTCTTTCCAAATTTGGTAATCCTTTAACGACATCATGTTTCACAAGCTCATGGAGCTTACAACTCATGTGACCAAGTTTACGATGCCAAGGTGCAGTAACATCAAGACTTGCCTTTTGACATGATTGGTTATTGGTGAACATGTAACAATTATCAGATGATCTTGTACCTGTCAGAAGACATTTGTTAGTATGATCAAAAACTTCACAAGAATTTTTGTCAAACCTTACCTGAAGATCATCATCACACAACTAACTTATACTGATCAAGTTTGTCTTAAGTCCTTCCACATGGTAAACATTCGTGAGATTCGGAAGGCTTTCTACATTCAATGTTCCTTTCCCAACTATTTTCCCTTTGGCACCACCACCATAGGTGACTGACCCACCATTGATATTCACATAATCTTTCAAATTTTCCACTGAACCTGTCATATGTCTAGAACACCCACTATCAAAATACCAAGATCCAGCAACATGAGATTTTAATGAAGTGAAAATAACATTGCACACTTCATCATGTGACATTGTAGCACCAGGACATATATCAAACGGCTCACAATATTTGGCTTTACACTTATCATCACAAGTTTTGGGAACCCACATTTGTTTAACAGTTTTGGGTTGGTTGTTTTGAAAAAATTTTTCGATTTGTCTTGGATGAGGCTTCCAATGTATTTGGCGCCAATGTTCTTTGCATTGGGCGCTTCATACGATTCTCCCGAGTTTTTTCAAAAGGCTTGCCTTATTTCATCCTCATACATAGCCTTTTTCAGAAAACAAAAGGGTTGTATATGACCAGGCTTATGACAGAAGTGACAAACAAAATTTTTCTTTCTTATTCTCGGCTTTTCGAAGAAAACAGTTTCAGAAAAAAATTCATCAGTCTGTTTAGTTCCAGATGTTCCTTCTCCTTCTTTCACAAATACCTTAGGGACAAAACCAATACCTGACCTGGATGTATTACCTGAATTCAGCAGATCATCAACCTTTTGTTTGCTAGAATTCCATTTGGTCATGGTTTCTTTTGCTTGAGTAAGCTGCTCCTTCAACTGCTCAATCTCAACATCCTTTCTGCTTAGCAAACTCTCCTAGCCTTACTATGCATTCTTTTTGATCCTCATTTGCCTTTTTTAACAACTCATTTGCCTTACCAAGTAATGTAACTTGGTGAGCTCTCTTCTCCCAATCCTTGTACAGCTCCTTGTATCCTTCCAAAGAGTCGACTACGTGTCTCCATCATCTTCTGCAATTGTGGAATTGAAACAGAAGAATTCGTTCCTGTTTCTGCTCAATGTATCTCCCATTGTGACTCATGATGTTGCTGCATTGGGTGACACATTGGCTGAAAAATCTGCACTTTCAGAATCAGAATCGTAGACAACATTAAGAGTGATAAGATCACCTGGATCTTCTCCATCACTATCACTTAAGGTTGCTGAAAAATTCAAGCCTTTTTTTCTTAAAGTGTTTGCACATTGGTTAGCATAGTGGCCATAACCTTGACATTCTCTACATTGTATAGAATCAATGTTCTTACCATTGTAGGATGATTTAGATGCAAAGGGGTTTGTGAAGGGTTTTTCTGGAGTTTGGAAGGAATTTTCTTTGGGAACAAATTTTCCAGAATCAGGTTTGAAATTGTTTTTCGAGCTTGATGATGGAGTTCTATTTTGACTCTTATTTTTCAAAAAAAATTTGAATTTAGTAGTCAATAGAGCAATAGATTCTTCTCCAAAATCAGACTCATCAATATCCTTTTGAATTTCAAGCAAATCACATGAGAGATCAATAGGAGTAGGCATAGCAATATTTTTCACAATGGGTGTAGAAGATGATGTAGCTCCTTTGCCTTTTTGTTTTATTTGATCGTTTAGGTTCAGTTCAAAGTTTTGAAGAATTCGACCGGTCTTTCAAAACTCATCTTGTCAATATCATGTGCTTCTTCAATTGCACATATCTTGACATTGAACCTTCGGGCAAAGTTCTCATCATCTTCTTGACAAGGCGCTCATTAGTAATAGGATCTCCTAAAGCAAGTGCAGAATTGGATAAATCGAGAAGTGTTCCATAATATGTCATTATATCCTCAGACTCATGCATCCTAGTGTTTTCAAATTGAGTGGTGAGCATTCTTAACTTAGAAGCACGAACACTAGCAGGTCCTTCACATAAGGTCTGAAGGGCCTCCCACACATCTTTAGCAGATTCATAATTTGCTATCACCCTAAAAGTATTAGCATCTAAGGCTTTATAAATAGCATACAAGGCTTTTGAGTTAAAGGAAGCAGTGTTCCTATCATCATTGGTCCACTCAGATTCTTTGGTGATCTTGACATCACCATCCGAATCTAAAGTTTTTGGAGGATTCCAACCATTTAAAAGCGACAACCACGCTCTTTCATCAATGGATTTGATGAAGATGCGCATCTTGACTTTCAAATAGAATAATTAGCATTTGTAAGAGTAGGAGGCGAACCACGTTCTCATACTGAGAATCCTTCACGACTTTAAACAGAATCGACTCTTAGTGATATCAAGAGAAGGCTCTGATACCAATTGAAAGATCGTGATTGCACAGATTCTCAATAGATGTCAATGTGAATACAAATGTTGCTGTGATTGTTGCAACAATGGCAGACACAATGAAAAAAACAAATAATAACAAAACAGTAGTAGCGAAAGATTGTAACAAGAAACATAGGTTCGAACAAAAATTTGTAAACAAATTTTAACCAAAAACAATCTACAAGTTTAGTACTTGTAGACCAAGCCTCAAGGCCACACAAATTTTACTAAAACCAATAGTGTTTTACAATGAATAACTAGCAAAAATTCTCACAAGATAAACTATCTTGGAGAACCAAAAATCCCACATAAATGACTAAATCAAACGTGGGAAGAAAGAACTTCAGCTTCTCCAAACAAAAGCAGGAAGAACAAAAAACAAGACAGCCTTTTAGAACTCAATGTAGCTGTTGATGTTGTAGCATCAGATGCTATAATCAGTTGCTATGAAACTTGAAAAACTGCTTCAGAACTTCTGCAATATTGCACTCAGCTTATGGCTTTTTATCTTCTCTCTCAAGCTCTGCCTCTCCTCGAAATCCAGCCTTCGATATATATATACACAAACCTACAAAGCCATGGCAAGAGAGATACATTCCTACTAGGAAAGAGATTGGCTATTAAACTGGAAGATTATCTTTCCTAACAAAAACATGATACTTGGAATAACTAAATTACTTGCCGAGATTTAGTTACCAAGAATGTATAGCCAAAATCTTTTGAAAGATTTTCCTACCAAAAACAAATTAATCTACAAAAAATAATCTAAACAAAATCTAGCACAAAATTCTATTTCCTAAATAAACCTTGACTAATTTAAAATCCTTCTTTGACCAAGAAAGGTGAAAATAAGATAAAATAGGTCTTGCCTATTTTACCCTTACATTCATTCTCACACATGTGCAATTGATTAAAGCTATTTAGAGGTTGTGATTAAATTAGCTTTAAAAATTTAATGGTTGGGATTCACTCTCACATTTACATGTGTGAGAGTAGTTATCCACTTTTAACTTTCTATTTTCACTCACCATGTTACAAAGTCACCCCCTACAATTAATATTATAAGCAGTCACACCCTGAGATTAATTTCCTAAATCATTACTCCTTACAAAACATCAACCTTACATTAATATAATCTCACATTAGAGCTCAATTGATTGACTGACACTATATGACCATGTGGGTTGATTACGCCGCAAAATCAAACGTTCAGAGATCAGTTACATATAACTCCTTACAAATAACCCCCCTCAACTATGGATAGTGCTCGAATAGCGCCCCTCAACTACCACTTGAAGTAATGTACCCCTCAACTGTAACATTTTTTTAAAATCGCACCTTAGACGTTGTCGTTTCAATTGACGAAATCATATATATTGGCACCGTGTCATAGGCACGGGCACACGAATATCTAGTAGATTACTAAAATTACTTGATAAAGTTGAGTTATAACTTATAATTTTATAAAGTCAATTATTACATACTCCATCCGTTTTGAGCAAAGAGTCCACTGTTATATTTTAGGATGTTTGAGTTAAAAAGTTCACTTTCAAAAATTAAGGAATAAAAGTGTTATTTTCTTACTAATTGACTACTAAATGTGTTTTTTTTAAAAGAATATTGACATTTAAAAAAGGACTATTTACCCAGAACGGAGAGAGTATATGCTAATGTTTGTTCAAATTGGTCTAAGTTAACAAAGAAATACTTACTTTACTCTTTATGTAACAAAAGGGGTACATGGTTCAAACATGAATTAACATGCAAATCAGCCACAAAGGGACTCGCCACGACGTTTAGAAAACGCAAATTCAATACAAGTACACCACAAACAATATCTGCAGCTATTTCTCGTCCGACCACAACCAATTTCTATTTGGCAAACCTTTGAATTTTATTCAGTGTGTACAGCATAAATAATACTTCGTCTGTCCCCAAACAAGTGACGTTTTAGAAACAACAATCGTCCCAAAATAAATGACATTATAGGATTTGAAAAAAAAAATTCATCTGTATTTTAACAAAATTGTATGGAAGTGTAGGGAAAGATACATGTATTGTATTATTCTAAGTCTTTAAATACAAGATTTAGACTCGAAAGGAGGAGAGAAGTACAGAGAATGTATTTATAGATATGTGATGAGATCAAAGTGGATCATCCTTATCGTTATCAGGTGATGTGCTAACACGCCCCCGCAAGACAGAGGCTCCGTTGGAGACACCGATCTTGGACTGAAGAGAGAGAAAGGAAGAGCGACTTAATGGTTTAGTGAAAACATCAGCCCATTGGTCAGTAGTATGAATGTGTTGAACTTGAAGAGTACCATCAGTGACTTTCTCCTGAACAAAATGATAGCCGAGGGCAATATGTTTCATTCGTGAGTGAAACACATGATTGGATCATAGATACGTAGCACCTGTATTGTTAAAATAAAAAGATCCGATAAAAAAAAGATCTCACGTACCATTACTAAGAAGAGCGTCAAACTCTGTAGACATGGCAGCTTGCCAACAAGGGTCTTTTAATGCTTGACTCACGCATGTTGGTTCAAGTGAAACTGGAAGTGGATGGACAGTAGCAATGTTGATAAATTTGGAGTTGAAGTATTAGGAGTTAGGTTTTCTAGTAGCTGGAGGGCGGAGGCAAGATAGGGGAGGAACGGGAGGTGATTATTCTGCAACTTCAGGTATGGAAAGAAGGTGAGACTGAGTGGGCAGAGGATCAAGCAAGGTGGGTGTTCGGTGTTGAGGAGAAGATGGCTGCTGGGAAGTAGATGATGCAAAGGTTGGGAGAAGAGGGTTAATTGGCAGTGTACTAAGTATATATGTGAGATGTGTAGCTTCATAATCAGAACAGGGAGACCAGTACTTGGAGCAAAACTAGAGACGTGTGTACCGACTGTGAGTCTAGGAAATTCAATTTCGACAAATTTAACATGGGACGAGAAATGAAACTTACCTGACTTAATATCTAGACACTTGTAGGAAGATTTGGAAGTAGAGTTGCCAAGAAACACACAAGGAGCAGACTTGGGGTGGAGTTTAGACTGAGAGTATCGCTTCAACCATGGGTAGGATAGACAACCAAACACTTTTAGACGATGGTAATTTGGTTCACGTTGAAAGGACAACTTAAGTGGAGATTTATGGAGACTGATTTTCGACGATAACCTGTTTATGAGATCTGTAGCAGCCTCGAAAGCATGAGACCAGTATGTTAGGGGAAGAGATACGTGATGAAGAAGCGACAGACATGTCTCAACAACATTTCGATCTCATCTTTCAAAAGTATCATTGTGTTCAAGAGTATGGACTGGGGTAGTAAAATGAGATATACCAAAAGATTGTAACAAAGTAGTGAGTTTTTGATACTCACCACCATCGTCAGAATAAATCGAGATTATAGGAAGTTCAAAAAACTTTTCTACCATCAGTTTAAATCGAGGAAATAAGGTGTTGACATCATACTTGTGTCATATGGGAAAGAACCATATGTATTTGGTGTAATGGTTGACAAAAATAACATGGAAATGAAAATCATCAACCGATAAAGTAGTTGGACCCCAGACATCAGTGTATAAAAATTGAAGAGGTTTAGTGCTAACAAGTGATTTCACACCAAAAGGAGTCTTGTGACTCTTATTACATGAACATGAATCACAATGAAAATCAATACGAGAACTGAAATTACTAATAAGATTTTTTTTGTTTTCAGATGGACACAAGTATTCTAGACGACGAATGACCTAGCTTTTTATGCCACATATGTACTTGAGAGTTGAGCAGAGTTGCATTTATTTACGGAAGAGAAGCAGACTAAAGATGGTACAGATCATTTCTCGTCAGGCCTTGAAGCAGTGGCGCCCCCATGCTCAAATCCTTCACAATAAAAGAAGAGGGGAAAAATTCAATAGAGGTATTATTTGAGCGACAAAACTTAGCAACATAAATAAGTTTTGATTGACAGTAGGAACATGCAAAGCATCAGATAGAGTGAATGTGTGTTTATTAGCATGTAAAAGGCATGTGCCCGTGTGTGCAATTTTTAAACCTACACCATTCCTCATGTTAACTTCATCAAGTCCAACGTATTATGAGAATTGAGAGAAGTTGCTATTATCAGGTGTAACAAGATGAGATGCGCCAGTGTCGAACAGCCAAGACTGAGATGATGAATTACGAACTTGAGTGGAATTCACAACAGGCTGAACATTATTATCACGAAGAAAGCGCTTAAGCTTTCGCCAATCAGAGGTATTATGCCCTTGTCTTTCACAGAAACGACAGTAGATAGAAGAATGGTTATCGCTATCACGACTCAGCCTGGATTTCAAGATGAAATCCCAAGGTCGTGCCGCTGGAAGAACATAAGATGAGGACAAGCACTTGTTAAACAGTAGTGCGGGTCGAACAGATGAGCTAACAAGCTCTAAACATGAACATAAAGTCTTACTAAAATACGGTATTTCAAAAATCGAAGATGCGGAAGCGTTAATAAAATGAAACCCCGAGCTATAAAGCTCGAAACCAAGCATAATCCAAGAGATAGTAAATCTCTCGATCCCAAAAATTCAAACCACATGACGCAACAATGCGCACGAGCAATAAACCATCAGCAACACAACGCCGGCGAAACAACAAGAACCCAACCTGATATATATGTAAATATAATCCTCAACGACTGTATAAGTCAGAGACAACGACAACAACAACAACAACAACAACAACAACAACAACTAAACCAAAAGCCCCGTGGCTACTGCGTGCCCGGGAGACAACTAAATGAGTACTACAGACTCAAATGCACAAGCTAGACAATACATGTCAGCTACAAAGTACAGCTAACAAAATACCCGAATGTTCTACCCGACCGTAAAGTCTATATAACTTTACATATTGTCGACCTCACAAAAATAGCAAAGTACATAAAAAGAAGTAACGATGCTATAAATAATAGGACTCTACGAGATACAACTCGGAAGAGTTGGCTGCTACCAGCGGGAACCAAACAGGCTCAACTCGATCCACAAGAACACACGATCTCAACTCGATCTACCGATCTACTGTGCACTGCTATAGTCACGATCAACTCGACCTCTTCACGGCTAATGAACAACTGCAAACTAAAACAAAGTACGGAATGAGTCATAATGACCCAGTAGGCTACTACAAATAACATGATATTATGCACAGTTATTAAATAATCAAGGCATCATGTTAAACAATAATAATCCATGAACATGTATCACAATATTCTTGATACTTCATAAATACCCCTTTTTCCTTTCTTGTTTTCAAAACCTTCATGCAATACAATGATATACACGTAAATGCATAAACCACAACCTAACCATTCCTTTCCTTTCAAAAACCATTTATGCAACACTATGATAATCATAAGCATGCATATAAACCACAATATAAATTAGAGTTTACTTCTCTATTCTACACAAATCCATTGAATCAAGACATGCTTCCTTGATCCTCTTCTGTCGCGATGCTCCAGCAAATCACGTGCACAATCACATGTGCTCCCGATACCGATTCCTTGGTATCGTCGGCCTTGAGACCACCTCTCAAGTGCCATAGCTTCCAAGGTCATGCTTTCCTGGTATGAACAATGGATAGCTACTTCCCCACCACGGCCGTAGTGGAGGCGTGTGGGACCCTTAGTCTCCGATACGACGACCAAAAGCAATCACGAGTCCCATAACTCATGAAGACGATGTGTCGTCCCATCATTGACTAACCACACTACAAACCCGATAAGGCCTCAGTACCCGATGACCTTATCCAAAACCAAACTCAACAAGGCTTCCATATCCGATCATCCTATCAATACCAAGCAGGTTAGTATTCCTACTTAAACAATTCACCTTTCACATACAGGAAGGTAATTAATATCACATATGTGCATGTATTTTGCAAGTATAACACACATACCAAGACTAATTATTTAGCCTACTAACCATATACCATATCGAGTTCTTAATTTTCTCAAGTACAACATCATAAATCCGGATTGAGTTCTCAATCGATCCAATCAAGTAGGGTTCACACTCTACAAATATATAACCATCATGAATATTCTTGTCATGAATAAATACTCACCTATATCGAGGTGACTAATCAAATCTCATCTCAATCCATAAATTAAGACTAGTCATTTAGTCTAAAAACAATCCTTATATATTGAGGTCTACAATAATCCCCAAAATAAACATACCAAGGTCGTAATTACTTAACCTCAAACCATGAATCAAAACTATCACAAGTTTACCGCCACTTAACCGAGGTAGCCCTCATGGACCCCTATACTGTAAGTCTACCGAGGTCGTATTATACTCGACCTCAAACCACATACCAACTAGGTTTTTAGTTCAAACCAATTACTCGTTGACGTCTTCAAAGACCCTTAATGTAAACCCGTTAAGACTACTAAGTAGCCTCACGATAAATCCCAAAACAAAACTATATTCCAAGTCTCACTCTTAGTTTCATGCCGGACTTGTATTGGCTCTTTTTCCTCATAGTGTATACATCTATACACTCATACTCATGCTCAAAGCATAACATGACTATCATTAGTCAACTCTCATAAGTGCCCACTATGTACACTTAGTAACATCTCGACTGGAATGGTGGTCCATCCGTCGATTCACCGTCATACCATTATGAAAGACTCTAAAGTAGTCTTCTAGTAATTCGTGTCCTATTGTGCACGCCCAAAATAACTCTCGTGAGTAACTTAACTTAAGTCAACCTAAACCGAACTCTCATAGCTAAACTAAACAGATTACTAGTTTAGTTAAGGTTCTCAAAAGCATTCATTCCAAAAGACTTATCAAGTCTAGGTGTCACACAACATGACCCCAAGGTCAACCCAACCGACTTAAGTCCATTTTACTAATGGAATTAACTCATATAATCCTCAAGACTTCATTGATGGTCTAGGATCAATTAACAAGTTAGATTTTATTCACTAAAACTCATTCTAGAATGATAATTCATCCTATATTCTCAAATCCATTATGGTTTATGTATTAATTATAAACCACACTTGACAATTCCAAATATTGTGACCTACACATATTTAGAAACTAGACATTTTGAGGTATTATTTACCATTTTGAATCACTCAATTCAGACATATAATCATCAATTTATGATTATCACAAAGACAAGTTATTTTCTGTTATAACCCATTCCGCACAGCCATCTTGTAAATTCCACCATTAATTACTAAGAACTCAAAAGGAGGTGATTCTTTCTTAGTCTGAAACTAGACTATTAAAGCTATATTTTAGCCTTTTAAATTACTCCATTATGACTTGTATTCATCACAATACAGCCCCTCAAAGTTCATGTTAAAAACCTGATTATCAGTTGTAACTCATTCTGCATGTCTTTCATACAAAATTCACCAAGAACTGCTCGTTGCTCCAAATGTTGTAAACCTTACATTTCCAAAAATTAGACTCTTTGAGATAGAGTTTATCATTTTAAAATACTCCATTAGGATTTGTATTCATCAAAATATGACCACCTCAATATCACGTTAACAAACTAACTTTCTGGTAACAGCTTACTAGAACAGCCACAATTTGTGACTAATGAAAAATACTTCCCTAGCTCCAAAATTTATGAAACTTTACAGATAGTTACCTAACATATATAGTTATAACATAGTCAATTTTTAGAAAATTCCCTTTAGTAGATTCGTACCAGTATTTTCCCGAAATATACCCCAAAATAGAGATTGAATTTGTATGGTTTGTACCAACGAGTTCTAGCTCAACTGGTACTGCTCACTTCTCCTAACAGAGAGGTTGGGTGTTCGAGTCTCACTAGAGACACCCTGGACTTTACAAATCTTAGTAGAGAGGTCGGGTGATCAATCCTCTTCAGAGGCATCGTTGTTGTTAAAGCCTTATCCAAAGGCCCCATTTAGCTACTCACTTATCTTAACGGAGAGGTTGAGTATTCAAGCCCTACCAGAGGCACCCTAGTACTTAACTACTCTCAACCGAGAGGTCCGGTGTTCAAAGCCTCACTAGAGCCACCATTTGTTTGAGTCACACCAAAGGCATCATATATATACATATAATTGTAGCCTTTCAAGGCATTAAAAAATTTGTATGGTTTGTTCTCCAACAAGTTCATGAACGACAATGATTCCGAATCAAAGTTTGAACATATTTCAAACTAAACCCAAGACCAAAATCATCAAGTCAAGATCCATGGAAAAATTTCCAGATTTCATAGAAATACCAAAACGTTTCATAGACTTGATAAAACTCTTCCTTAGCTTGATCTAAGCAAGATTAGTGAAGAAGAAAGCAAGGGGGTTTAGTAACGTACCTCAGATCTGAATTTCAAAACTATACAAATCCTAAAATAGATAGAGGGAAAACGATCTCCTCGACGAGATCTTTCCAATGGTCGTCTCGGATCGTCGATTGGTTGGCCGAAGCTCCGGTAATCGCTGGAACACCCCAAGAACCCACTTCTCTCTCTCTCTCTAAGTTTGACCGGTTGGAAAGATGACGATGTTGAATACAATCAGATTAGAAATGAATGGAGAGATGCCTTGAGGCTTATATATACTCTTAAGAGGAGTTCAAAGGACAATCATAACCTTACAAGGGCCATAGGATTGATTTATATTAAGCGTTTTTTTGAAGTAAGCAGGGACGGCACCCTGCGAGGATATATAGATATAAAGAGAAAAATACAAACGAGAGGGGGACAACCAGCCTTGCCCTTATGAATGGGAGGACGGAGGAGCCTGACCTCTAAAATGAAATACAAATCGGGAAGGAACATTAAAATACTAAGAAGAGAACTACTTAAACGGGGAAAATTAAGCACGATTACGATAAGTAGATAGGCCCAAAGCATCATGTTGTAACGCACGACGAACCTTGCCAGGCAGCTCCGTAACCCTGCTAAAATCACAGCCCATCCGAGTGTCGTGGGCAGTAGCAGCTAACTTATCGGCAACCATATTCCCTTCTCTGAACACATGCTGAACATCATAGTTATCGAGGAGATACAAGCAATTTCGAAACTCATATTCCATCGCCCAGGGACAAACTATCGAACCCTTAATAACCGACACCACAAGCATCGAGTCAACTTCTACTATCACATGCTCAAGAAGAAGATCTCGACAAATCTATAAACCATCACGCAGAGCAGAAAACTCAGCCTTGTTATTAGTCCCAAGACCATAGCAACGACAGAAACCATAAGCAAAAACCCCACGAGAATCACGAATAACCCCCCCGCCCATAGCTAAACCGCCCATCGAGGATCCATGAGTGTTAAGTTTAAAGAAAGGGGAGGCTGGGCGAGTCCAGCAAATCCACATCCCCTTACTCGGCCGAGGAGATAAAATTTGGATATCCAACAAAGATAAGCATCTCTTTGCCATAGCAGAACATGTAGATTGAGGTTTGAAGGTCCTCATCATATCATGAACACCCTCCCAAACCTGCTTATATATCATCCCATCATTCATGAGAATATCATCAAAAGTCGCATTACAACGAGCCTTCCAAATACCCCAACAAGCATATAGCAAAACACCCACCATGACAGCCCCAAGCTGATTTCGAGTGGAGCTACCGTCGAGCCAAATGTGGAATAGACGTGTAAGACGAAATCTTGTTAAAAGAAGTCGCCAGTTTGTCCCATAGAGCAGTAGCAATTTCAGAATGAAGAAACAAGTGAGTTATAGACTCCCTTTGCGGGTTCTGCGAACAGCAAACGCAGCGAGACACCACAGGAACGTGTTAGGAATGAAGCCTTAAATCGACGGGAATGGCACCATTAAAAAGCTTCCAGCCGAAGGCACTAACCATTGTAGGAATCCAAGGACGCCAGATTTTCCCAGCCCAACTAATACCAGGGTTATGAGTGCGACAATGCTCCAGATATGCCTTGGTATTGAAGTGCCAAAAGTGGTTAGATTGAAAACCAACAGGTCAGAAGTATGATCCTGAAGATGAAGATTGCGAAGAGCCTCATGCTGATTGGCAGGAATTAAGGGAATAAATTATGGGAGCTGATTGAAAGCTTCTTTGATAGTGACTTTAATGTCTATGTGAAGAGGCCCCTCCAATCTCTCACCAAGCCAAATATCATTCCAAAAAGAAACCTTACCTTCGCCAACAACCCAACTACATATCAGAAATAACCCCCCAATGTGATTATGGACAGCTCGCCAAACGTGAGAGGCAGTACTAGGAGCCGAATAACCGCCACTGTTCTTATATTTGTGAGAAATATATTTAGCCCACAAGCTCTTCCCCTGGAGAACACTCCACGCCAATTTAGCATGAAGAGCATCCATCACTTGATTTAGAGACCGGAGACCCAAACCACCCTCCGCAATAGGCCGACAAATTTTTTTCCAAGAAATCCAGTGGGTTCTATGAGTGCCAGCACTACCCCAAAGAAAATTAGCCATAACACATTCCAAACGTCGCAAAACAGACTGAGGGACTTTAATAACTAAAAGAGCATAAACCAGAATACTACATAAAACAGATTTAAGAAGGACAATCTTTCCACCGAAAGATAGAAGCCGGGATTTCCAGCCATCAATTTTTTTCCGCACCCGAGATTCCAGCTTCTCAAAATATTCTCGCTTGACACGACCTTTGAATAACGGTAAACACAAATACGTCGTGGGAAACGACCGATGCATACACCTAGACAACGTAGCAATGTTCTGAACCCTGTTCCTAGGAAGATGAACTAAAGTGTAAAAACCACTCTTTTGAAGATTGATAAGTTGCCCCAAGGACTGTTCATACTGTTGCAGAATCTTTCGAAGATGAATAATAGATTTTTTACCAGCATTACAAAAGAAAATCATGTCATTTGCGTAGAGTAAATGAGAAACAACCATGTTTCCCCTGCCATGCCCATAGTGAATAAGATGCCCTTCCGAAAAGCCCCTCTTAATAGCTGTAGATAAGATTTTCTGAGCTAATATGAATAGAAGGTGAGATACCGGGTCCCCCTGTCGACCCCCCGGGTAGAATTGAAAAAACCATAATTAGTCCCATTGATCCGTAAAGAATACCAAATGTTCTCGAGTAGACCGACAATCAAATCACACACCTGAGAGCTGAAACCAAAAGTCCGTAAAGCCGTTATGAGAAAAGGCCATTCCAGACGATCATAGGCCTTGGACATGTCAAACTTGAACGCCACGTTTCCCCCACGAACCTTGCTATCAATTTTGTTGACCAACTCATGAGCTAGAGAAACATTCTCATGAATCGCCCGAACTTTAACAAATCCTGATTGTTCCAAGGAAATAATATTGGGCAGAATACCTTCCAGATGATTGGCCAATATTTTCGAAATAATCTTACACGTGAAATTGCACAAACTGATTGGACGAAGATCTCCAAAACTACTAGGAGACTCAACTTTAGGAATGAGAACCATAACCGTAGAAGAGATGCCACGATGAAGCTTGGCACCGCGAAAGAAATCTTGAACCGCATCTACCACATCACTTTCCACAATCAACAAACAGCCTTGAAAGAAATGACTCGTGAAGCCATCCGGACCTGGGGCACTATCAGCAGTAAGGCCGCGGACCGCATCCCAAACCTCCTCGTTAGTGGGAATGGAAATTAAAATTGCGATATCCCGAGCACTAACCCGAGGGGAAATATCTGAAAACAATTCCTCGACCATGTTCGGCTGAGAAGAAGTGAGCAACTTAGAATAATGATGAGCCGCCATAGGAAACTTTTGCCAAGACAAGTCATAAAAGACTGCTCATAATATGGCTGCTAATAAAGAGCAAAATGGTTGTTGTTCGAGGGCTAAGAGCTACTGTTCGAAGGCTGCTACGTAAGCTCGAAGTCTGCTGGTCAAGCAGCTCGAAGTCTGCTAGTGGAGCAGCCCAAAGTCTGCTGGTGGACAGCAACGCGAGGCCATTTTCCGACGGCTCTCGTTTGCACACCGTTCGACGAAACGACATGATTTCTTCGACAGGCTGACCCTAAGGACTTAAACTAAGAGCCTTAAAAGTTTCAAATCAAACTAAAACCATATTGTATGATATCTCGAACAAAACGATTCAGTCACGTATAAAATTCGATCCGTGACTAACAAACTACAGACGAAATCACGTGGAACAAACTAACGATCGAAACAATGATCAAGTAAGTATACATACTTATTTTAAAGTATGTTAAAAGCCAAATAAAGGGTCTCAAACACATACCCAAACTTAATTTAGAATTAAGTCCTACAAAAATACGAAACGTTTACGAAATGCGAATCGTGAAATCAAACTTACAACGACGACTATACTTTGAACGTCGTGACCTCATGCAAATGTTATAGACATGAAAACAAGGATATTAAATGTATCCAAGTGAGTACACGAAGACCTATGATCCCCCAAAGGTCCCGAGTAAGAAAGAAGTACGAACCATTCTATTGAGTCAATTACCTAAAGATTTGGGGTCTTACATCCTCCCTACCTTGAAAGAATTCGTCCTCGAATTCACAATACCACAAGTCGTACTATAAGGTCAACTCTTTGTCCTACCAACATAATTGAGGCGACAATCATGGTGTGTCTCCTATCTTAGGGTAACCTTTTATATCCACTCAATTCAATCTCAATGTCGAGTCCTGCTGAACTCTCGACCAAAGTACAACTTTCAAACCAAATTTCTCCAGCTTAATATAACACTCCGGTTATACACAAATCTCTCTAGTTCATCATATTCTCACACATTAAACATGTACTTGATCATGCAATTAACATTCATCTTAGGACAATACTCATTTATTATTAACAGCATTTACCACGTTAAATTACTCATTCGCAACAAACATTGCAAGCTCAACTTTTACAAACTACACGTGTAAAGACTGCTTATAGCAAGACATCACATTCATAGCACAAGTTTCATATACATAATGTACATATTTGCACAAGTATAGAAATATACCCTTTGTTGTTCCATTCCATTTTGTTAATGGGTTCGGTCAATTTCAAATCTAACTTATACCATTCTAGTTCTCCGACGGAGACCTCTTGATAATCATGTTAGGGGCCCTTTGAAGTGATTTCAAAAGCTTTCGTCGTATAGGATGTGGGGTGTTCATGAATCACATAAAAACATCCTTTATATCGGTCTCAATAATACAAATCATAAGCACATATAGGCATGACATCAACATCATGCAACATAGTATATTAATTTACTATGTAAGTATAACAAGTATGGAATATTCATACTATTAACTACCTATCAATGGTAGATAAAACACATTATACAACGCTAATACTTTTAATAATGTATTAGGCTAATAACGAGAGAATACAACACTTAACGAGTCACTAGGTAGCATATACTTACTAACTAGCGTACGACCACTCCTTATAAGTCAAACCATATACTGGTCGACAACCAATCCAACCAATCATTACGTGATCACCTACTAGCCAATCACCAAATTCCAACATATCATAAGGAAATTTTACCTTGATCGGGGTAGTCCCCTAAACACCAGAAGACAGCCATCGGGAAAGAGTTCTCAAATTCCCAACACAAAGTAATACAAGAACTGGCAGTTAAGTACTACCATAACTATATACACCTATATAGTAATCTATGAAGTACTAATAGGTACCACGGGAGACTTAACCACTCCGTTCTCGAAACGTATTACAAAGAACTTTCACCATAATGATTAACCCGACGATCACTCTTAGGACCGATAGTCTAGCTTCTCCGATCCCTAAAAATGGAACAAGAAACAACAGCTCTATCGAAACGCAGTACCCATTCTGGTATAACTGCAACTCATAAGAAATATAGGAGAAATATTATACTCCTAGACACAAACCTTCACTCACAGTAATCTAGACCAAACGAACTTAGTACTCCAAGTCGTTAACTTGTACCAAGAATGTGCCAATAAGGCATTATAAACAACATTCGACGGTAAATACTCGACAATAACCCAAACCCAACCTAGGTCATGGAACCTATCCTGGCTTATAGCTAACTTAAGCTTTGATACCAACTATCACGACCCAGCCTAGATTTCAAGATGAAATCTCAAGGTTGTGCCGCTGGAAGAACATAAGATGAGGACAAACACTTGTTAAACGGTAATGCGGGTCGAACAGAGGAGCTAACAAGCTCTAAACATGAACATAAAGTCTTACTAAAATACGGCATTTCAAAAATCAAATATGCGGAAGCGTTAATCAAATGAAACCATGAGCTATAAAACTCGAAACCAAGCACAACCCAAGAGATAGTAAATCTCTCAGTCCCAAAAATTAGAACCACATGATGCAACAATGCGCACGAGCAATAAACCATCGGCCACACAATGCCGGCGAAACAACAAGAACCCAACCTGATATATATGTAAATATAATCCTCAACGACTGTATAAGTCGGAGACATCAACAACAATAACAACAACAACTAAACCAAAAGCCCCGTGGCTACTGCGTGCCCGGGAGACAACTAAATGAGTACTCCAGACTCAAATGCACAAGCTCGACGATACATGTGGGCTACAAAGTACAAATAACAAAATACCCGAATGTTCTACCCGACCGTAAAGTGTATATAACTTTACATATTGTCGACCTCACAAGAATAGCAACGCACATAAAAAGAAGTAACGATGCTATAAATAATGGGACTCCATGAGATACAACTCGGAAGAGTTGGCTGCTACCAGCGGGAACCAAACGGTCTCAACTCAATCCACAAAAACACACGATCTCAACTCGATCTACCGATCTACTGTGCACTGCTACAGTCACGATCTACTCGACCTCTTCACGGCTAACGAACAACTGCAAACTAAAACAAAGTACAGAGTGAGTCATAATGACCCAGTAGGCTACTACAAATAACATGATATTATGCACAGTTATTAAATAATCATGGAATCATGTTAAACAATAATAATCCATGAACATGCATCACAATATTCTTGATACTTCATAAACACCCATTTTTCCTTTATTGTTTTCAAAACCTTCATGCAATACAATGATATACACGTAAATGCATAAACCACAACCGAACCATTCATTTCCTTACAAAAACCATTTATGCAACACTATGATAATCATAAGCATGCATATAAACCACAATATAAATTATAGTTTGCTTCTCTATTCTACACAAACCCATTGAATCAAGACATGATTCCTTGATCCTCTTCTGTTGTGATGCTCTTGCAAATCACGTGCACAATCACATGTGCTCCCGATACCGATTCCCTGGTATCGTCGGCCTTGAGACCACCTCTCAAGTGCCATAGCTTCCAAGGTCATGCTTTCCTGCTATGAACAATGGATAACTACTTCCCCACCGCGGCCGCAGTGGAGGCGTGTGGGACCCTTAGTCTCCGATACGACGACCCATAGCAATCACGAGTCTCATAACTCATGAAGATGATGTATCGTCCCATCATTGACTAACCACACTACAAACCCGATAAGGCCTCAGTACCCGATGACCTTATCCAAAACCAAACTCAACAAGGCTTCCATATCCGATCACCCTGTCAATACCAAGCAGGTTAGTATTCCTACTTAAACAATTCACCTTTCACATACAGGAAGGTAATTAATATCACATACGTGCATGTATTTTGCAAGTATAACACACATACCAAGAATAATTATTGAGCATACTAACCATATACCATATCGAGTTCTTAATGTTCTCAAGTATAACATCATAAATCCGGATTGAGTTCTCAATCGATCCAAGCAAGTAGGTTTCACACTCTACAAATATATAACCATCATGAATATTCATGTCATGAATAAATACTCACCTATACCGAGGTGACTAATCAAATCTCATCTCAATCCATAAATTAAAACTAGTCATTTAGTTTAAAAACAAACCTTATATATTGAGGTCTACAATAATCTTCAAATTAAACATACCAAGGTCGTAATTACTTAACCTCAAACCATGAATCAAAACTATCACAAGTTTACCGTCACTTAACCGAGGTAGCCCTCATGGACCCCTATACTGTAAGTCTACCGAGGCCGTATTATACTCGACCTCAAACCACATACCAACTAGGTTTTTAGTTCAAACCAATTACTCGTTGACGTCTTCAAAGACCCTTAATGTAAACCCGTTAAGACGACTAAGTAGCCTCACGATAAATCCCAAAACAAAACTATATTCCAAGTCTCACTCTTAGTTTCATGTCGGACTTGTATTGGCCCTTTTTCCTCATAGTGTATACATCTATACACTCATACTCATGCTCAAAGCATAACATGACTATCATTAGTCAACTCTAATAAGTGCCCACTAAGTACACTTACTAACATCTCGACTGGAATGGCGGTCCATCCGTCGATTCACCGTCATACCATTCTGAAAGACTCTAAAGTAGTCTTCTAGTAATTCGTGTCCTATTGTGCACGCCTAAAATAACTCTCGTGAGTAACTTAACTTAAGTCAACATAAACCGAACTCTCATAGCTAAACTAAACAGATTACTAGTTTAGTTAAGGTTCTCAAAAGCATTCATTCCAAAAGACTTATCAAGTCTAGGTGTCACACAACATGACCCCAAGGTCAACCCAACCGACTTAAGTCCATTTTACTAATGGAATTAACTCATATAATCCTCAAGACTTCATTGATGGTCTAGGGTCAATTAATAAGTTAGATTTTATTCACTAAAACTCATTCTAGAATGATAATTCATCATATATTCCTAAATCCATTATGGTTTATGTATTAGTTATAAACCACACTTGACAATTCCAAATATTGTGACCCACACATATTTAGAAACTAGACATTTTGAGGTATTATTTACCATTTTGAATCACTCAATTTAGACATATAATAATCAATTTATGATTATCACAAAGACAAGTTATTTTCTGTTATAACCCATTCCGCACAGCCATCTTGTAAATTCCACCATTAGTTACTCACAACTCAAAAGGAGGTGATTCTTTCTTAATCTGAAACTAGAATATTAAAGCTATATTTTAGCCTTTTAAATTACTCCATTATGACTTGTATTCATCACAATACAGCCCCTCAAAGTTCATGTTAAAAACCTGATTTTCAGTTGTAACTCATTATGCATGTCTTTCATACAAAATTCACCAAAAACTGCTCGTTTCTCCAAATGTTATAAACCTTACATTTCCAAAAACTAGACTCTTTGAGATAGAGTTGACCATTTTAAAATACTCCATTAGGATTTGTATTCATCAAAATATGACCACCTCAATATCACATTAACAGACTAACTTTCTGGTAACAGCTTACTAGAACAGCCACGATTTGTGACTAATGAAAAATACTTCCCGAGCTCCAAAATTTATGAAACTTTACAGAGAGTTACCTAACATGTATAGGTATAACATACTCAATTTTTAGAAAATTTCCTTTAGTAGATTCGTACCAGTATTTTCCCGAAATATACCCCAAAATAGAGATTGAATTTGTATGGTTTGTTCTCCAACAAGTTCATGAACGACAATGATTCCAAATCAAAGTTTGAACATATTTCAAACTAAACTCAAGACCAAAATCATCAAGTCAAGATCCATGGAAAAATTTCCAGATTTCATAGAAATACCAAAACGTTTCATAGACTTGATAAAACTCTTCCTTAGCTTGATCTAAGCAAGATTAGTGAAGAAGAAAACAAGGGGGTTTAGTAATGTACCTCAGATCTGAATTTCAAAACTATACAAATCCTAAAATAGATAGAGGGAAAACGATCTCCTCGATGAGATCTTTCCAATGGTCGTCTCGGATCGTCGATTGGTTGGCCGAAGCTCCGGTAATCGCTGGAACACCCCAAGAACCCACTTCTCTCTCTCTCTCTAAGTTTGATCGGTTGGAAATATGACGATGTTGAATACAATCAGATTAGAAATGAATGGAGAGATGCCTTGAGGCTTATATATACTCTTAAGAGGAGTTCAAAGGACAATCATAACCTTACAAGGGCCATAGGATTGATTTATATTAAGGGGGGGGGGTAGGATAGGAAACTTTCGCCAAGACAAGTCATAAAAGACTGCTCATAATATGGCTGCTGATAAAGAGCAAAATGGCTGTTGTTCGAAGGCTAAAGGCTGCTACTCAAAGGCTGTCACTAAAGCACGAAGTCTGCTGGTCAAGCAGCTCGAAGTTTGCTGGTGGAGTAGCCCAAAGTCTGCTGGTGGACGGCAACGCGAGGCCATTTTCCGACGGCTCCCGTTTGCACACCGTTCGACGAAACGACATGATTTCTTCGCCAGGCTGACCCTAAGGACTTAAACTAAGAGCCTTAAAAGTTTCAAATCAAACTAAAACCATCTTGTATGATATCTCGAACAAAACAATTCAGTCACGTATAAAATTCGATCCGTGACTAACAAACTACAGACGAAATCACGTGGAACAAACTAACGATCGAAACAATGATCGAGTAAGTATACATACTTATTTTAAAGTATGTTAAAAGCCTAATAAAGGGTATCAAACACATACCCAAACTTAATTTAGAATTAAGTCCTACAAAAATACGAAACATTTACGAAATGCGAATCGTGAAATCAAACTTACAACGACGACTATACTTTGAATGTCGTGACCTCATTCAAATGTTATAGACATGAAAAAAAGGATATTAAATGTATCCAAGTGAGTACACGAAGACCTAGGATCCCTCAAAGGTCCCGAGTAAGAAAGAAGTACGAACCATTCTATCGAGTCAATTACCTAAAGATTCGGGTTCTTACAATCGCGATAAGTGTTAGTCCCAAAGGACACCATAATAAGCTAGAAGGGGGGGTTGGATATCTTATTAAACACTTTAAAACATTTCGTAAAAATTCCTAAAACAAGCACTTACAACCTATTGTAAAGATTGAAGTATCGGAAGTCTTGTAAGGAAGACAGACTAAGTCTGCTGGTACCGGTAGACTTAGCTGGTTACTTATGTTTGCTGATGAATGAGTAAGTCAACATATATGAAAATACTGTAAAGCAATAAGTAAAGAACACATGTATTTTGAGATGGTTTGCACTATAAAGAGTGTTACGTCCACCACCAAGGCAACCAACATTGGATTTAAATGTGCAATATGTTTTCCACTAGTTCTATTACATAATTGTCTAATGGATTGTGTACAAAATATTTGACTTGTGTTTGGGGTTAGGAAATTGAATAACTGAAAAGCAGAATATTCGATGTGCAGAAGAATAGTAGAAAGAACAACAATAAGAAGCAAATGATTAATAGTTGATGCAGATTTTCTTGTTGTTGTTGAGGACTTCTTTGATCAGTTAATGATCTCTTGAATGCATTGAGTAAAAAGCTTGATGTTGTTGGATTGATTCAGCGCATTGTTTTCTTCAATCTTTCATGGCAGTATTTATAGCTGGGCATTCTTGAGATCGTTGGAGAAGACAAAGTGAGTAACAGCTCTATTAGGTTTAATGCATTAAATGCTTGGAGCTGTCTTGTTGATTTCGTCTTCACTGATGCTGAGCAGGGAATGGTAAAGAGTTGTTTGCAGCAATGGGTAGGTGAGTAATCAGAGTTGCAGACCTGCAATAGTTGGTACAATCTGTTTACCTGCTCTTTCACTTTTCAAGAGGCGGAAGTCTTCATGCTTTTTCGAAAAAGCTGAAGGGACGTGTTTGAGAAGTCAAACGCTGATCTGGAGATAATTTAAATTCAAATTCAAAATGAATTAGACTGAATTAAAGTAATCCACCAAAGCTTGATGTATTAAAGAGTTTGGACACATCATGCAGTCAGAGTGCAAACAAGGTCTGCCACTGGAGGCTGCTTGAAGTCTTCCGGTGAAGCCTTCAGTCGAAGTCTTCCGCTGAACCTGTGAAGTCTATAAAAACTATTATAAGACAAAGTTATATACTTCGTTGCCACGCTAACTGGTACGCAGCCCATTTAGCCACGAAGTATAGAACCTAATGTAATGAATGAACAAATGCAAATCAAGGTACAAATGAGAAACAACTATCTCCTCCTATTTGCATCTGGTCATCATTACTTACAAGTGAGAGCTATGAAAACTTTTAAGAAAGAAAATAGCATGTCAGAAAACATAATTTTGGTTTTTAAGATAGCAGACATGCTTTTATCAAATAAAGTGCCTCAAGTGTATAACTAATCTAAGTGCTTGCAAACAAAAGAGATGAAGGAATAGCACAAGGATTAAAAATAAACAGTTCAAATAAATTTAAACTGGATGATTAAATTCTAAGCAGATATATGAATTTAAATAGCAAGAATTTAAACAGAAGACTGTTTTTGAAGAGAATAAGCTTCTTTATTTCAAACGAGAAGTTTAATTCTACAGAGTTTTCAAAAACACGATAGGTGCAAAGGATAGGGATAGAAAGATATGAGCTACTATGGCTTTGAAAGAACACAAAGGCTAGGATTCTCAAGAGAAACCGAAGTAATTTCCAATGTAGCTGTGATTGTAGCTACAATGGGAATCACAATGGACAACAAAGAATATAGCAGCGGAAGTAAAAACTAAAACAGAAAACTGAATGCAAGTTTTACCAAAAACAATTTACAAGATAATAATTGTTGACCTAGCCTCAAGGCCACAAAGATTTCACTAAAATATTAATTGTTTTACAAAACCAATTGTGAAATCACTCACAAAATATTCTCACAAGACAATGAATCTTGGAGAACAAAAACCCCACATAAACAGATTAAACAAAACGTGGGAAGAAACAAAATCAGCTTCCTTAAGAACTGAACAAGAAGACAAAACAGTTTCAGATCTTCAATGTGACTGCCGATGTTATAACATCAACAGCAATAAGCGAACAGCTGAACTTCTGATCTGAAAACAGCTCCTACATCTCCTTGCTTCTGCACACAGCTTTTTGCGTTTTGTTCTCTCTCTCAAGCTCACTAAACAGCCCGTATCCTTGCACTTTATTTATAGATGAGCGATGTCCTACACACACGCAAAACAGTCCGACTACTACAAGGAAAAGGATTAGCTACAAGGAAAGATCAACAACTTACCAATCTTGTGAGATTTTATTACCAAATATGAAAGTGGTCAAGAATCTCGGGTTGACTAGATATATGCTAAGATTTAGTTACCAAAAATGTTGAACCATAATCTAATGAAAGATTTTGATTCCAAATAAAGCAGAACTAAATCTAATAAAAGATATTAAATCCTAAAATACCAAAATCCTAACAAAAATAATATTTTGACCATGAAAGGGGAAAACAAGTAAAAATAGGCATTGTCTATTTTACCCTTACAATTACCCCCTTTGTTGAGCATTTCTGGTCAAATCCAAAACAAGTGTTCCATTTTCAATTCAAATGTCATCCTGCAAATGTTAGAGAAAATAATCCAAACAACTCACCCCCTAAACATATGCACTAATCAGAAGAAATGAAGACCAAGCTAAGAGAGAAATATCAACCAATCAGTTATGAAGGAGTTACAAACCAACCAAACAGCAAATCAGTTTAAAAGAAAATTAAAGACCCATAATGAAACATTGTTTAGATAGTATCAACCACAGATTTCCAAGCAACCACACAGAATATCAAGCAACCACAAGAACCACAGTTATACAATCAATCTTGAACACCTTCAGCAGCAGTCTGAACAGCTTCATCTTCAGCTTCAGCTTTAACAGCTTCAGGATCAGTTTCAGGAAAAGTAGCAGGCACAGAAGGAACAGCTTCAGGAATAGGAACACTTGCACTAACATTTACACCCCCTATTTGACCAGAATGCATGGCCAACCAGGTAGTGTATTGAGCAGCTAATGATTTAAGAAGTGTAGTCTGTGTATCCAGAATTTCCAATATTGAGAGTGTACCATAGCCAACTGTTCAGATATAAAAGCTATAGAGATTGGACCAGAAGGGAGTGCAGAGATGGCTGATGTAGCTACATTGGAAGTAGCATGGACAGGAGTAGAAGCATATGGTAGAGAGGAATCAGGAAGAGATGAAACTGGAACATATGGATGGACCAGAGGAAGATTCACAATTCTATCTCCTCTCAACAGTTTTGCAGAGATATGAAGAGGTTCAAGAATTGGAGAGAGTCTAGTTGTAGCAGAAGGAGAGTATCCTTGGGAGACTAAGATTTTATAAATCAAAGAAGGAAAAATTAAAGACCTCTTATCACCTTCTGACTCAGCTAAAGAAGAGGTTTTTCTAAAGGCAAAATATCCAAAATCAAAGGGCTTATTGGTTCCAATCTGAAACAGTACCCTAGCATGTTCTTCTGTGAGAGTGTTTGAGTTAGTGGTGGGTGACCAATTTGCACAACAAATTTTATGCATGAGAGCAAAGAGAGATGACAACTGGGAAGTGCTAATAGATGAACCTTTGGCAGGCCACTTATTCAAAGTGCCACCAGTTAACTCCAAAACACACAGATTCAGATCAGTTTTCATATCAAAAGGGCCAGAAGCAGGAGTGTTCAACATGTCATTTATGATAGAAGATGAAAAATCATACCATTTCCCTCTCACAAAAACTTTTTCAAACCTTGCATCAGAAGTTGAGGAAATACGTTTTTCAAGGTTGGCATAAAATTCGTAAATAAGATCACTAAAATATGGGGAGGCAGATGAAAGTGTTCCTATCAAACCTCTATCAGTAAAAAATTGAGTGAGGTTTTGTGCATTCAACTCAACAGATGGAATAATTCGTTCATCCACAATTTTACGAGAGGTATTATAACGGACAGAAGCAGCCTTTGACACAAATTTAAATGAAAAGGGTTTGCCAACTGAAGAAGCAGCAGAAGCAGACGGCTTGGAAATTTTGAATGTAGCTACATTAGTAGCTACATTGGCTGAGGACGCCCGGCTTCTGGTGAATCGAATAGGAGCCTCCTCTGTGTCCTCACTATCTTCAGGGGTTGCTTCTTTGCTTTCAAAATTTTTGTCTGAGCTGTCATCGAATTCTGACGAGCTGGATTGACGGGGCATGTCTTCTGTAGGTGACTGTGGAGATGGAGCAGATGTGGGAGAAGCCACTTTCTTTAATCTGACCAGATAGTCAGCCAAAGTCCTATCTTCATCAGAAAAATTGATGGAGGCTGAAGGAGAACTGTCCTTAGATTCAGAGGACTCTTGAGCTTGAACAGAAGAGTCGGGAGGAAAAACGACTCGAGGTGATGGTATAGGATAGTCATCATCTTTGGCTTCCTCTTTGACTGGAGCGATGATGGGAGAATCAGGTTGAGAGACTGGTTCTTGAACCACCGGGGTTGGCCCTATTTTGGGAACGAAATCTTCATCATCGGGGTCGCTCTCAATGTTCACAGGTTCTTCAAAAATTCCTGGAAATACTTTGTGTTTCTTTGCAGCTAAAATATCCTCTTCACTCGGATTTTCGAAATTTGAGGGAATCCCTCTGAGCCTTTTCGATTTTCTCGAGCTAGGGTTACCGATTTGAGGTAACCCTGATAAATCACCTAGATTTTCGACATCAATTGCATTTCCTTTCTCCCCAGGAAGAATCATAGTCAGTGGTTCAGGTAATGGCTAAGCTACTACAATATCTGTAAGGGGATTTTCAGGAGATGAAAGAGGGCTTGATGTAGATTCATCGGAAGCTACATCTGAGGTTGGATTGAGATTAGGGGTTTTGTGTGCAGAGGATGAGGAAGATGCCATGGAGAAATTTAGGAGAAGAACAGCAATGGAAGATGAGGGAGGAAGGTTTGCTAGGACGAAGATCTGCAAGAAGTATCTGCCTGATTTTGAAGCTTCTGGGAAAAGTGTTTTCTTCCTTCCTGAAACAAGCACTAAAACTCCACTAATAGCAATTAGCCGTTAATCACCTTAATTAGATGGAATATGAGGAGTCCTAACAGCAAATCAAAATTCAAACTTTAGATAAAAAATCAAATATTAACCAGTCATAAAGAAGTGATAAAAATCTGTTGTTATTGGCATGAGAAATAGGTGGAGGATTAAATGTGAGAGAATAACTACTAATTTCATATTTCAAAATTTGAATATTACAAAATTGATCAAGTATTTTGAGGATACACAACACTAAATTAACCAAAATTGCAACCACACAAAACTGCCAAAACCAGTAATCATAAACCAGTTCAGGACCTCATGATCAACACACAAATTAGACAACCACATAAAATATCAACATGGTGAACAATAGAATAGAGATTGCACTAATCTGCTTATAGAAACAAAACCATCAAGGGGTTGATATTATCAACACAAAATATGTCCTAGAAAATATGCCTAACATGTGCAGAATAACAAGAAAAACAATGCAGTCACACACATGTGATATATCTAGATCATCTGAATGTAGTTCCCAATGTAACTGCATTGGAAGACACATTCTCCAAAGTTGTGATTTTATGTACAAATTCTCATCATTCCTTCACCAAATCAGCACATAACTCCCATAAATCCATAGGTACTTTATTTCCCTAGGAGAATAGCTTTACTTTATTTCAAGCATATTCAAACACAATCCACTAGGAACCTTTCACACTATTTATCAAGGGTAGCAACTTTACTTATTGATCAACCCATGAAATCTGAGGATTCATAGTTCCAAAAGAAAGATGCCACAACCTTGTCCATAGGTAGCTCTTTTTCGTTAGGTAGCTTTCACATTTTTTCAATTAAAGGGAGTCAATTTTCTCAAGATCAACCCATGAAAGCCTAAGCTCCATAGAACTTTGACAAATTGCAGCATCCCAAACATTTCAAAAGGTAGTTCTTTCCTTTGTGGACCAAAGATTATTCAATTTCAATACACCTTTAAGGGAGATGGTGAGGAGAATCAGAACAAGAAAATCACAACAGATATTGAATGCATATCCAAGTCAACAAACAACGGTACTAACACATAAAGAATGAAACTAGTGTGCCCCCCTAAAATACTATGCAAGATGCCTAATATTTTTTTATATATATAGAAAGAAGTGAGGGATTACATGGCACACATACCGAGAGATTTCCTAAGATTTATGAATCTCTCAAAATCTAGACTCTTTGTGAAAATATCAGCCAGTTGATTTTATGTTCCCACATGTTCAATGCAAACAATGCCTTGTTCAACCAAGTCTCTAATAAAATGGTGTCTTATGTCAATGTGCTTAGTTCTAGAGTGTTGAACAGGATTTTTAGCTATACTTATGGCACTAGTGTTGTCACAATACATGGTTAATACATTGCTGTGTAAACCATAATCCTTGATCATTTGTTTCATCCATAAGAGTTGTGTACATCCACTACCAGCAGCTATATACTCAGATTCAGCTGTTGATAGGGCAACACAATTTTGTTTCTTACTAAACCATGAAATCAAGTTATTTCCCAAATAAAAACATCCACCTGAGGTGCTTCTCATATCATCTACACTACCAGCCCAATCAGCATCACTAAACCCAACAAGATTGGTGTTTGTGTGTTTAGTATACCACAAACCCATGGCACAAGTCTCACCAACATATCTAATTATTCTTTTCACTGCTTTCAAGTGAGAGACTTTGGGGTTTGCTTGATACCTAGCACACAAGCACACATACATGATGTGGGCGGTGGCGTTAAATACAACAGACTTCCAATCATACTCCTATAGTAAAGTATGGTCAACACTTTCAGATTTTTCATCCTTATTGAGTTTATTGGATGTACCCATAGGGGTTTTCTTTTGTTTTCCATTCTCAAGATTGAATTTCTTCACCAAGTTAAGAGCATACTTGGCTTGAGATATGAACATCCCTTCATGTGATTTTTTATTTGAATTCCTAAAAAATAGGTCAACTCTCCTACCATACTCATCTCAAAAGTGGAAGTCATGCAACTAACAAATTCTTTTTCTAAGGACTTGGAGGTGGATCCAAACACAATGTCATCAACATAAATTTGTGCTATCAAAATGTGTTTGTCTTGATTTTGAATAATAGAGTTTTATCCACCTCTCCCCTTCTAAACCCACTTTTCAAAAGATGGTTTGTAAGTCTCCCATACCAAGCTCTAGGAGCTTGTTTGAGACCATACAAGGCCTTTTTAGCTTAAACACATGCTGGGTTTATGGGGGTCCTCAAAACCTTTTGGTTGCTCAACAAAAACTTCTTCTTCAAGGATGCCATTTAAGAAAGCACTCTTCACATCCATTTGTTGAAGAGTTATATCAAGAAAACATGCAATGGCAAGTAGCAGACGAATGGACTCAATACGGGCTACAGGAGCAAAGGTTTCATCAAAATCCACCCCCTCAACCTGTGTATACCCTTGAGCCACAAGTCTAGCTTTGTTTCTTATTATCTCTCCCACTTCATTAGTTTTGTTTTTGAAAATCCATTTTGTTCCAATAACATTTACTGAAGTGGGTCTAGGAACAAGATACCAAACATCGTTTTTAGTAAATTGGTCTAGTTCTTCTTGCATGGCATTTATCCAACATTCATCCTTAAGAGCCTCATGCACATTTTTGGGTTCAATGGTGGAAACAAAACAAGATGCATGGATTTCATCAAATTCTAGTGTGGACATGCAAGCAAGTTTTTTGTAATCCACCTTACCTTTCCTTCTAGTTGATACACCATCCTGAACATTACCTATGGTCTGAGAGGAGGGATGTATTTTGAATTTTGCTTGGTATGTCGTATCCTGATCGATCTGGGCGATTATGCACTGTTCTTGATTAGTTTCAACACGCCAAGTTTACGTCAATGTGACTTCCGATGTAGCTACATTCGGAATCACATTGGGTGTCACATTCTGAATCACATCTTACGAATCTGCAGATCTGCTTGATCATTCTTGGTTCCTTTGGATTGAATCTTTGGTTACGGATCAAAACTCCAAAATCAAGAATTCCTGAAACATCTTCTTCAACAGTTTTATGGCCAAGATCCGTTAGATCATGAAAAACAATGTTCATTGATTCCATAATAGTCTTAGTCCTGAGATTAAAAACTCTGTAAGCCCGACTATTAGTAGAATAACCCATGAAGACACACTTGTCACTTTTAGAATCAAACTTAGAAAGTTGGTCTCTATCATTGAGAAGGTAGCATACACAACCAAAAGCATGAAAATATTTTAGGATTGGTTTCTTTCCAAGAAAAAATTCATAAGGAGTCATTGTACTACCTGGTCTCAAGAAAACCCTATTTCCAATGTGACAAGCTGTATTTAAGGCTTTGGCCCAAAATCTCTTAGCCAAATTTTTTGAGGCCAACATAACCCTAGCCATCTCTTGCAATGTCCTATTCTTTCTTTCCGCCACTCCATTTTGTTGTGGAGTTTTGGGAGCAGAAAATTCATGAGAAATGCCATTAGAGGCACAATAGTTAGAAAAGGATGAGTTTTCATATTCCGTGCCATGATCTGATCTAATTCTAATAAGCTTTAGATCATACAAGTTCGTCACACGGGTGTACCAAATTTTAAACGCCTCAAAGGTTTCAGATTTCTCTCTCAAGAAAAGCACCCAACTATATCTAGAAAAGTCATCCACACACACAAAACTGTATTTTTTTCTTCCTAAACTTTCTACCTCAATGGGACCCATGAGATCAGTATGAATCATCTCTAGACACCTAGATGTGGAACATTGTGATATGGGAAGATGAGATACCTTGGTTTGCTTACCTTTTTGGCAGGGACCACATACCTTTGTATAATTCTTTTCCAAGTTTGGCAACCCTTTTACTGCATCATGTTTCACAAGCTCATGGAGCTTACGAAAACTCATATGTCCAAGTTTTTGATGCCAAAGATCTGTAATATCAAGACTAGCTTTTTGGCATGATTGGCTATTGTTGAACATATAACAATTGTCAGATGACCTTGTACCTGTCAGAAGACATTTGTTAGTTTGATCAAAAACTTCCAAGAATTTTTATCAAACCTTACCTAAAGGTCATCATCACACAATTGACTTATACTGATCAAATTTGTTTTAAGTCCTTCCACATGATAAACATTTGTGAGATTTGGAAGACCTTCAACATTCAATGTTCCTTTGCCGATTATCTTGCCTTTGGCACCACCACCATAGGTCACTGAACCACCATTGATGCTCACATAATCTTTCAAATTTTCAATTGAACCTGTCATATGTCTAGAGCAACCACTGTCAAAGTACCATGACCCAGCTATATGAGATTTCAAAGAAGTGAAAGTAACATTACACATCTCATCATCAGACATTCTAGCACCAGGACATATGTCAAAAGGTTCACAATATTTGGACTTGCCTTTGTCATTACTACCCTTAGGAATTCACATTTGTTTCAAAACTTTAGGCTGATTTTTTTGAGAATGAGATTTTTGATGTGACTTCGAATGATACTTCCAATGTGACTTCCAATGTTGCTGCATTGGCTGTTGCATTGGCTGTTTCATTCGATGTTGCATCTGATTTTTTGTCAAGAAGGCCTGCCTAACTTCATCCTCATATATAGCCTTTTTCAGAAAACAAAAAGGTTGTATATGTCCAGGCTTATGGCAGAAGTGACAAACAAAGTTTTTCTTTCTTTTTTTTGGCTTTTCGAAAAAATCAGGTTTCTGAAAATTCTGAGCAGTCTGTTTGGGCTCAGATGTACCTTCTCCTTCTCTTACAAACACTTTTGGAACAAAACCAATACATGCCTTGGATGTGCTACCTGAATTGAGCATGTCATCCATTTTATGTTGACTTGAATTCCATTTGGCAATGGTCTCTTTTGCTTGAATGAGCTGCTCCTTCAACCCTTCGATCTCAACATCCTTTTTGCTCAGCAAGCTTTCCAGCCTTACTATGCAATCTTTCTGATCTTCATTGGCCTTTTTCAACAGCTCATTTGCCTTACCAAGCAATGTAACTTGGTGAGCTCGTTTCTCCCAATCTTTGTACAGTTCCTTGTACCCTTCCAGCAAGTCAGACTCTGAATCTCCACCATTATCTGGGGCTGTGGGGTTAAAACAGTAGAGATCATCCCTGTTTCTGTTCACTTGCATCTTCTGATGTGACTCCGAATGTAGCTACATTGGATGTCACATTGTCTGGAGAACCTGCACTTTCAGTTTCAGAATCATAAACAGCAGTGAGAGTGATAAGATCACCTGGATCTTCTCCATCACTATCACTCAGAGTTGCTGAAAAATTCAAACCCTTTTTCCTTAGAGTATTTGCACATTGGTTAGCATAATGACCATACCCTTGACATTCTCTACATTGAATTGAATCAATGTTCTTACCATTGTAGGAAGATTTTGAAGCAAAGGGGTTTGTTAAAGGCTTTTCTGGGTTTGGAAAGAATTTTCCTTGGGAACAAATTTTTCAGAATCAGGTTTAAAACTGTTTTTGGAGCTTGATGATGGAGTTCTATTTTGACTCTTATTTTTCAAAAAATTTCTAAATTTGGTAGTCAAGAGAGCTATAGATTCTTCTCCAAAATCAGACTCATCAATATCTTTTTGAATTTCAAGCAAGTCAGATGAGATATCAATAGGAGCAGGCATAGAAATATTTTTCATAATAGGTGTAGATGATGATGCCCCTTTGCCTTTCTGTTTGATTTGATCATTTAGGTTCAATTCAAAATTTTGAAGGATACCAGCCAATCGTTCAAAACTCATCTTGTCAATATCATGTGCTTCCTCAATAGCACATATTTTGACATTAAACCTTTCAGGCAAAGTTCTCATCATCTTGTTAACAAGACGTTCATTAGTGATGGGATCTCCTAAAGCAAGAGCAGAATTTGACATGTCAAGAAGTCTACCATAATAAGACATAATGTCTTCAGACTCATTCATCCTTGTATTTTCAAATTGTGTGGTGAGCAGTCTTAACTTAGAGGCGCGAACACTAGCAGGTCCTTCACACAAGGTCTGAAGGGCCTCCCAAACATCTTTAGCAGACTCATAGTTGGCAATCACCCTAAAAGTATTAGCATCTAAAGCTTTATAAATAGCAGATAAAGCTTTTGAATTAAAGGATGCAATATTCCTATCTTCATTGGTCCATTCAGATTCTTTGGTGACCTTGATATCACCATCAGAATCTGTTGTTTTAGGAAGACTCCATCCATTCACGACAGCAAGCCACGCTCTTTCATCAACCGATTTGATGAAGATGCGCATCTTGACTTTCCAAATAGAGTAATTTGCATTAGTAAGAGTAGGAGGACGAACAACATTCTCGTATTGAGAATCGATCATGGCTATGACCAGAATCAACTCTTAGTGATGTCAAGAGACAGCTCTGATACCAATTGAAAGAACACAAAAGCTAGGATTCTCAAGAGAAACCGAAGTAATTTCCAATGTAGCTGTGATTGTAGCTACAATGGGAATCACAATGGACAACAAAGAATATAGCAGCGGAAGTAAAAACCAAAACAGAAAACTGAATGCAAGTTTTACCAAAAATAATCTACAAGATAATACTTGTAGACCTAGCCTCAAGGCCACAAAGATTTCACTAAAATATTAATTGTTTTACAAAACCAATTGTGAAATCACTCACAAAATATTCTCACAAGACAACGAATCTTGGAGAACAAAAACCCCACATAAATAGATTAAACAAAACGTGGGAAGAAGCAAAATCAGCTTCCTTAAGAACTTAACATGAAGACAAAACAGTTTCGTATCTTCAATGTGACTGCCGATGTTATAACATCAACAGCAATAAGCGAACAGCTGAACTTCTGATCTGAAAACAGCTCCTGAATCTCCTTGTTTTTGCACACAGCTTTTTGCGTTTTGTTCTCTCTCTCAAGCTCACTAAACAGCCCGTATCCTTGCACTTTATTTATAGATGAGCGATGTCCTACACACACGCAAAACAGTCCAACTACTACAAGGAAAAGGATTAGCTACAAGGAAAGATCAACAACTTACCAATATTGTGAGATTTTATTACCAAATATGAAAGTGGTCAAGAATCTCGGTTTGACTAGGATTTATGCTAAGATTTAGTTACCAAAAATGTTGAACCATAATCTAATGAAAGATTTTGATTCCAAATAAAGCACAACTAAATCTAATAAAAGATATTAAATCCTAAAATACCAAAATCCTAACAAAAATAATATTTTGACCATGAAAGGGGAAAACAAGTAAAAATAGGCATTGCCTATTTTACCCTTACAGGCTTTATTCCCTTTCCTTTGTTTGTTCTGTCAACTGCCTCTCTTTCACGGCGCTGATGCTCGAGTTCTTCAACTCTTCTTGTGTATTCTTCATCAGCGGAGGTTGGTTCTCCTCCATCAGAGTTCGATTCATAGACCTTAGTTGTCTCTCCTTCGTGATGGCCAGATCACAATCACGCTCTGCATTGATACGATCATGCGACAAGTTGAGAGCAAGATCGTTGAGTTCTAAGACATGAGGGCGGTCGTGACCTAGGTGAAGTGTTATGCTGTGCAAGAGCTGATAGAATAGAGTAGAGTAGAGTCTGACGCACTCGGTGCATTAAGCGTCCATGTTGATCTTGAGATCAGTAGACTCGTGCCGCATTTCTCCAAAATTGGTCCACACATCCTCTGGAAATTGGCGAAGGATGGCGGCATTCGTATCAACAGCCTTAGACGTTGCAGTGGAAAGTTCAGCAGTAGTTGTGGAGATACTGGTAAGCTTTCCCAGCCTGTTGTAAATGGCTTCCAGGCGGTTAAGGATTTCTGAGTTGGCGGGTTGGGATGGAGAAGGGGCGAGTCCTAGATGAATGTGCTCAATGCTGGCAGACGAGGCGACGTTGGTAGAGCTGATAGGACGGAAGGGCTGCTGGAGAGGTAGAGTGGCTAAGTTGGAGGAAGAAGAGTCGGGTGTAGGAAAGGTATGGGTAGATGAGGAATTTGAGGGAGGAGGTGATGCAGGAGGGGTAGGGGGATTGTCAAGTTCAATATCAGTGTCGGAGTTATCACTGATTATTGAGGGTTTCGGTAGGCGGTCAGTAGAGAACCAGAAGGGAGGAGTGGGATAGAAAAGGGCTTTGGTTTTAATTGGGGTAGGTTGTGAAGTGGGTTTGGGGAAGAGATCTGCTACCGATGAAAGTTCAAATAAGAACTTCGTGACCGCAGAGTCTAAGGTTTGGTGAAGTGGAGAGGTAGATGGGTTGGTTTGGATGGGAATGATTTGGTTTTGTTCGGATGGTGTAGTTGGGTTAGTTTGATGTTTAGGGGGTGAAGATGAGGTAGAATGGTTTGGAGAGTAGTTGAAGGGGGAAGGAGGGGCTGGAGAGTGTGATCTGGTAGGCCCCTCTTGAGTTATTGGCTCCTCCAGAGAGATAGGCTCCTTCGGAGGGATTGATTCCCTCTGAGTAGATGACTTAGTAGGATTGGGTTGAGAAGGGGTAGAAGGTTGGGTGCCAGCAGACTTCCTTCGCTACCTCAACTGTTGGAGCACTCAAACTCCAATCTTATGGCCAGTGGAGTGTGAGAATCTGTTGGATCGATGAGTAAGATCCCTATGCCAAAGCCTCTTTTGTTTGCGGCTCCGTCAAAGAACATTTGCCAGCTAGTGTCATGGTCAGTGATTTCCAAGACACCTTCGTCTAGGTAGCAGGGCTCAGTAGCATCTTTGGTTTTCAGAGGTAGATCGGCTAAGTGATCTGCGATTACGCTGCATTTGATAGATTTGAGCGTGAAATATGTTATGTCAAACTCGTTGAGAAGGAAGGCCCACTTAGCCAGTCGGCTGGAAAGTGATGGTTTGCCGAAGATGTACTTTATAGGGTCCATCCGGGATATGAGCTTGATGGATCTCCCCTGCAGATAAGTTTTGAGCCTTTGGGTTGTCCAGACTAGGCCAGCACAACTTTTTTCCAATGCCGAATAATTCAGCTCGCTTCCTTGCAGCTTCCTACTTATGAAGTATATGGCGTTTTCGATGTAGGAGTCTTTCTTTTCTTGGGCAAGCATGGCTCCTACTGACGTGTCTGTGACGGTTAAGTATATGAGGAGAGGTTTATGTGTATGGGGTGGAGCTAGCACAGGTGGATTGGTAAGGTAGGCTTTTATTTTGTCGAAAGCTAGCTGGCATTTCTCGTCCCATACTTGGTCATTATTTTTCTTTAGAAGCTTGAAGAGGGGCCCACATGTGGTTGTTAGTTGTCTGATGAAGCGGCTGATATAATGTAGTCGGCCTAGGAAGCCTTTGACTTCTGTCGGAGTTTTTGGCTACGACATCTCCATAATAGCTTTGATCTTTGCTGGCTCGATCTCGATGCCCTGCTCGGTCACTAAGAATCCCAGGACTTTGCCTTTCGTGACCCCAAATGTGCATTTGGTGGGGTTGAGCTTCATCTGATGCTTTCTTAACCTTTCGAAGAACTTTCGAAGGTCTCTGATATGGGCACCGTTGGCGTCGCTGGAATGTACAATCATGTCGTCGACGTAGACCTCGATCTCCTTGTGGATCATGTCGTGGAAGAGAGTGGTGGCAGCCCTTTGATAAGTAGCCCCGACATTTTTGAGTCCAAATGGCATGACAGTGTAGCAATAGGTCCCCCAAGGAGTTGTGAATGAAGTCTTTTCTTAGTCTTCTACTGCCATTTTAATTTGATTGTAGCCGAGCATACCGTCGACGAAGGATCTAATTTTGTGAGCAGCAACGACATCTACCACAATATCAATGTTGGGTAGTGGGAAGTCATCTTTGGGCGACGCTTTGTTGAGGTCGCGAAAGTCTACGCAGATCCGGACCTTCTCGTTGGGCTTGGGAACGGTCACTATGTTGGACAGCCAGATCGGGTATTCAACCACCCGAATAAAGTTGACATGGAGCTGCTTCATAATCTCTTCTTTGACTTGCAGTGACCATTCTGGTTTGATTCGGCGGAGCTTCTGCTTGATTGGCCGAGCATCCGGATATATGGGGATCCGGTGTTCGACTATGGCTGGATCTAGCCCCGGCATATCTTCATAGGACCAGGCGAAGATGTCTACGAACTCTTTGAGGAGGTCAATGAGCGCTGTTCTTTCAGAGCCTTGCAAGTAGTTACCGATTTTGATTTCTTTGACTTGGTTGTTCAGCTCCAGATTGATGATAGACAAGTCTTCAGCTGCTGTTGCTGAGTAATGTTGTTCCTGTTGCTCAACTGACTTTATAAGCTCAAGCAAATATTTTTGATCTTTTGGGTCCATTTCATTAAATGACTCATTATTATGATTATTTAATGTATCTTTTAATGTAGGTGCAACTAAGGAATAAGCAAAGACATTCATATTATCATTAATAGCAAACTGCACGGGGCTTATTACATTATTGAGGACCTGGGGTTTGAGGTCCTCATTATTAGGGAGCGGATCGGTAGATGACCAATCCGTAAAGCTAGGAGAAGGAAGAGGGATGGTATATCCGAAGCGGTCTACCAGTTCTGCGGGAGTCAAGAGTGGGCCGGTCGTAATGTACCAATTCTGCAGAGGCTTAGCAGTGAGAAACTCGAACTCGGCAGGGAGCTTTGCATACTCAGTGCCTCCGTCTATCATACCCAAGGAACTGCTTCCTCCAAACATTTATTTAGGAACTCCTTTATTGAACAGAATATTTTACAGCACTTTTATTTGTGGTTAATTGGACTGACTTGCCTCTTTTAAACCTCCTTGGCTTGATCTGTTTCAGAAGATTTTGTGTCTGCCACTGTAATTACCTTGCTATCGATGAGATCCTGAATTGCATTTCTGAGTGTATAACACTCGTCGGTAAGATGACCACTGCAACGGTGGTACTTCCAATACTGGGCATGATTCCAGGTAACAGGTAACAGTTTGGGTGGTCGGTAATTATCAAGGGGCTTCAGTATCCCATGTGCCAATAGTGTTTGGAGCATTTCAGATCTTGGGGCAGACAGATCATCATAATGCCTTGGAATTACCCCTTTCTTTCCTCTTGGCTTAAGTAAATTGTCATATTGGGATTTGGTCAACCAACTGGGTGGAGTTTCTCCTCTTGGATAATATTGCAGTGGGATTGGGTTGCCTGGACCTTGGCCTAAGAGGGATTCTTTTTCTGGTACACAAGTTACTTCTTTTGGAAACCCTGGGGTCATTTGCTGGGAGTAAGTATTTGAAGGGTCTAGAGGAAGGTAATTCTTTTGGTTATAGTAGCAGGCATTTAGGTGGGGGAGATTTAGGTTGATTTCTGGAGGATATGGAGTAGAATTATGAGCATTTGGAATCATACCTCCTTGGGCCATGGTATCATTATTTGGCTGATGGCTAGCATTTGGTGGCTTCCCAGAGGTTTGGAAAAGGATATTTTATGAGGTATCAGGATGGTTTACTTCAGGGAGGTAGGAAGTATTAGGAACATATTTCGAGATTTTGATTTTTTGGGAGAGAGCAGCCAGAGCCTCTGAGAAAGAAAACCCAAGATCTCTCGCCTCGATACCCTCTCGATCTCGATTTGCACTCGCTTCCCGTATCAACCGGCCAAGATCGCTCGCTTTCTAAATTCGGGCCAGGTTTCTGAGGAAAATGGGTTTGGAGGTATCAGAAGGCTGGCTGAAGGCTTTCTGGGCTTGGAGTACAGCGTGCCTTTATTAGTGATCGATGTTTTATTTAATCTTTTTCCTTGCAAGTGGACAAGACTATTATAGAATAGTATTGGAAGCAAGGGTCGAACCACAGAGATTTGGATTTGATAAAAGTAAATTTAACTAATCTATTAAAATAAAGCAATTAATAACTATTGGGGTTTTTGGTTTTTTTATAAATTAAATTAACTAGAAAGCAATAAAATAACCTAATTAACAAAGCATGTAAATATGAGATAAATCAAAGATTTGTAAATCGCCTAGGAATTAGGATTCACTTGTATCTATTCTATTGTTTAATTAAAAATAATTATCATTCAATTTCTTGTTACGGATGTCATGAACCATTCTCTCACCGCTGACCCCACTTTAGAAGAGGTTAAGGCTGCTGTTTTATCGCTAAATGGTGAGAGTGCTGCGGGTCCGGATGGATTTTCTGGTCTATTTTTTTCCCACTGTTGGGATATTATTGGACCTGATCTTCATGCTGCTATCTTGGAATTCTTTTCTGGTTTTTCTCTTCCTCGCAGCTGGACAAGTACTCTTATTGTTACTATTCCCAAGATGGATAATCCTACATCTTTTGGTGATTTCAGACCTATCAGCCTATGTAACTTCAATAATAAGGTGCTCTCTAAGATTCTAGCCACTCGGCTTGCCGGCATCCTTCTAGATCTTATCTCTCTTAATCAAAGTGGGTTTGTTAAAGGGCGAATCATCCAGGACAACATTCTTCTGGCTCAAGAATTAATGACAAATCTGAACAAGAAAGTTTCGGGATCCAATATTCTTCTGAAGCTGGATATGTCTAAGGCTTTTGATAGAGTTGACTGGTTTTACCTTATAAAGGTTCTTCGTCGTTTTGGTTTTTGTGAGACCTTTATAGATATGATTTGGAGGCTAATTTCTGAAAATTGGTTCTCGGTGCTAGTTAACGGTTCCCCCACGGGCTTCTTTCATTCTTCTCGAGGGCTACGTCAAGGAGATCCTATTTCCCCCGCTCTCTTTATTTTGGCGGCAGAAGTTCTCAGCCGTAGTCTTAATGAATTGCACTCTTCTAATCCCCGTATGGCTTATTCCTCCTCTAGTGGCTGTCCGATAATCTCTCATTTATCGCTTATGACGATATCATCATTTTTGTAATGGAAGCTCTCGATCCCTCTCCAATCATCAGAATCTCCTATCAGACTATGAGCAATTATCTGGGCAAGCTATTAACCAAGGCAAATGTAGTTTCACAGTCTCTGCTAAGATGCCAACAAGATACGCCTATTGCTTCGGCAAATTTTAGGCTATGCTCGGAAAGATTTCCCTTTAATCTATTTGGGATGCCCTTTATTTTGTGGTCGCAAGTTGAATCGATATTTTGATCCCCTTCTTCTGAAAATCCGTTCTCGTATAGACTCGTGGGTTAATCCTTTTCTTTCTGCTGCTGGAAGGATCACTCTCATCAACTCCGTTCTTCACTCCATCACAGCCTATCAGCTTGCCGCGCTCGATCCCCCCAAGTCAGTTCTTCATTTGGTGGAGCGTATGTTGGCTAATTTCTTTTGGGGCCAAGTAGACCATCAACAGCGCCTTCATTGGATCTCTTGGACCCAAGTTTGCTCTCCCGTTTCGTAAGGTGGGGGGAATTCGGTCTTTACAAGACATGTCCCGCGCTTCAGCCTAGTATTTGGTGGCGCTCCGCACTCAAACAACTCTTTGGTCCAGATTTCTTTTGGCTAAATATTGCCATAATATGCATCCAGTTCAAGCCCCTTTAAAAGGCTCTCACATATGGTGTCGTTTGCTTGCCATCCGTCCCTTTGTTGAAGATCATATGCAGTGGCTTGTAGGCAAAGGAAACTGTTCTCCATGGTATGATAAATGGCTGGAAGGAGGCCTTCTTTCAAGACCCGATCAGCTCTCTGTTACCTTGGTTCGTGAGCTCTTCTTGGGTGATTCCACTTTAAATCCAGTTATTGCGACCTATTTACCTTCATCAGATATTATTCGTATTCAGTCTCAGAACTGTTATATCCAGGACTATTCCGACACTCCTTGTTGGATTCTCCGCTTGCCGCTCGATTTCGTCTTGGCAAAGACATTCGGGCCTCTCATCCGAAGCTGTTGACTTCGAAATTCTATTGGCATCGAACTCTTCCGCAACATATCAGTGTTTTTATGTGGCGCCTTTTTTATCGTAAGCTTCCTATTGATGAAGCTCTTGTTCATCGGGGATTTCAGATGGCTTCTAGATGTTATTGTTGTGCTTTGGGCTCTCAGGAAACTTTCTCTCATGTCTTCCTTCACTCGCTTTCAGCAGATCGCATTTGGGCTACATTCAGTTCAGAATATAATGTCAAGTCATGCTCATCCTCCATTGCTCAAATATGTCTTTCTTGGTGGCTGCTTCACAAGCAATCTTTGGCTTATATTGTCCTCCCTTCTATTATTTTGTGGCATCTATGGAAAAACAGAAATTCCTTCTTTTTTGAAGGACATGGTCTCTCTCCCTCTGCTCTTATTATGGCTATTCGTAAAGATCTTATGGCTATTATGGATGCTCATGCTCCTAGGTCAAATACTGTCTCTGCGGATATCTCTCGGATCCAGATTATTCGTTGGCTTCGTCCCCCGTCCTCTCGGGTTAAGCTGAACACTGATGGGGCCTCTCGTGGAAACCCAGGCATTAGTGGGGGTGGTGGTATCATCCGTAACTCTTCTGGTGATTTTTTGTACGCTTTTTCCACGTTCTATGCTTCCTCTACCAATACTATCGCAGAAGCTCTAGCTCTTCTCGAGGGTGTCCAATGGCTTAAAAGAGCAAGTTTTAGTGGTGCTATAGTTGAGCTGGACTCCAAAGTTCTAGTTGGTTGCCTCACTGCTGATCATTCTTTCCCCTGGAAATGTTGGTCTACTCTTCATCGCATAAAGGCCATTCAAAGGGAGCTTGCCCTTGACATCCGTCATTGTTTTAGGGAATCGAATAGCGTTGCCGATCAGTTGGCCAACCATGGATGTGACTCTTCATCCTCGACTCATTTTCTTAATGTTCGAGACCTGCCTAGCCGTATTCGTGGCTCTATTATTTTGGACAAAAATGATACTCCTTATATTAGGCATAAGAAATCCTAATTTTAGGATTTTATTTTTGATCAATTTGAATTGTATTTCTCTTTCGAGGTCAGGCTCCTCCGTCCTCCCATATATAAGGGCTAGGCTGGTTGTCCCCCTCAAGTTTGTTCCTCCTTTTTCTATTTTAATAAAATCTAGCAGGGTACCGTCCCTGTTTCTCTAAAAAAAAAAAAAAAAAAAAAGAATACATGAACAATCTTCTAAACTATGATTACAAACAATAAAAACTCTAAATTACACTCTAAATTTTGATTATTTCCCTCCTCTAACCTAGGGTTACAAGGTTTGTATTTATACTCATGTGTCCAGGGTAAGAGATAGAATTATGGTACAATTCCCAGTTTTGCAAATCAAAAGGGCTTGCGGAGGCAAGGTGCAGGGGTAATGCGACCGCAAGGCCTTTGCTTCGTTTGGGCTCAAGTACTGGAGACCTTACGGGGGCAAGGGTCTTGTGTCTTACGGCCACAAGGCCTTTTGAATTTCCGGTACATCTTCTTTCAATCTTTTAACACTTTGCACCCTTCCTTCAATTCTTCACTTAAAGCATTGTAAATTCCATAATTCTACCTAAAATCATGAAACTCACAATTAAGCTCCAAGACACATATTAGTAGACAAAAGCCTCGTGGAATTGCTATTTCTAAGCTGTATAAGTACTCATTAGATGCGTATAAAACACATCTATCAAATACCCCCAAACTTAGACTTTGCTCGTCCACGAGTAAACAATACTAATAAATACAAAAGCAATTAAAATTACAAAAACTAAGAAAATCTTTTTGGAGGGTGACACTATTTACACTCCCTTATAAACTCATAAACTCAATAAGACTCAATGACACTATTTACACTCCCTTATAAACCCATAAACTCAATGAGACTCTTATGAGCGACTCGACTATGCAGATAAATATAAAAACTCTTAAATATAAAAGCAGATAATTAAAATTACTCTAAAAACAATAAATACAACTAAAATCTTTTTTGGTCATTCTCAAATTTCAATAGCATGGAAATTCATATTTGCCTCAGGAAGATGTTCAACAAATTTGTACAGACTCACCCATAAATCATATTGACTTACAGTATAACCTGTGACCAATGCCAGCATCTCCGTGTGTGTGTGCTAACCAGTCATGGAAAATTTTCTAACTTAAATAGTTTTATCAAGCTAAGCACAACATTGATTCTAAAAATCAAGATTTTCAAGGAAAACATGTGCAACACAAAGTATGTAATCTACCATCTGAACCCGGTCTATCTAAGAAAGGGATAACACAATAGATTTCAAGTACTTATACATCCATCCCATGCGGTTTCTATGTATGGCATACAATGCTTTCATATCCCAGTTACTTGCAATAACTAATATTATGCTAACACAGTGAGCTTTGGCAAATAGTATGAATATATGAAGTGGGGATCAATTAACATGTATTACAATCGAATCAACCAACACGAGCAACTAGAAAAAAGATCGATAGGACTTTATTAAGCTTGTAATGTAAGGCCTTGGTGTTGGCGGATACGATGGAAAGAGAATAGAATACAAAGCGAGAGAGCAAGACTACTCTTTTCCCCATTTGCTTCTAGACATGTAGAAGTATTTCACATTAGGCTAGGACCTGCAAAGATCTACAAGTGGGGAGTTTCCCCCAAACTTGTTTTATTCAATACAAAGCACTAAAAATAACTAGTGATCCTTTCTTCAGATGACCTTTCCTAATATTTCTAAATCTTGAAAGCTATGCTTTCATTTGAATCTTCTTCTTCACACGTCATCCTGACGCTAATTATCTTCGTTCCCAAGCATGTAACACATCTTTCCGAAACTGACCATGCACGCATCTCAGCATATAACATTTTTGTCTAGTCACCCGAAAAGAAGAGGGCTATAGATGGGCTTACTCCGCTCATGCCCGAACACATTACATTCAAATTATTTTCCGTGCTTGTGTACGCTATGCTCGCGCCAGGGTCCGTGTTTCATTTTATTATTTTCCATGCCCATACATGCTAGGCTCTTGCCAGTTCTTGAGCTTCTTATTATGCTTGTGAAGAGCACATTATGTGCCTACCTACACTTTGTATTGGGCATCATCTCGAACTTTATATTATCCTTGCGTCCGAGTGGATTATGCGCCTATCGCGCTCACCTTCCCGATCGACTATCACTAGCGGTTGAGATCTATGTTATCCTCGGGCTCGAGTAAATTATGCGCCTTCCTGCGCTTATGCTCCCCGCTCGAGTTTACTCGCGGTTGAGCTTTATATTGTCCTCCCACTCGAGTGTTACTTGCGGTTGAGTAGTACACTGTGCCTTCATGTGCTTATGCTCCTCCCTCGAGTTTACTCGCGGCTGAGCTTTATATTGTCCTCCCACTCGAGTGTTATTTGTGGTTAAATACTACACTACGCCTTCTTGCGCTTATGTTCCCCGCTCGAGTTTACTCGCGACAGAGCTTTATATTGTCCTCCCACTTGAGCGTTACTCGCAGTTGAGTAATATATCGCACCTTTCTGCCATTATGCTCCCTGCTCAAGTTTACTCGCGGCTGAGCTTTATATTGTCCTCTTGCTCGAGTATTACTCGCAATTGAGTGGTACATCGCGCCTTTCTGGGCTTTTGCTCCCCACTCGACATCACTCGCAACCGAGCTTTATATTTTCCCGTAATGCACCACGCTTTTTCTTGAGCTCCATATCATGTTCTTGCCAAGCCTAGTACATGCCCACCTGCACTTCATATATATGCTCGAGATCGAGCTCCATATCATTATCATGTCGAGTCCATTATGCGCTAACATGTGCTTCATATATATGCTTGAGATCAAGCTCCATATCATTATCATGTCGTGTCCATTACGCGCCCAACTGCGCTTTATATATATATATGCTTCAGATCGAACTCTTCTTTATGCTCGCATACGAATACACCTCGCTCCTCTCCAAGCTTCATATTATGATAGGGCTAGAGCACATCTGATTCTTGCACTACGCTCACAACCGAGGTCTACAGCACACTTGTGCCCCAACACACTAACGCCTTTTTGCGCTTCATGTTACGCTCTCGTTCGAGCTTCCTATTATGCTCTTGCCCGAGCACATTATTCGCCTTACGTTCATCCACAAGTGTCACTCATGCCTGAGATTATTATCGCTATTTGTGGTTTGCTCCTCGATAATGACAAAAACCACCCTCGGCATTCCCGAGCTACACATGGTTTACTCCTCAATTTTGAGGAAAACCGCCCTCGGCATTCCCAAGCTATATATGGTTTGTTCCTCGATACTAAGGTAAACCACCCTCGGTATGCTATACATGGCTCGCTCCTTGATACTTAGGAAAACCACCCTAGGCATTCCCAAGCAATACATGGTTTGTTCCACGATACTGAAGGAAACCATCATCGATATTCCCAAGTTGTAAATGGCTTATTCCTACATACCGATGAAGACTAGTTCAATAAAATAACTCGGAACACGAGGTAGAGACCTTGAAACACGAGATAAAATCCCAGAACACAAGATAAAAGACCTTGGTACGTGAGGTAGAGATCCTTGGAATACGAGTGAAAATCCTGGAATGCGGGACAAAAGACCTCGGAACACGAGGTGAGATCCCGGAACGCGAGAGAAATGACCTCAGAGCACGAGGTAGCGATCCTCAAAATGCAAGGTAAGATCCCGGAACGTGGGACAAAGGACCTCGAAACGCGAGGTAAGTTCCTAGAACGTAAGATGAAAGACCTCGGAACACGAGGTAGAGACCTTGGAACGTGAGGTAAGATCCCAGAACATAGGATAAAAGACATCGGAACACGAGGTTGAAATTATCAGAATGCGACGTAAGATCCTGGAACACGTGACAAAAGACCTCAGAACACGAGGTAATATCCTGAAACACAGGATGAAAGAACTTGGAACACAATGTAGAGATCTTAGAACGTGAGGTGAGATCCTAAAAAACAGGATAGAGACCTCAGAACACGAGGTAGGACCCTGAACTTTGGGGTGAGGTTCTCGGAACTAAATGACCAATTATTATTTTCTTGAAGATCCTCAGAACTCGAGGACCAATTTTTATTTTTTGAAGACACTTGGAACACGAAAAACAATTATTATTATTTTTAAAACCTCATAACAAGAGGACCGATTATTATTTTCTTGAAGATCCTCAAAACACGAAGACCAATTATTATTTTCTTTAAGATCCTTGGGACTCGATAACCAACTATTATTTCTTGAAAATCCTCGAAACCTGAGGACCAATTATTATTTTCTTGAAGATCCTCGGAACTCGAGGATCAATTATCATTTTCGTAAAGATCCTCGAAACTCGAGGACCACTTATAATTTTCTTGAATAACGTCGCTTAATTAACGAAAGACCAATTATTTGAGGCCTTATCGCCCACTTTGTATATCATACCTCGGTCAACCTGAGCATCTATACGAGTATCTCCTGCCATGTTCAACACTTAACTAAAGAAGCCTTTACCAGGCTCAAGACAGAAATCGCTAACTCTCGACATGACAAGAGAGAATCACAAGTAAATAGTACTCCTTACCCTTGAGTGAACCTCGAAGGGCTACTAATGTGCACCAAAAATACACCCCCCAAAGTACTCCCCAAAATGTCATGGGTCAGGACCATAGCAAAAGAAGAGCACAAGCCCAAACAAAGTAAAAACACATGAGGTACTTTAAATAGAGGGGTTGTCCCTCCTTATTTACTCTCTTTTTTTACACTCTCTACTTCACTATCTCTGTTGATACACACCGGGAGGCATGCTCCTTCTTTTCTCTATCGAGACTTACTCGCATGCCAGAGGGTTTTGGCGGGGAACCCTCTCCGTCAACTCATACTGCTTCATGTTGCAGCTTACATAACCAGATATCCACCAGACGGCTCCACAGACCACTCACGTAGGACGAGACTTTTGGCACCCCTATCTCATGGTGTGATCAAATTTAAAAAGGGATGTTAAGAGGAAAGAGAAAAATAAGCAAGCAACTACTCAACACTAATTACACTTACACAAAGATATATTACTCTTTTTATAAGTGTTCTTAAGCTATGTATATTTTCAAAAGTCATTTAGTTTGGGAGAGAGGGAGTACCACGAGACTATATTGGTTTCATTTTTTGTGTAACACCTTTTTTCTATGTAGCAGTAGCACAGTTGTATTTCCAAGGCAAGGCACATTGTTTATTTAAACTAAATTAAATTCCATTTTTAGCAATAGGCTTTTGGCGGGATATTATAAATTTTAGACTCATATATATATATATATATATATATATATATATATATATATATATATATATATATATATATATATATATATATATATAGCACTCAACTACCCTATTTGAGATCTTCAAGTCATTTATCTCACTTTCCATCGCATCTCTTGTAAGATTCAACAATAGCTAGGATTCACAAAACTGTCAATGCAGTTTTCAATGTAGCTTGTGCAGAAGGCCAGAAGCTACACTGAAAGGTGCATTGGTCAAAAAATTAATTACAACGGAAGACTTTAATTCTAAAGCAGGAGTTAAGCACAAATGATTACCAAACAATCTACAACCCTATACTTGTAGATCTAACCTCATGGTCAAAAAGATTTTACTAAATAAAATGAATTGTTTTACAAAAGAATGTGAAATCACTAAACCAAAAACTCTCACAAGACAACAAGTCTTAGAAAGCAAAACCCATAGAAACAAAGGGTAAAGAAAACGCAGGATTAAAAAACCAACTTCTTGGAAAATATAGGAAGACAAACAACTAGCAGTTTCAATGTAGTTCCAGATGTAACTTCTCCAGTTGCTGCATCCGGAACTGCATTCATTTTCAGCAAGTCTGGTTTTTTTGGATACTCTCTTATGATCTGAATATGCTGCTCTTCTATGCTCTGCACTTTCTGCTACGTATATTACGCCTCTATCCGTGCATTTATTTATATGAGGAGGAGACCTACACCTTAAAGGAAACAAACTCCAATTTGCTAGAGAATTGAGTTAGAATTGGTAATCAAATAAACTACCTTAATTCCCTAGATTTTCTTATCAAACAAATAGGGACTCTTAGAAGCGTTTTTAGGAATAAGATATTACCAAGATTTTGCATCCATAAATACACCTAAACTTTAGGACAAAAACACAAAATATTATTAAGATTTTGTTTTTAAAAACATACCTAAACTTTAGGACCAAGAAAACCAAAATATTATTAATATTTTGTTTTCAAAATTATACCTAAACTTTAGGACCAAGAAAGGTGAGAACAAGACTAAAATATGACATGCTTATTTTTCCCTTACATCTCTTATCCCATTAAATCTCAGCCCTTTATGTTTTCTTATAAAAAAAAGATCCACTAAAATAATAATGAAATTGTATAATCGAGATTCAATGAGACAAAAATATGAAAGAGAGCGAGATATATGATTTGGAGCCCCCGTTTGAGCGAGTAAGTCGAACCGGACCCATTCCTTTCCAACTACTTTAAAGTTTATACCTATAAGTATAAATGCCTAGGCAATATAAAAAAAATTGCATATGATAAGAATATAATGGAGAAGTTCTTCAATTCGCACAAAAGAAGGAATATTCTTGGAGAAACCAAATAATGTTAGAAGACACGCTAAAAAATTCCTCCCAATGTATACTAGTCTTTATGGACCAAACTTTTTTTTTAATTTCGATTAGGAAATCGAAATCCCATTAGTCATTAAACAAATCAGTTATTGCTTTATTGGCGAGTTTAATTTCTATTTGAAGGATTCTAGAGGCACTAAAAAGTCAAGATGGTTAAGATGTGTGAAGAATAAAGTTAAAAAGTTACGCGTGATTGACGTGGCATTCGTCAAATACGATCATTTGATCCGGTTGATAAACATATATGATTTTTGATCATAAATTACTTGGTCGACCTGATAAATCAGTTATCAATCAAATGGTTTATACTACTTTATTGATAAATCAGTGATTTCAAATATTGAGGGGTGCATTTTTACTGGTTTACCGATAAACCGGTCGTGGTTTATCAGTACTTTATCAATAAACCAGACCATAAAATAGTTGTTTTTTTAAGTGAGACTACAAATAGTCAAGTCATCTTTAACTTGGCCAGTTTTGTAAATCCTCCCGTAATTATTTTTTTTAAAGGTTGAAGGGGACATAGACCATACCCCAACCCTTAATTATTATTTTTTAATGCCTTGAAAGGCTACAATTATATATATATATGATGCCTTTGGTGTGGCTCGAACAAATGGTGCCTCTGGTGAGGCTTTGAACACCCGACCTCTCGGTTGAGAGTAGTTAAATCCCAGGGTGCCTCTGGTAGAGCTTGAATACTCAACCTCTCTGTTAAGATAAGTGAGTAGCTAAATGGAGCCTTTGGATAAGGCTTTAACAACAACGATGCCTCTGAAGAGGCTTGAACACCCAACCTCTCTACTGAGAGTTGTAAAGTCCAGGGTGTCTCTAGTGAGACTCGAACACCCAACATCTCCGTTAAGAGAAGTGAGCAGTACCAATTGAGCTAGAGCTCGTTGGTAATCCTCCCGTAATTGACTATGTGACCTTTCAGATAATTCAAAATTATTTTAAAAATCAAAAGATTAACTACCACAATTATTTTTAAGTGAAAAATTAAAAAAAAATTATTCAAAATTATTTTTAAGTAAAAATTTGATATAACTACCTCAATATTATACCGAGTTTTTACCAAAATATTGTAGTTTTAATTAATTATTCTCAAACTATTGTATTTCTTAATATAATTCTCAAATTGTGGTACTTTCAAAAATACTAATGATATAAGTGTACCAATGTAATTAGCTAATTACAAATTTTAAACCCCTCCTTCCTCGTTTCATTCCCTTCCGTTCAACACCAGTGCAACTGCGTCTCCCATTACGGGCGAATCACTTGGTTATTTTGTTGACTGGATCGAGTTTTCGAGGGAACTGGTCAAAGTCCTCGGCACCGGCATCGGAAGGTGATTGGAGATGCGGTGATTATGGATCGATTTTTACTAGGTGTGTAGATGGCTGGATGTTGGTCGGATTGTTGAAGAAGATCGCTGGGGCACAGAGAGAAAGAAAGAATCGAGGCCGGATATGGACTTGGGTTTGGAGGAGAGAAGTCGTCGAATCTGGAGCAGGAGTGACGGCGCTTATGGTGGGTGATGTGGCTGGAGGCCGGCGGCTAGGGTGGATGAGGAGACTTGCCGGACGTGGGAGAGATAGTGAAGGTAGAGGAGCCTGGTTCGCTGGATCCGAGTAAATAGGGAGTGAAGCCGGCGATGGATAGACGGCAAGAAGGGTTGCTTGGTTGGTAATTAAATACGAAGGAGAGAAGTACAGAGCCAACTGAAGGTGAGAACTGTTGGGCCTATGCTGCAATGACGGTTTTTGCCTGCAATGGAGAAGAAGGCCGGATCTGTTGCCGAAGAAGGATCTTCATGTACTGTAGCCGGATCTGTATCCACTTAAAAATAATATTGAATAATTTTTTTAAATTTTGACTTAAAAATAATTGTGATAGATGGTCAATTTCAACAAAATGGTAAGATTAATATTTCTGCTCATGCTCCAGTGACGGCAGCTATGGTGGGTACAAATGGTAAGATCAATTTCATATGAAATATAATATGACAGAAGATTAATTTTTCACTTAAAAATAAGAAACTTTCGATTTCAACAAAATGGTAAGATTAATATTTTAATTTTTTAAATAATTTTAAATTATAATTTTTTTTAATAATTACAAATAATTTTGAATTATAAAACAATTTTTTACTTAAAAATATCTTAAATATCAACTAAATGATGAACTATAACAAAATCTCACTTTGCCCCCGAATCAAATTACCAAAATAACCCCCTCATCCATTATCGTTTCTAACGATCATTGACGGGAGGGTCCTAACAGGGACAAATGGTAAGATTAGGTATGAAATTAGGAAAATTTTAACATTATGAGGCATTATGAGATTGAGTTGTAACTTTAGGGTGTTTTTTATATTTTGACCAATTTTTTATTAAGCTAACTCTACTTATTTTTTTGTCACTTTAACTATTATACTTCGCTCGTAGTTTCACACGTTCGTCGCTCCCTTTTCGATGGACAGCTTAAAACTTTTTTTAAAAGACCCGAAATTACCTTAACTTATATCACTTTGGATTGACATATTTTAATCTAACTATACTTTCTTTTTTTCTCATTTTTATCTCTTTCTCAGTTTCTCTCTCATTTCCATCCCCAATCAAACCTGCAAAATTATTTCCCTTCTTTCTCAAAATCAAACCCAACAAAAACCATTCACGAACTCAGAAGAATTAAAATCTCAATCGAACTCACTAAAACAACTCATGAACACAGGAATTTTATTTTAATACACGAACACATTGAACTAAAATCTTCATCGCCCCTTAAACTTTCGCGAAAGTTGTAAGTCAGCCACCATTGCGATGACTCTTTCAACTCACTAAACACAATATTGGGCTAGAGAGAAAGAGAGAGAGAAATGGTTCCCACTTTGGAAAAATTACCTCTTTTTCCATAGCCAACTTTTTTTTCTCTATAATTTTGAATGAAAATAGAAAGATTTCAGTTCGGGTTTGAATTTTGATGCATTTGGAGGGAGATAAAGGGATTGAGAAGGGTATATGGGGAGATTGAAAGCGGGGAAAAATTTGTAAAGAGAGAAAAACATTGTGTAGAGAGAAACAGAGGCAATGATGGTGGTGGTTTGGTTACTAATTGAGTGATTGGGAAGAGAAATTTTTTGGGGCAGGGAAGAAGATGAATGATTTTTGGAGAGAAAGAATTTTGATAATATAAATATATTGGTTAATTAACAACTTAATATTAACATAGAATTAGGGGGGGGGATTCATAATTAGTCTAATAAGCACTTGCAACAAATGAAAAATAACTAAAATTTAGATAAATTATATTTATAAATAACTTATATCCATTATAATTTAATTTCTATCAACATTTAGAAAGAAATATTATTACTATTTATTTTCATATTCTTACTTTTTTGAACCTTGAGAAATTCAAACAATTTTTCAATAAAGTGAGGTTTTTATTTGCCTTATTTTTATAATAATGTTTTTTTATTATTTTTTATTTGTATATTTTTTGAAAAAAAATAAAACTTATAAAAGTCAAATAAGAAATTAAAATGAATAAAAATAGCTAAAATTTAGACAAATTAGCTTTATTAATAACTTAGTATTCATTTAACAAATATGTGAGCTTAGTAATTGATTTTTTCTTAATTTGAAAATTTGTAGTTATTTTATACGTGTTTCCTGAGCAAACATATCACAAACTAAAAATTTTGGTATAAATGCTTTAATTATATGTCGATGAAAGATGGCACCAAATAAGAAATTAAGAAAATGGTTACATAGCAAACTATAAGCCAGACGGTTTGTAAAGTTGATTTAGACAATCATTAGCTTTATTAATAACTAATCAGATCATTCATTTAACAAATCTTATTTCCTTAGTGAAGCTAATTAGGGTAATTGATTCATTTCTGGGCTAATTTGAAAATTTGTAGTAACCTATTTGACTTTATAGATGAAGTATAATGACATTATTGACTTTACAAACTAAAATTAAAGGGGCATTTCTGACTTTTTGAACATTGTCATACAAATTAACTAACGAAAATCACTCTGAATGACCTAATTATCACCAATTACCAAGTATAATGACTAAACTAAGAAAATAAATAGTAAAGTTATTTTAATGGAAAAACGGTGAAAGTAGGGTGATCAAATTGCGATTTAAGCTTTTATTTTTCAATTCTTTTCTTTTTCAAACTGTACGTGGTTCCGATCCTTAATTGGGATGTTCAATTTTGGGGATTAAATTTGGGGTCTACTTCTCTTCTCAAACATCATCTATTTTTGCAAAGTTAACTCTCTCTTCTTCATTCTCAATGACGTGGTGGGACGAGACAAAGACAAACTAGGAAAAAACATAACTAGAGATTTAAGAGGTTTCATTTGCCTAGAAATCACCCATGTCGTTGATCCTCGCACCGCCCCTCCTTCCCCTTCTTTCAATATGAGTCGTCTCTGTGTCTCTCTCCCTATCCATCGGGGTCCCCCCCTCGCCTTACAATTACGAGCCACTTGATTCACTGCTATATGCCCCGGAGAAAGACACACCTCAGGGATAAACTCCTTCGTTCTCAGATCAAGAACTTTTATCCCTCCTCTCTTGAATGATTTATTTATATCTAGGGTGAATGACTTAGATATTGGCTAATTTATTGATATTTTTGATCTGCCTTGTCTTCGTTCTCTGCTTATGTGAAGACCCAAACCTCTACTTGCTTGATATGCCTTATATGTATGCTTAACATTTTAGTTATATACATATCATGTTTACCTTGGTTTGGTTAAGTTATAGTTGCTTAATGAGTCTTCTATGCTCTATTTGATTCTTGCCTTGGCATATACTCTCATATGTCTTGCCTTTGGTGATGCTTGAAGTCAAGCTAAGTCTAATGAAGACTTCGTAAACTTGTTGTATGTTTGATTTAGTTGGTGTTGACCAATTCATGCTTAACTTTGAGTCATGGACATAATGGCCTTGTTTTGAGATTTGAGACTTATAGACTTTCCAAAGCCTACTATGTTACTCTGTCTTTTATTGTGACTGTGATTGATCTTGTTTGGCTTGAGTTCATAACTCACTTGCCTTAGATCTTTAACATGTTAAGATTGAGTAAGTATGTTTGATTGAATTGGTGTTGGTGTTCTTTGGATGTTTACCTTGCGTTTCGACCTTTTTTTGCCTTCGTTTCGAAAATGGTTCGGGCATGTATCAATTGTGTTTTGAGTGAGGGATCAACCACTTTGGTTATGGGGTTGTTTGGGGTCAATTGTAGACCTAAAACATGAACTTTTCTGACCTTTGGGAGATGCAGTCTTATGTGCCCTCGCATCTAATACTGAAAGCTTTCCAAAACAGAGCAGACCATAAATGCGGTCGCATGTGTCCAGATTTGTGCAGTTTTTCCAAATGTGGGAAATGACAAAGGAGACCTTAATGAGTTTGACTAAGAATCATCCCTAACACCAAGATTAGCCTTAATTAACCTAGATTAAGCCTAATGAAAGTGTTTTATCCCTAAGTCCTCGATTAGGACTTAATCCCAACCAATTGTAGACCATTACATGTCCCACTCACTTCACTAACCTTTGTGGAGTCCTATAGATGGAGAAGTCCAGTCATTACACCTCCCACTAAGATATTTTCAGTCCACCTGTAAACAACCCAATTTTGTACCCATGTTTGTAGCATTCTATAAAATGTTAAATTGAATCAAAAAGGACTAACGGACGTTAACTTTCAGGGGGTTCAAAATGTCAAGGGACGAGATAACAGACAAACAAGGAACAACAGGGAGTAAAGTAGACAAAAAGAAAAGAAAAACAAGTTTGGGCGCTGCCCAATACAGTTTTGGGCGCCGCATCCAAAATTGCATTAGGGGGCGCCCAAATTTGTTTCTTCTGTCTTCTGATTTGTTTTTTGGTACAACATTTTCAGCGCAATGTACAACACATTAAAGCACAAACATAAAATATCTTAGGCTTACTTCGCTATTAAGGTTTCATCTCCTCAGCCTATAAATAGAAGGCTCCGCCCAGTGCAAAAGAAAACGAAAAAAAGAGAGCAGAGAACGGAGATAAAATTATACGCGATTAGTTTTCTAATAAATCCAAGAGTGTTGTTATGTTGCGAAAATCCCTCCTAAACACTTATACTCACCGGTCAAAGATAAACCTAGTTAACCGATTAAGTTCTCGCCCTATTTTGCCCGTTCCAACAAGCCAAAACAAACAGTTACGCCACCCGATTTTAGACACGAAATCAAGGAAAAAACAAGCGGTTGCGCTGCCCGATTTCAGACACGACATCAACACACTGCAGACCCATACAAGCAGTTGTGCCACCCAGATCCCGAGGTGAAAAACAACCAGAACAAGCGGTTACGTTGCCCGAATTCTAACAACACAAGAAAAGACTCTTTCTCCCTGAAGAACAGAGCGAGCACACCTAAAAACTGCCTAAAGCAAAGTTGACCCGGGTTAAAAACCCTCATGCTTCAAGTGGTAGGTACCTTAAAAGTTATTATTACTTTCGTTTAATAAAATAGAGCCATTATAAAATAGTAATATATCATAAAAATAAGTCGTTATGCAGGTGAAATTTCTGTTATAAATAGTTCTAAAATAAGTCTTATTACAGCCTAAATTTTATAGGCTTTATTTGCAACTCTAAAATGAAGCTGCTATAAATTTCCTTTTATTTTTCCAGTCATATATATATATATATATATATATATATATATATATATATATATATATATATATATATGATTTATTTAAATTAAATTTATAAAAAGAATATATTTAGCAAAAAATCTACTTTGAGACCGAAAGGGCGAATTGGGTGCCTAACCTCTTCCCAACTCGTAAATTAGCCTCCGAACTCATACACCTCTGGTTTATATGGTTTTTCTTTGTTTATCCTTAAAATAAAGATGACGACTTTGTTTAAATATTTTGAGTCCAAAAAATGAGGCCGAGCGTATTCCACGCACTCGAAGTTTTGAAACCCACACCCGCTTTTCAATAGTGGCGGACCGGTTTGGAACGAGGCACTCACACCACCATTCTGACTTGGCACTAACCAACCGTTTTTTTCCCTAAGACAACACTGATCTTTTCGCTAGCAATCTTATCCCTCTTCCCCCGCCTCTAAAATGTTCAACGCGGTACTATCGTTTTCTGGTGTACCTTCGCTAGAGGCTAATTAACTGAGTTTTCTCTATCAGCGTCATCGTTGTCTTTCTTTTCGGTCAATGCCATCCAGCAACCCATTTTTTGATGTAAAGAGGGTTTACGATTGAGGCAAGAAACTTACATGAATGTGTGTAGGGGTGGATGAGGAGGAGGTGGTGGTGGTGGGAAAGATGTAATTGGTTGATTGGGTAATGGGGGTGGGTTTGAATTGGGATATCGGTGAAGATATTTGAGGAGTTTAGAAGGTCATGTCACTTCTTTCTTGACCAGATAAACAGGGCTAAAACCCTTGGCAACTTAGAGCAGGTACAATGGGGGTTTTCCCCCCATATTCAAGAAATCAAGGGCCACAACGGAAGTTTTTAAAAAATCACAAAGTTTGCTTAAGTTGATTTCAAACCAAAAGAATCACCGATTGAACCTCTGTAATATATGGCTTCTTCAGAACAGTCTATGGGCTACGCAAGTGTTTTGAGCCTTAACCCATCAAAACGGCGTCGTTTTGATGGGCCAAATGGATCAAAAAAAAAGGAACGACCGACCAGGGCTGATGGCTCCTTTACATGCGTCAAGCCTTTGGCGGTTGGACGAGATATTTCTTTATCGTCGGTTTAAGGGCAGTTTGGGTATTCAAAAAATTTTTTAAAAAAAATGTACACATTTTTATCTGTAAATAGATACTTGGTTTGCCTCATTTGGATAGCAAATGAATTTTTTGCAAAATTTGAATTTATTTGCAAGTTTCTCTCTTTTCTCTTTCTCTCCAAATTTCATTTTTTTTAATTAATCCATTTTTAAGTTGTGTATTATTTATTATTAATATTATTATTATTTACTACTTAGATATTTTAAATGGATGCACATTATTACATACAATTGTCTTTTTTGTTAATTGTTTATTATTACCATTATTATTGTTATTAGTTATTATTATTGTCAATATTATCATTGAGTAATATTAGTTGTCATTATTGTATAATTTTTGTTGCTAATTTTGTTTTATTTTCAGCTATTGTCATCAATGTCTTCACGTCCGATTTCTCGTAAAAGCAAAAACCCTCAAAATCGAAATAATCAACGTTTGAATACACTAAATGAACCCTCTCCTCGTCAGAATCATCAACCCACTCCACAAAACCAACCATCACATTACCATAATTTTTCTGAAACACAAAATGTTCCAAATTTTGGAGTTCATCCAAATTTTCAAAACCTAAACTCTATGTAGTATGGAAACACATCAATATTTCCCCATGTGTCACTGTCGATGTCGCAACAAACTTTCCCGTGGAATACTCAATTACCTTTAAATTTGTCTCCCTTTTTGACACAACAATCACACTTAAATCAAGGGTATTTTCCTATGGGAGTTCCATATGGTTCTTCATCTGAATATATTATGACTAGTCTCGTAGCTTCGAATATACATTATTTTTCAACACAACCAGAACCAGACAATGAAGAAGAGATTGATATTCAATATGATATGGTTGATGAAACCACTCCTCAGAGTGGGAAAATAGTAAGAACTAGGTAGGTGACGTACGAGACTGTCGCCTTGTGTAAATCGTGGGAGAATGTGACTATCGATAGTTTCGTTGGAACAAACAAAAAATTAACACAATTTTGGCAGAAAGTGACAAACACTTACAACGAGCATCATGGGAATGGTATGATCAAAACTTTGGGTCAAATTAAGAATCAATTTCAGAAATTGTCTTGGGAAGTTTCAAAATTTTCTAGCGCTTTTAATCAAGCATTAGCGTGCAAAGAAAGTAGCTGGAATGATGATAATGTAATTATGAAGGCACATAGGATTTATGAAGCTAATGAAGGGAAACATTTTATGTCAATAGAGGCGTGGAAAATCCTTCGTAACATTCCCAAATGGTGGGCAAAATATGTTGTAAGGGTAAAATAGGCCATGCCTGTTTTTACTTGTTTCCCCTTTCATGGTCAAAATATTATTTTTGTTAAGTTTGTGGTAATTTAGGATTTAATATATTTTATTAGATTTAGTTGTGGTATATTTGGAATCACAATCTTTTATTAGATTATGATACATCTCTTTTTGGTAACTAAATCTTAGTATAAATCCTAGTCAAACCGTGATTCTTGAGCTCTTTGATATTTGGTAATAAAATCATATTGAATTGGTAAGTTGTAAGTGTTTCCTTAATACTAATCATTTTCTTTGTAGTAGATGGATTGTTTTTGTGTGTGTGTAGGTCTTCGCAAAGCTGTATATAAAGGAGCTAGGATACGGGTTGTGGGTCCCAATGAGCACAATAATAAGCTAGAAGGGGGGGTTGAATAGCTTATTAACACTTTAAAACTTTTAAAGTAAGTTCCTTGAAAGTTACTTGCAATCTATGAAAAGAATCAAGTAGCGGAAGACCTTCAAGAAAATTGTTCAGTGCGCCGATAAGGACTACCTAGACCTTTTACGAGATTACTTAAGTTCTGCTGAAATGGATGAAGTAAACAATGAAACTAAGCAGTTCAATAATTAAACAGATAGTAGGAAATAACACAAGTATTTTGAGATGGTTCACACTATAATGAGTGCTACGTCCACCACCAAGGCAGTCAACCTTGGATTTAAATTGTGCACTATGTTTTCCACTTAGATCAATTACAAAGAATATCCCTAATGGATCGTGTACAAAATATTGACTTGTGTTTGGGTCTAGGGAATTAAATATCTGTAAATATAAGATATTTAATTCGTGCAGAAGTATAGTTAATGGAAGTAAACAACAAGAAGAATAAAACAATAATTGTTGAAGAGCGGCTTCTTGTTGTTGACGAGGACTTCTAGATCTGTTGAGGATCTATTGAATGCACTGAGCTGAAAGACTTGGAGTTGTGTAGATTCAGAGCAATTCTTTAGTGTTCGATTGATTCTGTGTTCGTTTTGTTCCAGTCTTTAATGGCAGTATTTAAAGCAGATGCACTTCAAAAGATCCGTTGGAGAAGACGAAGACTTCAACTTTTTCATAAATGCATTAAATGCATGGGGGGGTCGATCAAGAATTTCGTCTTCACAGATAACTAGAGCAGATAATCATTTCGAGATCTTCAAAAAGGTGGGCGATTTGGTGTCGATTCGAGAGATGAAGCGAAAGTAGGGGAACCGCTTTCTTTTTGCTCAGACGAAAAGTATTCCTCGCTGAAAGTTGCTTTCGGCTTGACATGTCAGAAAAGACTTGGATTAATTCAAAGAAATATATGGGAATAAGTTTGAATTAATCCACTAGCTTTGATCCGGAGAGGACACGTAGAAGCGCATCACCGACACGAGGTCTACCGATCTTAAGCTTTGAGCGTGTCTTCCAGGTGAAGCCGAGAAGTGGTCTTCCGATGAACCCGAAAAAGTCCTACAAAAACTATACAAGGCAAAGTTCTATACACAGTTGCCACGCTAATCGATACGCAGCCCGATTAGCCATCGAAGTATAAAACTAATGTAATGTACTGATCGATATAAATTTAACATAAGAATCAACAATCTCCTCCTATTTATATCTGGTCATCATTACTACAAATGAGGGTTTTAAAGCAAACTATTTAATAGATAATAGCATGTCTGAGAAAGTTTATATATTACGTAATCGGTAGACATGCCTCTATTGAACAGAATAACACCTCAAATGTAAGGGACTAATCTACGCATAAACAAGAATAAGAGAGTCAAAGAACAGCACATAGATTAGCAGCAGTTTAAATCAATTTAAACTGAATGTTTAAATTCTAATTTAGATAAACAATAAAGCAGCAAGAATTTAAACAATATAAATTTTGAAAAAACAAGTAATCATCTGTATTCATAAACAAGATGTTTACATTTGACAGAGTTTTCAAAAATAAGATAAATACAAAGGAAAGGGAAGAAAAGATACAAAAGCTACCATGGTCTTTTCCCTTTGCCTTTGTCTGCAGCCTCCTTTTCTCTTCTTTCTCGCTCTAGCTCTTCCATTCTTCGTTGGTATTCGGTATCTGCATCGGTTGAGGTCCGTGGAACGAGAACGGTAGTCCAGCTTCTTCACGAAGACGGCCGTTCTCTTCCATCAAGATTCTCGTTGATAGATCTCATTTGTTTCTCCTCCGTGATGGCCGATCACGATCCCTGCTTGGCATTCATAATGTCATGAGCAGAGTTTCGAGCGAGGTTGTTGAGTTCCATAATAGGAGTACGACCGTGGCTGAGATGGAGAGTGATGGCGTGGAATAGCTCGTAGAAGATGGAACCTATGATACGGCAGCCTTCATCTCGTTGAGCTTCGATGTTGATCTTGACGTCGGTGAAGTCGTGCCGCATTTGTCCAAAGCGAGTCCAGACATCCTCTTGAAATTGTCGAAGAGTAGTGGCGGTCCGGTCGTTGGCCTTGGCCGCTGCAGTGGCTACTTCAGCGGTAGCGGTAGATATGCTAGTGAGTTCGCCTAGCCGGTAGATGGCATCTAGTCGACAAAACTTCATTGGCCGGTCGATGGGAAGAAGAAGCTTGGCCAATGTGAATGGTGTCGGCAGAGGCAGAGTCTGCAGGCCTGATGGGCTGTTGGATATGGGGAGTTCTCGAGGTAGAAGAGGATGAGTCTTGGGTTGGTATGGTTTTGGTGGAAGAGGATAGGGTTATAGGGGAGGGTGGAGGTGGAGTTGGTGGGGAATTCAGCCCATATCGCTGTCGAATTTTCACCGATGTGGGAGGATTGGGGAATGGGTTCGGTAGAGAACCGTAAAGAAGGTGGTAGAATAGGAATTTTGGCTTTTGAAGAGAAGGTTGAGGAGGTTGAGAAGGTTGAGGAGGTTGATGAGAAGAGGTGAATAGATCTGGCTCGACGGAAGTTTAGGAGGAGGAACTTGGCAGCAGCAGGTCTAAGGGTTGTGGTGTGGTTGAAGAAGTTGGTTGGGATTGGGGTGGTGAGGAAGGTGTGGATGGGTCAGGTGAGTAGTTAAAGGGTGAAGGAGGAGGAGGAGTTGGGGTTCTGGCTGGCTCCTCCTGAGGGATAGACTCCTCCGGAGGTGGTGAATTCCTCCGAGTAGATGACTCGTAGGAATAGATGAAGGGTTGATAGGTATAGTTGAAGGGTTGACAGTTGAGGTTTGGGCGCCTAGAGGTGGTTGGTTGGTCGGCGGTAGAGGGTCAGTAGTAGCTCTCCTTTTCTTCCTCGGCCGAATAGAGACTCACCGCTTCATCAGAGGTTGGAGGAGGCTGGTCTTCAAAGGTTTTACGAAGTTTCCTTCGCTTTGGTTTGGGAGAGGGTGCAGAGGTGGTGAAGGTGGTTGGCTGGATTGGGTAGAAGGCTTGGCTTGGGTAGATGGAGGAGAGGAATGGCTAGATTGGCCTGGTGCCTTCTTCTTTCGGCCTTCCTTCATCTCCTTTCTCGATCCATTTGGCCTCGCTCCTCTTCGCTTGGAGGTGCCACTTCCGCCTTGTCTTCTTGGCTTTGCCTTTGGTCGCTATTTTGGACCTTAGCGCCAGCCTCGCCTCATCGCCTGCACCTTTGGCCTTTAGATGGAGGTCCGTGGCCACTTGATCATCAAACTTGGCGAGGCCTTTTGAAGGTCTTGCTTGCGCCTACATGTGCTTCCATATTGAAGCGGTGACCAAGATAGGTGCGTGCTTGGCCACTTTGTCAAGAGAGACCGGCGGTAGACCTTCTCGCATCCTCGCGCTTGTTCTCGTATTCTGTATTTACCGAAAAACGAGGTCGTGAGTTGTTTGTCCTTGGCCACCGTGATACAACTCATCTTCTTTCAAAGAAGAGTTGATGGTCGCATCATCCCTTAAAAGGGCATTGATCAGCCGACGGCGGGCGCTTGCAAGTGGGGTTGCTTTTTGCTTTCTCCACCCACCGCTTAGCTCGTCGAAGATGATGAGCCCCGCTGAGACGAAGTCAGAAATACAAAGACCGGTCGGGCTTGATCTGTTGGCCAAGAAACATGTCATGTGCTCCACTCTTGAATAGAAGCCCCTTGTCTAGAAGGTGGCCGGTGCAAGAGACGCCAAGAGGGAACAAGTTTCGAGCATCTTCCCTCGAGGCTCCCTGAGAGTGTCTACTCCCTCATGGCTTCCTGTGCATGTAAAGCCTCACCGTGGTTGCCGAAATAGCTCCTCCGTAATGCACGCCAATGATGGTGGAAATAGATTTGGCGGTGATGAGATGGGACGGCCTCGAATCCACCCACGAAGAGCGCCCGTTCATGAGCTCCATTCGTTGATAAAATTCTTCCTCGCCAGAAGATATCAGTAGGTTTTGTCGTTGAGGCGTAAGAGGGTAGAATCCCGCAGGCGCCCATATCCTCGCAAGCTTTGACGCCGGCAGCTATAGAATTGATTGACAGAAGGTCAATACACATGCCAGGAATGTATAGCTTCGGGTCCAAAGCAACAATGATGTCATGAGCGGCGGGATAGATGGGATATCCTCGAAGATTGATATTGAACCGGGAGGAATGACATTTTCGTGGTCATAAGCCTTCCCATCGCGCTTAGATTTTGAGGTTCTTGCCTGAAAGAAAAACAGAATAAAAGTTAGGGCTTTTCATCTAGACATCTAAACAAGTAGGAATTTCAAAGTTTTCCAAAATAAATTGAAATTTTCGACGCAAAAACTTGAAACCCTAGAATGTTTTAGAGAAACCACACTCGAGAAAAACATAACAGAAGTTTTCATAAGAATGAACAATGAATAAACAAAAACGATCGTTAGTATTCAGATTATAACAACAACAATGGCGAATTCGTATAAACTCGAAAATGACTCGCTTGAATTCCAAAAGGATTTTAGGTTGATACCGAAATGCCAGACATAGAAAATTTCGAGTAGAGTAGAGAAAAACGTACCATTGTTGAAGATGAGAAGAAGAAACAAGAAGAAGAACGTGAATTTGCAGAAAGTAGTTACTCAGAGAGAGAGAGAGAAAAGTTTCTGTTCAAAGGGTTTCGTAAAGTTTCCAAATGACGGTTCAAGGACTATTTAAAGGTGAGAAAATATCGCTTTGAAAAAGCTGAACTTAAGATATTTTCTTAAGTACCAAATTTCGCCCTTGACCCCTTTATTGCTTTAGAAACCTCTTTAGCAAAAATAGACTAAGTAAGAGTACTAACCTTTAGGTCTTCCTAAAGGAGAACTTACGCCTTCCGATTAGTCTAATACCGGGTCTACCGGTAAGAAAGAAACATTAACAAAATATTGAAATTAAGCAAGAGGATCAATCATACCAAGATTTCTCCTTAAATAAGCAAACCCGTGGCATCCAAAGGGTTTTGTGAGAATGTTGCTCCGCCAATTGATGCTCGCTTGGAACATATTCCGCATCGATGTTACCTTTTTCCACATGATCTTTGAGAAAATGATAACGAATATCAATGTGCTTTGTCTTTGAATGCATTATCGATTTTTGGAGATCGAGATAGCCGATGTGTTGTCACACATAATTGGGCGCTCGCCTTGATGTTGTAGTCCACTAGTTGTTGCTTCATCCATAGCAGCTTGAGAGCAACAAATGCATAAAGAATATATTCTCGCTTCGTGGTTGAGTTTGCCATCGATCCTTGTTTCTTGCAAGACCATGAGACGAGTCTGCTTCCAAGAAATTGACAAGTCCCACCGGTGCTTCTTCGCCACTTTGCAGTCGCATAATGCATCCGAGTATCCAACTAAATTGAAGTTGTTGGATTTTGAGTACCGATGCCTAGATTTGTTGTTTTTGAAACATATCTCGATGATACGCTTGGCAAGCAAGCAAATGTGACTCCTTTGATCTCGCCTCGAAATCTAGCACAAACACAAACAAAGAAACATAATGTCGTCTACTAGCAAGAAGGTAAAGAAGTGAACCTATGATTCCTCGATACTTGGTCATGTTCTCTTGCTTTCCCTTTTCATCTTTGTCAAGATGGCGCCGGTAGACATTGGAGTTTCAAATCCTTTGGTGAATCAAGACCAAACTTCTTGATTAGTTCCTTTGCATATTTGGTTTGGCCGATGAAGATTCCATCCAAGTCCGTTGTATCTGCAGCCCTAGAAAATAGGTAAGTTCACCCATCATGCTCATCTCGAACTTGCTTTGCATCGCCTTCTCGAATCTTTTGCACAAAGCTTTGGTTAGTTGATCCAAAGATGATGTCGCCCACATAGATTTGTACCGTAAGAGAATGGCCTTTGTGCTTGAGGATGAATAAAGTAGTGTCGATTCTTCCTCTCACGAATCCTTGTTCAATTAAGAACTTGGATAGAGTTTCATACCAAGCTCTAGGAGCTTGCTTCAGAGAGCTTTCTTGAGTCGGTAGACGTGGTCCGCTTTGTCCGAGATGACAAATCCCGAGGTCGCTCCACGATACGCTTGAAGATCACCATTCGTAAAGGCACTCTTAACATCCATCCGATACACTTTGAAGTCCATGAACGAGGCATAAGCTAGAAAGATTCTCGATTGCTTCTAGTCTAGCAACAGAGCAAAAGTTTCATCAAAGTCAATTCCTTCTTCCCCGCTTGCAGCCCCGAGCAACCAATCTAGCTTTGTTTCGTGACATTTCCATCTTCATCTCTTTTATTTCGAATACCCACTTGGTGCCGATGACCGGATGATCACGGTCTTTGAACTAAACTCCACACCTTACATCTTTCAAACCGGTTCAGCTCTTCTTGCATAGCTTCAATCCAGCTTATGATCTTCGATGGCTTCATCAATCTTCTTTGGTTCGAAGTTCGATACAAATGCATAAGCAAACAACGCTTCTTCTCGAACCTTATTTCTCGCAACTCTCGAGTTGAGATCACCAATGATTTGGGAAATGGGATGATCTCTTGCTTCAATAACGGTTGGAGGAAGATCACTTCGTGGATTCTTCCCTTAAGAATTCCGAGTTGGATTGAGAAGGAGATTCACCAAAATCGTTCAAGAAATAGAGTCTTCAAAACTTTCATTTTCTCGTGAACAAGAAGGATGAGAGATCCAGTAAAGGTGCTTGGGGTAAAACAAGAGATGGGTTCGTGGTCAACAGATGAGTTGTTATCGGTATCGGTTAGAGGTCTCTTCTACCTGAAGGGTTACCGATATTGGGATCTCGCTGTTGCCGCTTTCTCGATAAGGATTGGAAGTAGATGTCGTATTTGTACTGCCTCATCATTATCGAATCATTAGCAACGCTCGAGCCATTCTAGGCTCTAACAAGTCATATTCATCAAAAGAAACATGCACGTATTCTAAGATTTTTAAGTTAGATTTATCGAAAATGCGAAATGCTTTTGAATGTTTGGAATACCCCGTAAAAATTCCTTCGCCTCGATTTTTGCATCAAATTTTCCTCTATACTCTTTTCCATTGTAAAGAATAAAACATTTACAAATTAAGATTTTAAGAAATCCAATGTTTGGGATCTTCCTCTCCATATTTCATATGGAGTTTTATTATGAAACTTGTTTACTGTGATCTATTCTGGTAAAGCAAGCAAGATTGACCGCTTCGCCGCCTGTAAATATTTCTGAAGTTTAGCTTCGCCAAAGATTGTTCTAGCCGCTTCAATCGTTGTTCGTTTCTTCCGCTCAGCCTACACCATTTTGTTGAGGAGTACCGCGGCAGAGAAGTTGTGGCCGATCCCATGGTCATCGCAGCATTTTCTACACCATTGTTTTTGAATTCAAGGTCCGTTGTCCGATCTTATGTCACAAATATCTTCAAGCTTTTGAGTTTGAAGTCTTCTAAAAAGTGCAGTTGACTAGATCATACGTTTCATCTTTAGATGTCATAGTTTCAATCCAAGTGAATCTAGAGTAGTCATCAACTACTACAAGTGTGTACTTGTCTCCCGAAATACCTTGTAGTAATAGGTCCAAAGAGATCCATATGCAGAAGTTGAAGAGGTCTGCTTTGTTGATAAAACAGTTTTCTTTTGAAGGAAGACTTGGAAAGTTTTCCTAGTTGACAAGCTTTACAACTTCTGTCATGATCGGCGACACCGTAGGTAGACCTCGACAAGCCCATTTTTGGAGAGCTTGAGAGGTGCTTGAAGTTGAGGTGACTGAGACGCAGTGCCATAGCCACCGTTGTCACGAACATTGTTGGCTACTAGACACGTGTTTGAGAATCTCCCTAGAAGATTTAAGTCCACGACATGACGCTTCTTGTCTATTGCCGGTCAAGATTGTAGAGCACGATTCACTGCCTTTGATGAGGCATCGGTTGGAATTGAATTGGCATAGAAGTCCTTTGTCGCACTGTGATATGCTCGTAAGATTGTGCTTTAAACCACTTACTAGAGAAACTTTGTTGACGGAGAGACTACCTCTAGTAATGGAGCCATATCCAATTGTCTTTCCTCTTGCATTGTCTCCGAAAAAATAACCGTGGGTCCTTTTGCTTCAGCTATATCTAGCAGAAGAAGACTGCTCCTACTATGTGCCTCAACGCCCAATCGCCTAGGTACCGTATGTCTTTATTTTCTCGATTCTATAGCCATGAAGCATTCCCCGTGAAAGAGTTAAAGCATAACAAGGTACTTTTATTCGGGGTCCTAAGGATTAGCAACCTTTGCAACCC
>CM028381.1:51323346-51415038 GCA_013146195.2 Codonopsis lanceolata | reverse complement strand
AACACGAAAAAAATCCTCTTCCTCAACTCACCTATGAATCAAATTAAGACAAAATACTCAACAAGACACAAGCGATCTTCCTTCTAGCCCTCCTTCCGAACCTTGTCATGAAGAAACAACGACAAATCATCACATTCTGGCGTCACAAGAACATGTAAAGACCATCCAATCTCTCAAATCATTGGTGACATTCACGTTAGATGCGAACGGAAGATCCCAAAATGAATGTATTTTACGTACGCATTGGTCTCGGAAGAAGAGCCAAAAGAAGATCGATGAAACTCTTCAAGATCCAAGTTGGCTGGAAGCCATGCAAGAAGAACTTGACAATTTGAGCGATGCCAAGTATGGAAGCTAGTCCCAAAGCCGGTGATCATACTGCCATTGGTACAAAATGGGTGTTCAGAAACAAGAAGGATGAGGATGGGAACATAGTTAGAAACAAAGCAAGACTTGTTGCATGCAGGATATCGCCAAGAAGAAGGTATCGACTACGATGAAACGTTTGCTCCGGTAGCAAGGCGGAAGCTATCGAGAATCTTCTTAGCCTATGCTACATACATGGACTTTGTCTTTGTATCAAATGGATGTCAAGAGCGCATTTCTAAATGGTGATCTTCAAGAAAGCGATTTATGTTGCTCAACCTCCGGGCCGTGGAAAAAGGAAAAGAGACTCATGTCTACAAGCTTAAGAAGGCTCTCTATGGTCTTAAGCAAGCTCCTCGGGCACCGGTATGAAACTCTATCCAAATTCCTAGTGGAACAAGGATTCGTGCGAGGAAAGATAGACACCACTCTCTTCATTCTAAAGCATAAAAGGACACTCTGGCTGTGTACAAATTCACGTTGATGACATTATCTTCGGATCTACCAATGAGAAGTTGTGCAAGCGATTCGAAACACTTATGACTGGAAAATTCCAAATGAACATGATGGGAGAACTCACTTTCTTCTTGGGTCTTCAAATTCAACAATCCAACAAAGGAATATTCATCAGCCAATCCAAGTATGCTAAAGATCTTGTCAAAAAGTTTGGATTGGAAACAGCAAACACCTTTGATACACCAATGCCTGCTAAATGTAAACTTACAAAAGACTTACAAGGAAAGAAAGTCGATATCATCCACTATAGGGGATAATCAGATCTCTGCTTTACCTCACCGCCAGACGACATAGTGTATCTTTGTTGGGGTATGTGCTAGATTTCAAGCGGACCTCGTGAGTCACATCTTCTTGCGACCAAAAAGAATCATTAAGTGCGTGTATCGGATACCACCAACTTAGGGTATTTGGTATCCAAGGGAATCTTCTTTCAACTTAGTAGGCTACTCAGATGCCGACTATGCTGGTTGCCAAATCGATAGAAAAAACACCAGTGGAACATGTCAATTTCTAGGAGACAGACTTGTCTCCTGGGCTAGCAAGAAACAAGCCTCGGTTTCCAACTCCACCAGAGCAGTACATAGGCTGGCTGGTAGTTGTTCTTGTCAGCGCTGCGGATCAAACAACAGTTGGTGGACTACGACATCAAAGTAGCAGACTGCCCAATCATGTGTGATAATACCTCAGCAATCTCAATCACATACAATCCTGTGATGCATTCCAAGACAAAGCATATCGATGTTCGATATCACTTTCTAGGGACAATGTAGAAAAGAGAAACATTAGCATGAAGTACATTTCCACTGAACATCAAGCGCGGAATATCTTCACAAAAGCTCTAGAAGCGAGCGGCAGGTTTGCTTATCTCAGGGGAGAGCTTGGTATGCTTGACCCAACTGCTTAAATTTAATTTCAATTAAAATTAATTTTTCATTATAATATTTTGAAGTTTTAAAATTAAAATTTTTTAAGAAGACTTGACAATTTCTCTTAAGCAGACTTATTACTTTTAAAGAGTAAAGTTAAGAATTTATACAGTCACCGGGAAACAAAGGTAAGTTTTCAAAACTCCTAGCTTAGAAGGTTAGATTTGAAAATTGTAAGAGACTAATTTCAAATTTGGTTGAGATATTTTTACAAAAGGGTACTATTCTCTCTCCTAAAAACCGTCATACATTAAGTCCTTTCAATGAAAAGACGTCTGACTTAATGACCTTTCACAAGTCTCTATGACTGACGGCACGTCCTTTCATTTATAAACCCTCAACCGCCAAAAAAATTCATTTTACAAGATTGTCTCTTGCTATTCTCTCTCTCTAAAACTTCCTTCTCTCTAAAAATTCCTGCTTCCTTCGCACTGTTCGTTAGCTAATTCTGCAGAATCACTCTCCATTTTCACCTTCTACTTCTGCGAATCTACTGAAATGGTAAGACGATTCGAAACCCTAACTCAGTTACTAAGGTGTAAGCTCTCATTTCCATATTTTTACGTAAATCCGCCATTATTATTTGTTCATATAGCCGTGCTCTATATATCTTTGAACTTTAAAATTTCTTGTTCATTCTTGGTAGTTGTTACACATTACTATTAAGTTAGCGTAGATTTCATCTCTCTGCATAAAATTCATCATGCAAAAGATGTTCTAGATGATATCTATGCAAAATTTCTAGGGCTCCATAGTACGCTTAGCTCATATCTCGAGTTCTTGAAATTTTGCCCTAACTTCTTTCCTGAAATCTCTTTTAGGCTGGCACTTCTTCTGCAACTGTTGTTCCTGAACAGGCTCAGAATCCTACTCTTGAGATTCCTTCGTTGCCCCCAACTATGTATCATCCGGGGATGTGCATTGACGAACCATCTGTTCGTGCTTATGCTTCTGGGGTCAAAATTGTGGATGACTGAACGATGCGGGATTACGCCTCTGTCCATGCTAGACGATGTCGACTTCAGCTATCTTCTAGTGGAAGAATTCTTCCAGAAGGCTACAATCAATGAATCCAGAACATCCATCACTGATGTTGTCAGGACCGTCACTGTCACTATCACTGCTTCCAGAATCGCCAAGATTATCGGCGTGGAATTCGATGGCCCTACTTCACTGACAGATGCTGAAAAGGCCACTGCTTGGTCTTACATGCGTGGGGAGAACACTCCAAGGGAGGCTGCTGCTAAGATGAAGAGGACCCTATTCGAAGATGATGTCTACTTCATCAACCATCTATTCAACAAAAGTCTAATCTTCAAGAATGGCACCCATGACATCATGACTTCAGACCAGCTGGAATACACGTTTGTAGTCATTCTCAATCTTCGACTCAAGCGGGCACAGTATTCTTTGCTTTGCGTGTGATGCTATTGATGCAGTCAAGAGCTCTCTCAAGCAGAAGCGGCCTTTTGTCCGACTCATCAATTCTCTTCTTCGGTCTAACACACAATTCCACACACGCCTGCTGGCCTTTGAGAAAAAGAAGGTCTAGAAATCCATCCAATTCACCAGCACCTTCATCATCAACTACCAAAAATTGAAGAGCGGCGAGCACGGCAAAGGTTTTCATCCGCTGCTCATAGTACATGCCATGAATCCTCCTCCACTAAAGATCATTAAGATCAATCCAGAAACAACAGTGGATGCCTTCAAGGCCAAGCATCTGAGCAAAAAGCTCTCCAAGGAGGCTGCTGCTGAAGGCTGCTCTAGCAAAGCTGCTGATCCTACTCCCTCCACAACTCACAAAAAGAAGAAGAAGATTTCTTCTGCTGAGGAGGAGCCGTTCCCAAGAAACGGGCTTGCTTCTTCAAACAACTACGGCTAACCTGCTGCGTCCCGGGCCAAAAAGAAGACAAAGACTGCTGCCTCATTCACTCCTGCTCCTATGCCTGTTGAGGCTGCTAAACCAGATCCTGCTCCTCTCCGCTCTCGAAAGCGAAAACCCAAATGCACCGAACCCTCAGAACCCTTCATCCCTTTCGTTCCACCTTCATCTCCTATCACTTCTTCCTCCCCTTCCCTTACTTCTTCAACGGCCCTGTTTGTTGGGGAGGAGCTTCTTTGCTACCCCTCCTTCTTCCCCTACTTACTCTTCAACCCCTGCTGTTGTTGAGGATGAGCCTTCTTCACCTGCTCCAAAAAAGAAGAAACGCAGACTTCGCAAGAAGTCTGTGGCTCCAACACCATCTACTCCGCCCTCTCCTACCATCGACTTCATCCTTTCTCCGCCTTCTTCTCCAGAACCCATGACCTCCATTCCTCCTGAATCATCCCTAGCCATAATACCTGCTCACATAAACTCTACTCCCTCTACCTCTTCTACTTCCTTTTCTATGCCCGACCACTTCTCTCCTCTTGCCCCTCACATATCTACTCTTCTCTACCAAACCGCCTTTCTACCAGAAATCTTCCCTCCTATCTCTCAATACATCACTCCTATTTCCATCTCTACTGACCTATACCAAATTCTCTTTCCTTCCATCTCTTCTGCCACCCATTCCTTTCTCTTTGATTTCTCTTCTATTTCAGACCTTTTCTATCCTTCTACCTCCCCTCCTAACTTCATTCTTCTACCCGACTATCCTTTTCCCTCCTACCTTTTAGAAGCCTCTTCTTCTTCTTTCTCTGTCAGTAGCCTAGCCACTGACATTGAAATTGTTTCCAAACCCTCTTCTCCTCCACCTACAACCTCTGCTGCTAACCAACCTGCTTCTTCATTTTCTTCTCCACACCTTGCTCCTAACCCTTCTGAGACTCATATCTCTGTCCACCTCAACCCCTCTTTCCTTCCAATAAACACTGCCGATCCTGCCCTTCTTGATCTTCTCCGAGCCAACAATGACCAGCTCGCTCAGCTCAACACCACCGTATCTTTTTATGGCACAGCAGATCGAGGTGCTCAGCTATGGCCTCAACGCTACTCATGCCACCATCTTTGACATCGGCAAGATTGTTGATCAACTGGTGAACGACACTGCTCAAGCCTTCACTACTCACCAGTTCCTGGTTCAAGATCAACAGGCTGCTCTGATAGGCATGCTGCACTCTCAGCAGATCAACATTCGTGCCCTCTTCGATGAGCTCAAGACCGGAATGGCACGAGCAATTATTCGTAGAGATCGGAGGTTGCCGATTTCATCGATCTTCGCCTTGTCGAGCAGCGATGCAAGCTGGCTGGCTGGCGAACAAGATAGGGTTGGTGCCATCAGGGAGGAGAGAGCTACTCATTTTTTTAATCAAGCCCTGATTGAAGAACAGAACCGACTCCGAGAACGCCTAAATGACAGAATCAGGATCTGGGTTGGAGACTACTTAGAACGTCGATGCACTCAGCCCCATACTATTATGAATATGTTGGTATTCTGTTTTATGTTCTTTATTTCAAACTCTGCTGTTTTGCAAAAACTTCTACTATTAAACAGCTTGTTTAATCACAGATGATTTTAGTTTCTTTCAAGTTTAAATTGCTTTATCTTGGTATCACTTAGTCTATTTAAACTTCGTGTTTAAATCTTTATATGTTGCGTGCATGCTTATCTTAAGATTTAAACCTTGCTCTACTTAGTACTTGATATTAATTTTTTTATCCTATAAGTACTTAGTGTAGCTATCTCTCTACTAAGACTTCTGTTCTGAGAGGCATGTCTGCTCATCTTAATAAAAATTCTTTAAGACATGTTATTATTTCAGTGCATGATTTAAAGTCTGCTAGTAGCTGAGATGATGACATCAACCAAATAGGAGGAGATTGTTGATTCCTATAATTCCAGATTTGGTTGAAGTCATCTTCTGATTCTAGTGTACAGTGGCTAAAAGGTCTGCGTACTGATTAGTGTGGCAACTGTCTTAGAATCAAATTGTTTAGAACTGTTTAGTGTTAGCTTTAGGCGCGGTTTTGCAAGCTTCTTCAGCAGCCTTGGAAAAACAGCTGACTTTGAAGTCTGCTCAAAGAGCCGAAAATCAAGACTAGCCAAATCACGAAATCATGACATGTATACACTTATCTAGATATTTTCGAAAATATCTAGTCATTATGTCTTCATCAGATTTCACTTTCAAGAAGTCAACTCTTCATCTTGACAATTGTCGGTGTCTCTGAAACTGAAGACTGAAGACATTACCCTTTTTGGCTAAGAAAACTTTCCAAGCTGCAGAGCCTGCAATCTGAAACCTTACTCAAATTGGGAATGCGTTCTCTACACACACTGCATCTCTGATGACTGTGGCTGTTACATCTCCCAAAGCGCCGAATTGCATTCAATGCAATAGAACGTTGGACACAATTCACTCTGCCTCAATCCAACGGTCCAAAAGATCTCTTCCTGGTATTTATTCAAGTTTTGAAGATCTGAAGAAATAACTCTTGCGCATTAAACTCTCAAGCTTCATCTTCATCACTCAAGCATTCAAGAGATCAAAGGACAAGGACTAATACTTAACCAAACTTTCTGAAGCTGCAGATCTGCTATCTTAAATTCGTTTCAGCTTCATTTAGTTTGTCTTTAAACTGTTCTTTAATTCAGCACGTGGGAGAACAATTATTCCTTGATTGTTTCTCTCACCTTTATACACTTGGTTAAAAACTTATTTTGTACACGATCCATTAGTGATCTTACTCATAAACCTAGTGGATAAACAAGTGCACTTTTGAAAATCCAAAGCTAACCACTTTGGTAGTGGATGTAGTACTATTCACAGTACGAACCACTTCAAATCACTGTGTTCTGTTTGAACTGTTCTTAACTTTATCATTAACTGTTTGTGCTTAACTATTTCTGAATCTGCACAACCTTTACTGAACTGTTGATAGTCCAGATTCTATTCTGTTTCCGCTGCCTTAATACTTCTATTCAAATCTTCCAAGAAATCGTTAAGAAGTGTTTACGAAAAGTTTTTACAAAAGCATATCTAGGCTATTCAACCCCCCCCCCTTCTAGCCTAGATTGAGCCTACTTTGGGACCAACACATAAAATACAAATATAATTTAATAAAAGTAATCATTTAAAATGAAGAACTTATTTGAGTTCAGATTTTATTTGCATGGCGGAAAAAATTCAAGTTTGTTCGAATACATTCATTCTAAAGAGTTTTTGAATAGTATAAAGTGTTCGGGGTTACCAGGTCATGGATTGGCACTTAAAATTGGTGTTCCAGTAATGATATTGAGAAACATTGACCATGTTGCATTGTGCAATGGAACAATACTAATCATCATAAATCTTGGGGATCACATTGTTGAAACAAATTTTTTGAAATGAAGGAATGTTGGAGAAAATGTTTTTTATCTCAATATTGTTATTAACTTCATCTGACGTAGACCCTAAGGGGTGGCCCAGCGGTAGAGTTGAGACTTTAAAAAATGTGAGGTCTCATTCCCAGGTTCAATCACTTAACATGCCCCCTTAGGGAAATGTCTACCAAAAAAAAACTTTAAAAAAAAACTTTATTTAATGTAAGGCTGACTTTCAAGTTTCAGATAAGACAATTTACATTACTGGTTTCACATGCAATGACAATTAACAAGTGTCAAAGTCAATAATTGCATGTATGTCTCTTCTTGAAGAAACCAGTATTTAGTCATGAGCAGTTATATGTCGCAGCTTTTAGAGTAATAAATTATTTTGATTTGAAGATATTGATATGCGGTGAAGATTAAAACCCAACTAATAAAATAAAAAAATGTTGTGTATAAGGAATTTTTTTAGAATCTATAATGATTATTGATATACTGATGTGTATTTGTTAATAAAACGATTCTTCTTATTTTATATTTTATGATTTTTTATCCTCTTTATTTTGTTTGTGTATGATTTAATTGAAAAAGAAGAATGATTGTGCGTTTAACGCACGGGTTAACAAAATTAGTTATTTTCTAGCTCTAACATGTCATTTCCTATTCCAACGTTATAAATCATAACTAATATAAACTAAGTTCAATATGGACTTTAAATACGTCACACATCAAACCCAAAATATCTTGAGCTCAAATGGACTCTCGTATGGAAATTACTCAAGTTCATAACACAAAACACATAAGCACATTAAACATAACACGTAGCGTCTAATTAATCACCTTAATGCACAATTAATAAAATATGCAATTCACGGGTGTTACACATATATTACACAAATATTTATAATATAATCAATTATTTTTTTCTTAAATGTGGTAACGGGTCAAAATAAACAATTATTTAAAAGGGAAATGCTAAGTTTACTACCAGAATTATCATTCCGATGACAACTTTGTCTTAAACAAAGATCATGTGAGGTGCATGTGCATCTTCAAGACATAGTTATCACCATAGTGGTAATTTTGATGATAAACCTAACAAAGTTGTATTTAAAAGTGAAGAGAATACATTTTTTAAACGTTGTATTGAATTAAAAAAGACAATTAATTAAAAACAGGGGAAGAGTTTTTCAAGACTTACACGTAAAGAACAATTAGTATTTTCTTTTTGAAGATACTAGTGTTCCTTTTTTTTCTCATCTTTATTATAATAAGAGAAAAATGTCATCAAATTACTTAGGGCATGTTTGATTTAGCTTATTGATATGTGCAGATGATTTATTACTTATGATTAAGAACTTATTGTTTATGACTTATGACTGATAACTAATAACTAATGTTGTTTGATTTAACTTTTTGAAAGTACTGATCAGCTTTCATAACTTAGTGTGTGTGTTTAATTAGTAAGTTGAAAAAAAATGCTGAATTCAAATATAAAGACACAAGCAGCCTCATCACAAAATGTTATTTACATTATTTTATTATTATTATTATTATTATTATTTAAATATAATTACTTTTATTCTTATTATTAATTTAAATAATAATTATTTTTTAATAAGTAATTTAAATAATTATTATTATCATTATTACTTTTTATTATTTTATTAATATTAATAGTAAATTTATTATTATTATTTTATTAATAATAATATTAATTTTATTTATATTATTATTATTACTGCTTATTATTAATGATTTTAAAAATATTAATATTACCTTTATTATTATTATTTTATTAATATTAATATTAATTTTATAATTACTTATTACTATTACGATTATTTTTACTATATTATTATTAATATTAATATTATTATTATTATTTTATTATTATTATTATTAAGATCATTACTAATATAACTATTATTATATTTATTATTATTAATAATTTTTTTATTATTACTATTATCATTATTCATATAATGTTATTTATTAATATTATTATTATTCCTTATATTATTATATAATAATATTTATTATTCATTATTATTATTAATTTAATTATTATTATTATTAATTTTTGTTATTATAACTATTATTAAGAAGAGTAATACTGGAATATATAAAATTTCAATGAAAATGAAGATTTACATGTTTTGAAAAGTAGAAATAAGAAATAGACTTAGTGCTTACAACTTATGACTAGATGACTTATAACTTATTTTACTAAAAGTAAAATCAAACGTTTCAAAAATAACTTATGATAAATTATAAGTTATAAGCATATTTGGATAAGGCCAGTGATAGAGATGGGGCTTCATAATGTGTGAGGTCTCAGGTTCGATCCCTTCCTATGCCCCTTAAAAGAGAAAAAAAAAAAAAGATAAGCCAAATAAGATCACTATGTGGGGGCCAGCCTCAGTCAACTCGAGAACGAATAAAAGTGGATACTAGTGTTAAGATACTTTTCTTTCCCAAATCCCTCCTACCCCAATAAAATCATAACAAATTTCAAGTAATCTTTTCAAAAGCAACTAAAGTGTTAGTGCTTACGTATACATGAAACTGATTAATGTTGAAATTTTATTTATAATGTAAACTAGGTTCTTCTTTTCTTTATTTATTTCTTTTAAAAGGTTGATAAAGCACGAGTATTAAGAAACGTAATAAATGATCAGATTTACTTCCTCCGTCTCGAATAAATATTTTTAATGAAGAAAATAAAATAATTAAGAAATATAATTAATAATGGATTATATAATATGTTGTGATAATAATACGCACTATACACTTTCTCTCTCTCATTAATTATGTGCTCATTACATGCACTCTCTCTCTAGACTGTGCAACAATGATAGTATTAAATGAAAAGATATATATTATGAAAAATGATAGAAAGTTTGTCTACCAAAAGTCTTTAGAAACATTAGTTGGGACATCCAAAAATATAAAATAGGAACATTTATCTCAGACGAATGGAGTAAATATAATACTCTTTACATTCTTTCTCTCTCATTAATTATATGCAAAATCTTAAGTAAGACGGTTTTACATTTCTTTTTTGTTAGACGAATCTTTTGACCTGACTTACTATTTGTTGGTGGGTTGAGGTGTGAGAAAATAGAGTTCCGTCTTACAAATTAAGATTCGTAAGTCGATCATACATGAAACCAACTCTCAATTATATATCAATTACACTGTCTTTCTTTATTTCTCTCTTTCTCATTTATTATTTAACTTTCTTAGCTGATAGTATTAAATGAAGGGGTATATTAGAAAAAAATGTAGAAATTTTGTAAGCCAAGTTTCATCTGGAAGATTAGTTATGATATCCCAAAATAGTAAGTAGAAATATTTATCAAGGACAGATTAATATTACTAAGTGGTACATCTAGTAAGACTTTAAATACCCAACTAATTCGTTAAGAGAAATAAACAATACTAAATGTGCTTATGGTGAGGCTTGAATAAGAATAATGGTACCCCTGGTGAGACTTGAACATCCAACCTCTCCGTTGAGAGTACTAAGGTACTAGGATGTCATCTATAAGAATTAAACATCTAACTTAGAAGTAAGTAGTACTCCCGCCATCCCTAAATTATCGTCCTCATTTCTTTTTTTGTCCGTCCCAAAATAATTGTCTAGTTTGAAACTTACCTTTTTAGAACATCACTTTTACCACTTTATTCTTATTTTTTCACTCTACTTTATTATGGGTCACATACATATGGACTTTAAAGAAAACTATACATTAAACCAATATAAATAATCAAGTCAATTGTTTTTTCTTAAACTGTGCACCGGGTCAACTCGGACGATTATTTTGGGGTGGAGGGAGTAATAGTTAATCCAAAGGTCATTGGTAGACCTGGCAATTGAGTGGGTTGAGTTGGGTTTGGGTTGGGTTGGAATGAGTAATGAGTTGAAACAGGTTGAAACTCATTAGAACCCAAATGTCAAATGGGTTGAAATGGGTTGGGTTGGTATAGATCGGATTGAAACAGGTAACGGGTTAAAGCAGGTCGATCCGTCTCAACCAAAAAAATTCCTCCCAAAAAATATAAATTTACAGCATAAAAAATTACGAATCGAAATGGGTAACGGGTCCGACCGGCTTTAACCCAACCCCAACCCGTTAATATTATTTGGTTGAAACGGGTTACTCACTTCAATCCAAAAATATTAATAAATTAGATTGGATTGAATAATTAATGAATTGGGTTAGATGAGTTAATGGGTAATATGTTATAATTGTTAGGCCTAATCATCGATAAAATTAGGTTCTTTATACCTCATCTATCTTTATTGTTGTACCAAAATTGGATGACAAAACAATAATGTGATAAAGTTCACGGACAGAAATTCCTTAAAACCACTAAAAAGTTTGGTAAAGTGAAAGAGAAAAAGTATCCAGTATTCTATTGGAGATATTATTTAGGAATATCAGGCTGCATGTTCGTACGATACACCACAGTCAATAGCGATACACTAATTCCGTTCCAAAATTATTATAATCATTTCTTTTTTTGTTTATTTTAAAATAATTTTTGTTTAAAAATTTTTTTTAGGATAACACTTTTACCACTTTATCTTTATTTTTTCATCATATTTTAAATATAAGCCACATACATATGTGTTTTATAATAAACTATACATCAAACTAATATTAATAATTCAGTCAATATGTTTTTTTTTAAATCATGCATCAAGTCAATCCAGACGATAATTTTGGAACGAATGGGGTATATATTATAAGAGCATCTCCGTCATCACCCTTTTAAAAGATTTATCATTTATTAATTTATAAACCTTTTCACTATAAATATATTATAAATTAACATAAACTTTTAAAAGTTTTATACCTGACCTACTACTATATATTTTAATTAAAAAAACAAGAAGCAAAGTCAATATGGAAGTGACAAACCAATCTATATATATATATATAATGACAAGGGTGGATTTTTCCCTCCAAATCTCACTTTTGAATTATTAACTTTTGAGTTACCATTTCATTTTTTCTCTTTCTTATCTTCTCTTCCCTGGTTGTATTTCTCTTTCTCTCTTCATCTCCTCCATATTTTCTCTCTCATCACCACCATCTCCTCTCTTTTAAATATGTTTAAACATTTTTCTCTCTGTAAACATAAAAAATAGTAACTAAAACAAAAATATAAGAAGTTAGTAAAATAAAAATAATTTATAGAACAAGCAACTATAAAAAATAAAATTAACAGACTCAACAAAACAAATATATATATATATATATATATATATATATATATATATATATATATATATATATATATATATATATAATGACAATTGTGGATTTTTCCCTCAAAATCTCACTTTTGAATTATTAACTTTTGAGTTACCATTTCACTCTTTCTCTCTCTTATCTTCTCATCTATGGTTGTATTTCTCTTTCTCTCTTCCGTCTCCTCCATATTTTCTCTCTCATCACCACCATCTTCTCTCTTTTAAATATGTTTAAACATTTTCTCTCTTTAAACATAAAAAATAGTAACTAAAACAAAAATAATAATTCCCGAGTCAAGAAAACAAAAATATAAGAAGTTAGTAAAATAAAAATAATTTATGGAACAAGCAACTATAAAAAATAAAAGTTACAGAATCACAAAACAAAAATAATTTAATGTGGAGGTTAGTAAAATAAAATAATTTACGGAACAAAAGTTTTTAAAAAAATCTTAAAAATATATATGTAAGAAAATACGTTAGTAAAATAAAAATATTTGATGGAACAAAAATAATAGTTACAAAGTTAATAAAAACAAAAACAATTTAAACTAAGGTTACTAAAAGAATAAAAATAATTTGCGGAACAAAAGTTTAAAACAAATTCTTAAAATAGCTATGTAAAACAAAAATACATTAGCTAAATAAAAATATTTGATAAAACAAAAATAATAGTTACGAAGTCAATAAAACAAAAATAATTTAAATTGAGGTTAGTAAAATTATAAAAATAATTAACGAAACAAAAATTTAAAACAAATTCTTAAAAATAGTTAGGTAAAACAAAAATACGTTAGTAAAATAAAAATATTTGATGGAACAAAAAGAATGGTTACAGAGTCAATAAAACAAAACAATTTAAATTGAGGTTAGTAAAATAATAATAAAAAATTACGGAACAATTTTTTTTTCCGTAAAACTAATTCTTAAAAATAAAACAAAAATAATAGTTATGAAGTCAATAAAACAAAAAAATGTAATGGAAGTTATTAAAATTAAAATAATTTACAAAACAAAAATATTTGTTAACGGTAAAAATAATTTTGTTATTTTGATTTTAGCTTATCTTTTCTCATAAATTTATTTACTCATAAATTTATTTATTCATAAAATACAAATATAATTTAATAAAAGTAATCATTCAAAAGAAAGAACTTATTTGAGTTCACATTCTATTTGAAGGGCGGAAAAAAAATTAAGTTTGTTCCAAGACATTCATTATACAGAATTTTCGAATAGTATAAAATATTCGGGGTTGTCAGGTCATGAATTGATACTTAAAAATAGTGTTCCAGTAATGCTATTGAGAAACATTGACCATGCTGCTGGGTTGTGCAATGAAACTAGACTAATCATTATAAATTTTGGGGATCACATTGTTGAAACAAATTTTTTGAAAGGAAGCAATATTAGAGGAAATATTTTTATCTCAAGATTGTCATTAACTTATCCGATGTAAGACTGTCTTTCAAGTTTCAGAGGAGACAATTTACATTGCGGGTATCATATGCAATGACAATTAACAAGTTTCAAAGTCAATAATTGTACGTATGTCTTTTTTCAGAAAAGAAAAAAAACCAGTATTTAGCCATAAATAGTTATATGTCGTAGTTTCTAGAGTAACAAATTATTTTAGTTTGAAGATATTGATATGTAGTGAAGATGAAAAACCAACTAATAAGACAACAAATGTTGTGTATAAAAATATTTTTTTAGAATCTATAATGATTAGTGATATACTTATATATAATTGTTAATAAACTGATCCTCCTTATTTTGTTTATATACAATTTTATTGACGTGCGTTTAACGCACGGGTTAAAAAACTAGTTGATTACTAGTAATGACTAATGAGTTAGATTTTTATTTTATTTTTTTATTTAAAGCTTTTCATAAAGATTTTAAAATGTCTCATTAGAGAGGCCTCTTAAAAATGGCTTTCACTTTGGGTTCATTTTTTACTATTTTCGTATTATAGCGTGTTACTATTAATAGATGTTCACTGTATAATCGTAATATTCTGCAAAAGCAAAATATATTTATAATTGTATTGGATGAACTTAAAGTAAATTTGTTGAATGGATTAAAGGTAGTATTATCTTGTCTCTCTAGATTATTTAAATGTATTAGTCTATATCACATTTCTATTTACATCCTTTCATTTATGCCATCAATTGGATTCATACTTTTGATTAGTCTAATGTGAAGTGATCACGCCAAAAAAAGATAGGTGAGCTTGTCACTAGTCCACGTGGATGGATTGCTGGTGAGGAAGGGGTGACAAGTAAGATATTGGGTAAAATTTTGACAGGTCTCGTTTTCAAAATTTTTAACCCCAAAAGTTTATTATTATTTTTTTCTATCGTAAAAGACCATTGTTTGAAATATTATTTCAAAAATGTCATCATCTTCTTTAACAGCTCCGACAACACGCTTTGGATTCGAAAATCACGATTGTGTGTAACGAAACTTGTTCTTTCTACTTATGTATCGCGGTGCAAAAATGAATTAGATAATATTTTTACACAGCGGTTTAAAGTTTAATTTCTTAATCTATTTCTACACCACAATTTAAAATTTTCATTGCATTATTTTTGCATCGCGATTCAAAAATTAATTTCCTAGTCTATTTTTGCATCGTGGTTCATAATTTTCATTGCATTATTTTTACATTGCAATTTAAAGTTTAATTTCCTAGTCTATTTTTTTACTGTGATTCATAAATTTCATTGCATTATTTTTGCACCGTGGTTCAAAATTTAATTTCATAGCCTATTTTTGCACCGCAATTCATAAATTTTATTACATTAATTTTTGCATCGCGGTTCAATAGTTTAATTGTACCGTGGTGCAAAAATAACGGTCTTTGTAGCGCGCATACAGTTCATTAAGGGTATCGTAATCATTTTGTCACAAAAAATGACTTTTTCCGATTGAAAATAAAAAAAAATATACTGTTACGATTAAATATTTTGAAAATTGAACCGACCCGTACTTTTTCCTAAGATATATATGGCTTGGGTATGGAGATGAAAGCCACATGTCATCAATAGAGAACCACTGTAAGTGAGTTGGGGTTAGGCCCAACTAAAAACTCGCCGATGCGAAAATGAATATTGAAGTTAGTAAACTTGTACACAAAAAGACACTTATTTAGTGATAATTTTTTTAACAGAATACCTAAACTTAAGAGACCCCCCCTCCCCACCTAGCACTTGGCTATGTGTTTGTTGTGTATTTGGTGTCATTTCCTCGCAAAAGCAAATGACAATATATTTTAAACAGAAGAAAGAGATGAAGAGAAATTTAATTAAACTGAAGTTGAGATTCGTGTTGGACACGATCTCCGCAAGAAATTTCCCCGTACCGTGCTCACGGTTTTTTCGGCAATCGTGTTTGAGATGCTATGACTTTTTAATATGAGTAGGCAGCACATCGATACTCCGATTCTCAGCGAACTGGATCGGTGTTTAGAACTTCGATATACCCCAAATTCAAACCCCTAATTTATAATGTCCTAAATATATATATATATATATATATATATATATATATATATATATATATATATATATATATATATAATATGCAATTAGACTAACAGACGCTACCTTTACTAACATTTCAGGGGGCCAAAATACAAAAGATGAAAGATGACAAAGCAGGGGGGTTAAACGAAAATGAAAGAAATTGTGAAGGGAAACAAGTCAAGGCGCGGCGCCCAGAACTACATGTGTCGCGCCCGTATTGTTTTTTCCTTCACCCAGCCACTACATTGTGTACGATGCATGAACTATTCTTCATGCCCAGTGGACAAATGAATATAATATAAGTCATACTCTAATTTTCCTTAATCTTAATTTGTTATTATACTCTAATTTTATTATTTTATTCCATTCATGTTTAAATGAATATAATATGAGTCTTTATTATTGTTAGTCCTAAAGGGCACAATAATAAGCTAGAAGGGAAGGGGGGTTGAATAGCTTATTAGACACTTAAAAACTTTTCGTATAAATTCCTAAAACAAGCACTTGCAATCTATTAAGGAGATTGAAGTAGCGAAAGTCTTATAAGGAAGACAGTTCAAGTCTGTCGATTAAGAACTACCGGTAGACTTGACTGAATACTCAAGTCTGCAGTTGAAGAGATAAGTAAAGGAAATAAGAAACAGTTCAAAGCAGTAACCAACAGTAAATGAAGAACACAAGTATTTGAGATGGTTCACAATATAAAGAGTGCTACGTCCACCACCAAGGCAATCAACCTTGGATTTAAAATATGCACTATATTTTCCACTAGTTCTATTACAAAGAATATATCCAATTGATCGTGTACAAAATATTTGACTTGTGTTTGGGGGTTTGGGAATTGAATATCTGGATAAACAAGATATTCAATTTGTGCAGAAGAATAGTTAAAGGGAAACAACAATAAGAAGCTAAAGATAAATGTTGATGCAGATCTTCTTGATTGTTGTCGAGGAATACTTGATCAGTTTATGATCTCTTGAATGCACTTAGTATAAAGACTTTGAGTTGTTGGAGAATTTCAGAGCATTTCAGGACGGGTTTTTTTCTTTAGTCTCTAATGACAGTATTTATAGCTGGAGCATTCTTGAGATCCATTGGAGAAGACGAAGTGTAACAGCTCTATTAGGTTGAATGCATTAAATGCATGGAGCTATCTTGTAGATTTCATCCTCACTGATACTGAGCAGGGAGTGGTGCAGAGTTATTGCAGGAGTTGGTAGGTGAACAATCAGAATTTTAGACCTGCAATAGTTGAGGTATGAGAAAGTAGAGTTCCGTCTTACAAATAAAGATTCGTAAGATGATCATACATGAGACCAACTCTTAATTACATACCAATTACATTGTCTTTCTTTATTTCTCTCTTTCTCATTTATTATTTAACTTTCCTAACTGATAGTATTAAATGAAGAGGTATATTAGAAAGAAATATTTAAATTTTTGTAAGCCAAGTGTCATCTGGAAGATTAGTAGGATATCCCAAAATAAAAAATAGGAATATTTATCTGACACAGATTAGTATTATTAAGTGGTAAATCTAGTAAGGCTTTAAACACCCAACTAATTCGTTAAGAGAAATAAAAAGTACTAAATGTGCCTATGGTGAGGTTTGAATAAGAATAATGATACCTCTAGTGAGACTTAAACGTCTTACCTCTCCGTGGAAAGTACTAAAATACTAGGATATCATCTATAAGAATTAAACATCTAACTTAGAAGTAAGCAGTAATAGTTAAGCTAAAGGTCATCGGTAAAACAGATTCTTTATACCTCGCCAGTTGTATTTAAAATCTATCTTTATTGTTGTACCAAAATTGGGTGACAAAACAATAATGTGAATCACTAAAAAGTTTGGTAAAGTGAAAGAGAAAAAGTATCCAGTATTCTATGGGAGAAATTATTTAGGAATATCAGTCAATGTGTTTTATTAAATCATACGTCAAATTAATTCAGAAGATAATTTTGGGACGAATGGAGTATATATTATAAGAGCATCTCAATGATCACCCTTTTAAAAGATTTATCACCATGTCACATTATCGATTTATAAACCTTTTCACTATAAACATATTCTAAATTAACATAAACTTTTAAAAGTTTTATATCCTGAACCTACTACTAAATATTTTAATTAAAAAAAACAAGAAGAAAAGTCAATATGGAAGTGATGAACCAATTGGTAGATTTAGAGCTTTTGTTGATTACTAGTAATGACTAATGTGTTAGATTTTTTTTTTTTTGGATGAGCTTAAAGTAAATTTGTTGAATGGATTAAAGGTAGTATTATCTTGTCTCTCTAGATTATTTAAATGTATTAGTCTATATCACATTTCTATTTCTAATGTCCATATTTACATCCTTTCATTTATGCCATCAATTGGATTCATACTTTTGATTAGTCTAATGTGAAGTGATCATGCCAAAAAGATAGGTGAGCTTGCCACTGGTCCACGTGGATGGATTTTTTGTGAGGAAGGGATGACAAGATATTGGGTAAAATTTTAGTCGGAGAACACTTTTCGAAATATTGTTACAAAATTTCATTGTTTTTTTTAACAGTTTCGACAACACACTTTAGATTCTAAAATCACGATTGTGTACAATGAAACTTGTTTTTTCTACTTATGTATCGCGGTGCAAAAATAAATTAAATAATATTTTTGCACCACGATTTAAAGTTTAATTTCCTAATCTATTTTTGCACCGCCATTCATAAATTTCGTTGCATTATTTTTGAATCGTGGTTCAAAGTTTAATTTTCTAGTCTATTTTTGCATCGCGATTCATAATTTTCATTGCACTATTTTTGCATTGCAATTCAACATTTAATATACTAGTCTATTTTTTTACTATGATTCATAAATTTCATTACATTTTTTTATACCGTGGTTCAAAATTTAATTTCATAGCCTATTTTTGCACCGCAATTCATAAATTTTATTAAATTAATTTTTGCATCGCGGTTCAATAGTTTAATTGTACTGTGATGCAAAAATAACGACCTCCGTAGCGCGCATACAGTTCATTAAGGGTATCGTAGTCATTTTGCCACCAAAAATGACTTTTTCTGATTGAAAATAAAAAAAAAGTACTCTTACGATTAAATACTTTGAAAAGTGAATCGACCCGCAATTTTTCATAACATATATGGCTTGAGTTTGGAGATGAAAGTTGCATGTCATCAGTAGAGAACCACTGTGAGTGAGTTGGGGTTAGGCCCAACTCAAAACCCGCCGATGTGAAAATGAATATTGAAGTTAGTAAACATGTACACAAAAAGACACTTATTTAGTGACAATTTTTTTTAACAGAATACCTAAACGTAAGAGAACCCCCCCCCTACCTGGCACCAGGCTATGTGTTTGTTGCGTATTTGGTGTCGTTTCCTCGCAAAAGCAAATGACAATGTATTTTAAACAGAAGAAAGAGATGAAGAGAAAATTAATTATATTAATTAATTAAAACAGAAACTGAAGTTGAGGCTCGTGTTGGACACGATCTCCGCAAGAAATTTCCCCGTACTGTGCTCACGGTTTTTCGACAATCGTCTCTAAGATGCAATGACTTTTCAATATGAGTAGGCAGCACTTCGATACTCTGATTCTCAGAGAACTGGATCGGTGTTTAGAACTTCTGTATATACCCCAAATTCAAACCCCTAATTTATAATGTCCTATATATATATATATATATATATATTTATACAGAAGTTCTAACAGACATTACCTTTACTAACATTTCAATGGGCCAAAAGACAAAAGATGACAAAGCAGGGGGGGGGTTAAACGAAAGTGACAGAAATTGTGAAGGGAAACAAGTCAAGGTGCGGCACCCAGAACTGCGTGTGTCGCACCCCGTATTGTTTTTTCCTTCCCCCAGCCACTACATTGTGTACGATGCATGAATGATTCTTCCTACCCAGTGTACAAATGAATATAATATAAGTCATACTCTAATTTTCCTTAATCTTAATTTGTTATTATACTCTAATTTTATTATTTTATTCCATTCATGTTTAAATGAATATAATATAAGTCTTTATTATCTTCCATTACATGTACATGTATAAATATTTTCTGGACCAAAGTATATAAATAAACTGAGTATATTGGCAAACCCCTTGTGAGAACGAAAGGGCGAGTTAGGTGTCTAACCCTTTCTTAACTCGTAACTTAGCCCAAACCCACATTTTTGGTATTTCTCTATTTAACATTAACATAAAGGTGACGACTCTATATTTTCTGACCAAGGGTTCTGATGTGGCAAAATCCTCAGCTTGGGTCGTCCATTCAAGGTAGGATATCCGGGCTTGAATCGCTTCCTTGAACTCCGGCCGAGCAAAGAAAACTCGAGTGGAAGTGCAAGGCGTGGCTCGCAAACCTCGGCGTGAGAGTAAGTATCAAGTATGAGACAGAATACCAGAACTCAAGGAAGAGGCAGAGTATATGGGTGCATGTACCTTTGTGATGTCTGGTGGAGGAGTATTTATTGGCCCTTGTGGGGTTGAATCCAGGAAGGATTCGGTTTCTTTAGTCATCTTGTTCAACAAAGAGTGAAACTCTAGATTTCATGGTGATATGCGCCTGGATATCGTGATATCGAGATAGATAAGGCAAGTGTCCCGCTCGCATTTGGTAACTTTTGGCCGTGTCTTGGCGGGCAAGGGTGTCTTCGCCGATTTGGATGGGCGGGCATGGCCCTCGCCGCTTGTACGATAGCTTATGTATTTGGATATATTACCGGCAAGGCCCCGGTGGACAAAGCCGGGCACGTGCCACCGTGTTGGATCGGGAATATCATGCTCGCTGCTAGATGCTGCTCTACTCATGCTCGCTGGGCCTGTGGGTCTTATAATGTTTGTGCTTGTGATCGGCATGTGAGGATAACACATGCTTTGCCCGTGCTCATGTTTGGGCCGGGCATATCAGGTTCCGTTGATATTACTGATTTGATCAACGTGCAGCTTAGAGGCATGGTTGATAAGACCGTGAACATGGGATATCATTTCCCTAGTCTTATTATCAGCCTCTGTGCTAGCGCAAGAGTCCAGTGGACTCCTGATTTGGAGTGTGCCAAGCCGATGCCGAATGTAGCCAAAAAGGGCGTCACAAATAGGACACGGCAACCCTATGCCAGCCACTCTGTAGATCTAGGCGAGGACGTTGAGGAGGATCTAGATATGGATCCTTTCGAGGAGATTTCCACCCAGTTAGTGGATGTCCAGCTAGGTTTAGACACGCTCCATCAGCGTGTAGACCAGAGACTAGACATGCTCTAGAAAGATGTCAAAGATGTCATGATTAGATACGCTAGAGCAACAGATACAGGTCAGCCGACCAAAACTACTTTTATGGGTGGAATACCCAATTCTTCCATAACATTGCCTGTAACCTCAACATGCTGCCTGAAACTGTCCCTGAATGGCGTTCTCCTTCGTTATTTGGTCATGGCTCGCGTGGAGCTGACGTTTAAATAACGTCTTCCTTCGTTATGTGGATCTGCCGCTTGTTTTCCGTTCTCTTCACAAATCAACTCCCTTATCAGTCGGTCCAACATTTTGAGGACAAAATGATTTTCAAGTTTGGGGGGGGGGAGATTCTATGTCTAGGGTCTTTTCAGATCCTAGCCTAATGAGAATTAGGAACTTGTTGTGTAAATCCTGCTATGTACATGGGACAATTAGTGTCCCCTATATCTCTTCTCCTGCCTATTTTCTTGCTTTTGCTTATTGTTATTTTAGGAGTTAATGAGGGCAAATACAGAGACAAAGAAAGTGACCATTTTAGTTTCTTCCAAACAGATGAATAGATAGATGTTTTAGTTCACAGTTGTTTGCTTATCCGGCCTTATTTCAAATTGCGTCATCCTCCAATTTTTTTTATTTAAAAATTAAAAATTTATTCGCGAGTCTGTGTGCGGAATTTAAGTCGATGATGATTAATGTTATGACCCGCATGACACCTCCCTCGATCCTTCTGGAATTCACTCTGTTGTGTAAATTTCCTATGATTATTCCCCTTTGTGTACTCATACCCCACTATTATTGAAGGATTTGGATATTTTTATCTAGTATATAGTACACATTGCATTCTCCGTGAGACTGGTTTTGTGCACCTAAATAGGATGAGTAACTGTCTATACATGAGTGTTGCATTGATTTGTAACTTAGGGTTATTTTTATGAAAGTTAGAATTTTTGGAATTGTCTTGCTAATATATCTCAAGCACATTTTTGAAACGTGATTACATGTCAAACTTGCATTTCCCGACATCTTTTCTAGCGAACGCGTATTTCAAATACATTAGGAGTTGTTCTTCATTTCATATATGGATGTGATATTTATAATTGTTTTTCATTTTCTATGGAATTTTACATGATGACTTGGCACTAGGACATGATTTGGGCCATCTTTGGATCGTTTGAGCCTTTCAACTTCCTGACATATCTATATTTATATCCCTAGTGTCCCCTTTTGAGCTTAATCTAAGAATGACGTGTGCAAAGCAAACATCGACCCCCATTCGACATCATTTCTTTTACCCACATTAACTTAACCTTTTAAAGCCTATACACTTTTGCTTACCTTGGAGAGAGTAGAACTTGGGTTGGGAATTGATGTTGCGTTAGACTATCATTGCAAAAGATCCTCCAATAGTTTCATTCTCTTCGTTGTATTCTCCATTATCTTCTATCAAAAAAAGAGAAAGAAAAGAAAGAAACGAAGTGAAGAAAATGACAATTAATAGAAAAATGAGTGCAAAAAGAAATTAAAAGATGGCATAACCAAAAAGAAAAAGAATTTAAAGTTAGGCACTCAGTTTTGAAATAAATAGATAGTAAAATACAAGTTTGGGGGAAATGTCCCCAAGTCTTTGTCTTTTCAGGTCCTAGCCTAATGCATGTATCCATGCAATGGAAGCAATGGTGATTTTGGGTAGTTATACTCTTTCGCTTTGAATTTCTTTCCCTCTTTTTGCTACCCCTTTTACCTTAGTCTTACATTACAAGCTTAATAAAATCCTATTGATCTAGTGCAACTTTATCATACTATATATTCCTTGATTTGATTAATACATGTTTAATTGATCCATACTTCGTCTATACACTTCTGGTAAAGCTCAATGTGTTAGCATAATCCTAGCTATTGCAAGTAACTGAGAAATAAAAGCAGTGTATTCATATATAAGAAGTGTATGGGATGGATGTATAAGCATTTTTTATTCCTCTATATTCTCTCTTTTGTAGAATGACCGGGTATTGATGATAGATTCTCTTTTTTAGTTTGTGCACATTTTTAATTCAAAATATGGAAGAATGAATGTTGTGATTTGCTTGATTAAACTATCTAAGTTTGGATATGTCATATGAGTGGGTGTTCGCGCAGTTGAATGATCATAGTACTATTTGCAAGATAGAGTGAACTCATTTGGTACTGGGAGTAGTCCTTACACATGTGAAGTGCATTGCTTGAGACAACCTTTAATTTTCACACTATTGTGACTTGAGAATAAAAACAAAAAGATTTTTATTTATTTCTGTTTTGTTAGTTTAGTTTTAATTGCTTTTGTATTTATCTGCATAGTTGAGTCGCTCTTTCGAGTCTTCTTGAGTTTGTAGGTTTCTAGAGGAGTATAAATAGTGTTACCCTCCAAAAAGATTTTCTTTATTTTTTGTATTTCTAATTTTGTTATTTACTGCTTTTATATTTATTTGTTTACTCGTGGACGAGCAAAATTTAAGTTTGGGGGTATTTGATAGTTGCGTTTTATACGCATCTATTGTGTGTATACTCCTACTTAAATTGTATTTTTCTACGAATTTCTAAAGATACTGATATGAGTTTTTAGTGCTTTATTAGTTTCAGATTAAATTTGAGAAGATTGATGAATTTCAGACCATTAATCCATAAAATGAAGATTCCAGGGATCTGAGTGCTATTTGTTGGAAGTTCAAGGCTTAAAACTGAAGAAAATCCTTAAGCAATCGCTTAGCCCCAAGCCTTAAGCGAGCGCGCATTTTCCAGTAGCCTAGCCGGCTTCTGAAGAAAAGTCGTTAAGCGGTCGCTTAACCCAAGGACCAAGCGACCGCTTGGTCCCGATTTCTGGCCTGGGCAGTTTTGTAATTTATCGAATTGTTTAACCTAGTATAAATAGAACCCTAGTAGTACAGCTTTAGGGATCCGATTTTGAGAAGTTCTTGAGTCGTTCTCAAGACTAAAAGCACTATTTTATTTCTTTTTATTGCCGATTATTTAAGACTGATGTTGGATTCTTCATTTATAATGAATTGTTCATCGCGTGTGATGAACTAACCACATCCATCTGGGGATTGGAGGTAACTTGTATAAATTCTTATGTGTTGATTATAATTTTATATTATATCAATTATTGTTTATCTTTTAGATGATCTCTGGTTTATCATGAAACTACCGCATAATGGATGTGTTAGTGAATATTTAAACTCTTTGGTATAATAAACTGCATGATCGTGCGTGAATTATATATTGGCCAACCTAAATGATAAATAGATCTTTCGGATTTCCTGATCGGGCTAAGGATAGATCTAGGTTCGCGTGTGCTCTTAGTGATCTTAATGGACTCTTAATTGTTGTGTGGACGGATCAAGAAAGCACAGTTAAAGCAGGGTACTAAGGGTTGCAAATCTCGCTCTGTAAGTCCCAACCCTTTACACTAGTGAACGAATCCTTAATTCAATAGATACATTAGTTAAATACACATAAGAGGCGATACAAGTGAATCTCAATTCCTAGATTCTCCCCACATATTAGTTTTTGATAATTCTTTGATTCCTGCTATTTTTATTAATTAGTTTACTTAGTTAATTTTTAGTATTAATTAATTCAAATCAACCCCCCCCTTAGGTTAAATCGCTTTTATTTGTTTTCTGATTAAAATCTATCTAATTATTATTCTCTCTGTGGTTCGACCCTTGCTACTCTATACATCATCAGATTCGTGCAATTGTAAGGTAATTTTTAACACATCAGGTAACACATCCTTTTAGCATCCTCATTACTCATTAGACATCCCACCCAAAGTGTGACGGCCCGACCCGGACCCCAATGCGAGATCCCGAGTCCTGCCGTCCAAATAGACAAGATACACAAGCATGCACAAGTAGGATTATAAAATCCATGTGGCGCAACATCGCATACGAACAACAACTCGGCTACACTTGGCCGGAAAAACAACTTAATATAAACAAGTCATCGGCGATGTTACAGCCGGAACCCAACAACTACTCCTACAATATTAACACATGTTTATAAAACCTCAACGGCCACAACATGCCGGAGACAACAACAACAATAATAATTAAACGAGCTTTAGCGGAAGAAACTGTAGCGAACCATTAACATATGAACAGGCTCGACACATAAGTCTGCATACAAAAGCTTATAAGTGTTAAACCATTAAGTTAACTACAACAACAAAATTCCCAAGACAAGTCTAAGTGACTTGCTTCCCAACGTCCTTTCCAAAATAAAAGACTAACTACCAAAAGTCCAAAAGAGCAACCTTGAGCTCACAAACGACCAAACGTGAAATAGCGAGTCTAACGTGGACCGTCTCCTCGGCTCGGATCTAAGGAAAACAAAGCAAACAAATAGGGTAAGTCGAAAGACTTAGTAAGTTACTAAAAATGCATGTTCATGTTATAGCATGACATTTATCACAGTTATAGTACATCATCATCATATGGCACTTAGCACATTATTCACATAAGTGCGGGAAAATAAATCATACAAGTAGGATATGATATAGTCACGGCCGCTTCGTAGCTCCTGCAAAACATTCTGTTACTGGTTCGTGCCACATCGATGTTCTGTGATTACATCGACTTTCACCGAGAGCCTACTCGATCTAGATAGCAAGCCAATGCGGCACGTATTGTTACGGCAAAGGGGCTACTTCCCCAATGCGGCCCACAGTGGAGGTGTGTGTGAGGTCCCAGGTGCGGCGATCCATAGCGAGCACGAATCCCATAATTCGTGAAGGCGATGCATCGTCCCACCCTGACTTAGATAAACAAACCAAATAATGCCAGCTGGACTCAATGTGATGCACAAGTACATGTTTACTTGACTTAAACCAATTAAGGATCGAATTCGACAAGAGCGAACTCGACCAACCAAGTAGGGTATTAATCTCTACCATAAAACATGTCAAGGCAATTAAATGCTCAAAACCAATCTTTCATAACAACTTATTGCAAGCAATCAAACCAAGCTCATATTTGAGTAACTCAATCAAACGGTGTCCAAACTTCGTAGGGATTGAAATTAGAGTTTAACATGTTCAATTCTTCCCTAGAGTCGACTCCGTTGAGTCTTTTCTCTAAATTCCCAATTTTGGAGAAATTGAAATTATGTGCTTCATAACCCAACCTAGGTCATTCCTAAGTTCAACAAGGTTGTAAGTTCACCAAGGCATTGCAATGTGATTCATATACATCATAGAGTTCAATTTATAGGATAGAACACATAACAACTAAACCACATACAATGTAGGCTCAAATTAGGGCATTCACATATTGCACTTGTTCAAGCAACATATATAATACATGTTTCTAACATGATCAAAACCTTAAATAGACAAGATGAAAGAGTTTTATAAACTTCCATAGGCAAGAAATCATCCTATACATGCTCCTAGCAAGTTCATGCTTTCAAAATACAAGTAGAAGGCATAGGAAGCAAATATGTGTCCTCATTGACCTCAATCACCATAGGCTTTGTTTCCTTAGGGTCAATGAGAACTAAATAGAAGAAGAAGAAGAGTAACTTACTTGTTCTACACCAAAGAAAGCAAATGAGAAGTTTGATCGGTTGGAAATGCTCTACTCTTTGAGCTCTATGCTTTTGATGAAGGAGGCTTGAGCAAATGGAGAATGGATGAGGGAAGACCAAGAGCAAAGCTTCAAGAAGCCATGGGAGAACTCTCTCTCACGTTTTTGGAAAAGCTTTCAGCAAATGAGGAGGCTAATGGTTGATTTGTGGCTTATAAGAGGTCAAATGTTGAGTGGGACAAGTGTCAAGACCTTGTGGTCTCTTTACAAATCTGATTTTGTGGCTTAATGATCATTAGAGCTCTCTTAATCCATCATTATAACTAGTTAGGGATGTTAGGACTTAAGTGAGGAGGGTTAGTTAGGAGGTTTAGGAAAGGTTTAGATAGGGGTTTAGGTATAGAAATCGTTCAACTTCAAAACAGGGGAAAAAATCCCGTAAGTGAACCTGATGTTGAGGCGGGCGCCTCAACTGCAGAGGCTTCTCCTGATTTTGCAATTGCTCCCAGTACTTGAGGCGGGCGCCTCACAAGGTGCCAGGCGGGCGCCTGTGCTTCTGGACCTTCAAAACTTGGTCTAAACATGTCCTAAATGGTCCCAAACTTATGGGCAACCATTCTAAGGTCTAACCCAACTCAAAACAAGTCGGAAACGCACCCGAACAACATCCGGAACAAGGTAGAACAAGGCTCGAATCATGCGACTTAATGGTTAATGGCTAATCAAACTCCAATCAAACTCCAATCAAACTAGGATAACTTGGACATGAAAAAGGCTTGTTTCAACATGGTTATGACCTGAATACAAAGCCAAGAACTCAACGAACACTTCGCACGACGAAATAGAAGCAATACGAGCAACGAAGGGAAAAAAATCGCTAAGACCAAAACAAGGCAATCGAACCGGCGATTCAACAAACAAGCTTACATGATTCTAAACATGTTATGGGCTTCATGAATGACTTATGAATGTTTCTAAAACATATATGGACTAAATAAACATGCTCACAATCAACCAGAAAGTATGAAGGCAAGCATACAATGCACATGCAAGAATACTGGTGTTACACTCTCCCTCCTTTAGAATTTAGTCCCTAAATTCTTACCAAGTTCATCAAACAAATGTGGATGCTTCTCGCATCTCCTTACGCTTCCCAAGTCGCTTCCTCAATGTTGTGGTTTCTCCAAAGAACTTTAACTAAGGGAATTCTTTTGGTTCGTAGAACTTGCTCTTTGGTGTCCAAAATCTTCACGGGCTTTTCAACATAGGACATATCCGGCTCAAATGTTATCTCCTCATACTCAAGTACATGGGACTCATCTTTCAAATACTTTCGCAACATGGAAACATGGAAGACATTATGAGTCTCCGAAAGTGAAGGTGGCAATGCAATTCGATACGCTAAGGACCCAACTCTCTCAAGAACCTCGAATGGGCCAATGTACCTCGGTGTAAGCTTCCCTTTCTTGCCGAATCTCTTCGTACCTCTCCTCGGTGTCACCTTCAAGAACACGTAGTCTCCCACTTGGAACTCAAGATCCCGTCTTCGATTGTCCGCGTAACTCTTTTGTCGACTTTGAGCGGTGCGCGTCGATCTCTAATCAACTTCACGCTCTCAACCGATCGTTGCACTAACTCTAACCCCAAAGTTTCGCCTCTCAACTTCATCCCAACAAATTGGCGATCTACACTTACGCCCATACAATGCTTCATACGGCGCCATCTTGATACTCGACTGATAGCTGTTATTATACGCAAACTCGGCTAAAGGTAAGTGAGAATCCCAGGCCTTCCCTTGAAATCCGGCACAAGCTCGCAAAGATATCCTCCAAAATCTGAATCAATCGCTTGACCACCATCCGCTTTGGGATGAAAAGTCATCAAGTCTAATCGGTCCCCAAAGCTTCCTCGCAACGACTTCCAAAATCTAGATGTGAACCTCGGATCTCTATCAGACACAATACTCACAGGTACGCCATGAAGTCTCACAATCTCCTGAATATACAAGGCTGCTAACTGAGTCAATGAATAAGTGATCGCTATCGGAATAAAGTGTGCGGACTTAGTCAATCAACTATAACCCAAACCGCATTAAATCCTCTCGCGGCGCTGTAACCCCGCACAAAATCCATAGTAATGAACTCCCATTTCCATTCAGAATCTCAAGTGGTTGTAGAAATCCCGCAGCCTCTCGATGTTCAAATTTTTAACTCGCCGACAAGTCAAACACTTTGACATACATATTCTTAATTTCCCTCTTCTCTTCATGCCTTTCCACCAAAATTGTCTTTTCAAGTCTAAGTACATCTTCGTGCTCCCCGGGTGAATGGTATACCTCGTTTTATGAGCCTCATCAAGAACCAACCTCTTCAATTCAGTATTAGAAGGAACACAAATTCTACCTCGAAATGTCAAAGTACCCTCACTATTAATCACAAAATCAGCGATACATTTTCACCAACCCATCCATAATTTTCTTCAACTCCTGATCATTCCCTTGCGCTTCTAATTTTCCCAAATAAAATCGGGCGTAGCACCTACATTTGCGAAAATCACACCTCTATCATAAACACTAGGACCCCAATCTCGCAAATCTTCCAACATCTTCCATTCTCTAACCATCATACAAGACATGTGAACTTTCCTACTCAAGGCATCCGCTACTACATTTGCCTTCCCCGGATGATATAAAATAGTGCAATCATGATCCTTTAATTTTTCCATCCATCTTCTTTGCCTCATGTTCAACTCCTTTTGAGAAAACAAATATTTCAAACTTTTGTGGTCGGTAAAGATCTCAAATTTAGCCCCATACAAGTAGTGCTTCCATTTATGCAACGCGAAAATAATCGCAGCCAACTCTAAATCGTGTGTCGGGTAATTCTGTTCATGAATAGACAACTTCCTCGGCACGCATAAGCGATAACTCTACCATTTTGCATCGAACACAACCCAAACCTTCCTTAGAAGCATCGCTATAGATCACAAAATTATCTCCTCCACTAAAGCAAAGCAAAATAGGTGCCGATCGTCAATCGCTTCTTAAGCTCTTGGAAACTAGCTTCACATTTCTCGCTCCAAACAAATGGCACATTCTTTTGTGTCAATCTAGTCATAGGAGTCACAATCCGAGAAAAACCTTCAATAAATCTCCGGTAATAACCCGCTAAACCCAAGAAACTCCGAACCTCGGTAACTGAACTAGGTCTCTTCCAATTCATCACCGCTTCAACCTTAGAAGGATCAACGGCTATCCCGGCGCTAGAAACTATATGCCCCAAAAAGATGACACTTCCTCAAGCCAAAAAGCACATTTGCTAAACTTCGCATAAAATTTGTTTCTCAGAAGAATAGACAACACAATCCTCAAGTGTTTCTCATGCTCCTCAGAGATTTCGAATACACTAAGATGTCATCAATAAAGACTACCACAAAACAATCAAGATAGCTATGAAAGACACGGTTCATCAAGTCCATAAACACCGCTGGTGCATTCGTCAACCCAAACGGCATCACCACGAATTCAAAGTGCCCATATCTAGTGCGGCCGTCTTGGAATGTCTTCCTCTCTAACCTTCAATTGGTAGTAACCCCATCTCAAATCAAGCTTAGAATAGACAATAGACCCTTGCAATTGGTCAAAGAGGTCATCAATGTGGGGTAGTGGATATTTATTCTTAATGGTCACCTTATTCAATTCACGATAATCTATGCATAACCGCAAACTCCCATCTTTCTTCCTCACAATAAGACAGAGTGCGCCCCAAGGCGACACACTCGGTTTAATAAAACCAATCTCTAAGAGTTCTTGCAACCGAAGTTTTCAACTCCCTAAGCTCATGGGCGCCATCCTATACGGTGCCTTAGAAATCGGTGAAGTCCCAGGAATAAGCTCAATACAAAATTCTAGCTCTCTATCGGGTGGCATAGCATGGTCGGTAGAAAACACATCGGAAACTCACATACTACGGAACCTCTTCTAATTTTGGCGAAGACCTCTTCTTATCAACAACGCATGCAAGATAACCCGTACACCCTTGAGACAATAATTTTCTAGCCCTTAGAGCGAAATAAAATGCAAGCTACTCGATGCATGATCACCCACAAATGTAAACTTCAGCACACCAAGATATAAAAAGTAACCCGCTTCTTATGGCGGTCAACTATAGCATGATAAGCACATAACCGGTCCCATGCCAAGAATCACATCAAAATCACGTATAGGTAGAACTACCAAGTCCGCATGCAAAGTGTGGTCACCCACCAAACATCACAAGATTTAAACACTTCGATGCGAGCATATATTCCCCGAGCGGGGTAGACACTTCAAGCAAATATGGCAAAGGTTGAGGCAATACGCATAGATTCTCAATAAAGTGCGAAGCAACATAAGAATGCGAAGACCCTGGATCTATGAGAACTCGAGCCTTATGATCGAATATAGAAAGAGTACCTCCTATCACGCTGGACCCCCGAACCTCGCGTCGGCGCAAACACACGACCTGCACTTTTGGTTTACCGTCCCCATCTCTTTTAGCCCTGGCGTCGGCGCTACCCGATGACTAGCCTTAAACTTGGACAATCTCTCTTCATGTGAGTTCCATCGCCGCAAAGTAACACTTCCCATTTTCCCCAACACCTATCAGTGTGTGCCCGACTCGGCGAGCGAACAAATCATAGCCTCACTACGCGACCCTTGCTGCCCCTGAGATGAAGAGGTATTGTTGCCCTGCTTCCCTGACTGTGGCCTACCTTGGCCTCCACCTCTCCTATCACGGTTCCCCTGGTATCCCCTTCTATTACCAGAATTATTTCACTGATTATTGCTCTGAGTAGTGCGTAGGCACTACTACTAGAATTATTCTTGACCCGGTGCTCCTCAATATCTTGCTCCACCTCATACGCTCGATCAACTGCACTCCGATAATCGGTGAGCTTAAGCGCTAGAATTTGTTTCCTAAACTCAGTTCTTAACCCCTTTACAAACTTATGTGCTCTCCGTGCTTCCGTAGGAATCAGATACGTACAATAGCGGCTCAATTCAGTGAACTTTGCGGAATACTCCGCCACGGTCATGCTACCTTGCTCAAGATCATAGAATTCCTTCTCCCTTTGGTTGCGAACTACGTCCGGCACGTATTCATTCTTAAACTCTCTTTGGAAATTAGCCCAAGTAATGGGAACTTGCTGAATCTCCCAGCTTTCTTTCAACACAGTCCACCAATGTTCGGCGGCTCCCTTAAACTTAAACGTTGCTAGCATAACTCTTTCTTCGTCGGTACACCCCAACATGGACAATACCTTGATCATTTCCTCCATCCACAACTCGGCCTCCCTCGGTTTCGGTTCCCCAAGAAACGCGCTAGGCTTTAACTTAAGAAATCTCTCTAGGAGAGTGGTGTCAGTCCTTGGTCTCGGTGGTGGAGGTGGTGGTGGTGCTGCTCCCCCTGCTTGACCTCCCTGGCCTGCCCCTGCCAGAAAAGCCATTAATCTGCGATGTAATTCAGCCATATCCGGTCCTACAGGATTCTCTGGCGGCGGTACCTCCGCTTCAGGTTCAACCGGAACTCTCCTGGGTCTACCTCTCCTGGGATTATCCATCGGACCCCTACAAGAATTCACTCGACGTTAAAATCAACACACAAATAACCAACCCAACTAGGCCATGGAACCTATCCCGGCCGACGGCCTAACCTATAGCTCGATACCATGACGGCCTGACCCCAATCGAGATCCCGAGTCGTGCCAGTCCAAATAGACAAGATACACAAGCATGCGCAAGTAGGATTATAAAAATTCATGTGGCGCAACAACGCATACGAATAACAACTCGGCTACACTTGGCCGGAAAAACAATTTAATATAAACAAGTCATCGGCGACGTTACAGTCGGAACCCAACAACTACTCCTACAATATTAACACATGCTTATAATAACCTCAACGGCCACAACATGCCGGAGACAACAACAACAACAATATTTAAAAGAGCTTTAGCGGAAGAAACTGTAGTGAACCATTAACATATAAACAGGCTCGACATACAAGTCGGCATACAAAAAATCATAAGTGTTAAACCATTAAGTTAACTACAACAACAAAATTCCCAAGACAAGTCTAAGTGACTTGCTTCCCAACGTCCTTTCCAAAACAAAAGACTAACTACCAAAAGTCCAAAAGAGCAACCTTGAGCTCACAAACGACCAAGCGTGAAATAGCGAGTCTAACGTGGACCGTCTCCTCGGCTCGGATCTAAGGAAAACAAAGCAAACAAATAGGGTAAGTCGAAAGACTTAGTAAGTTACTAAAAATGCATGTTCATGTTATAGCATGACATTTATCACAGTTATAGTACATCATCATCATATGGCACTTAGCACATTATTCACATAAGTGCGGAAAATAAATCATACAAGTAGGATATGATATAGTCACGGCCGTAGCTCCAAAAAACATTCTTGGTTCGTGCCACATCGATGTTCTGTGATTACATCGACTTTCACCGAGAGCCTACTCGATCTAGATAGCAAGCCAATGCGGCACGTATTGTTACGGCAAAGGGGCTACTTCCCCACTGCGGCCCACAGTGGAGGTGTGTGTGAAGTCCCAGGTGCGGCGATCCATAGCGAGCACGAATCCCATAATTCGTGAAGGCGATGCATCGTCCCACCCTGACTTAGATAAACAAACCAAATAATGCCAGCTGGAATCAATGTGATGCACAAGTAGATGTTTACTTGACTTAAACCAATTAAGGATCGAATTCGACAAGAGCGAACTCGACCAACCAAGTAGGGTATTAATCTCTACCATAAAACATGTCAAGGCAATTAAATGCTCAAAACCAATCTTTCATAACAACTTATTGCAAGCAATCAAACCAAGCTCATATTTGAGTAACTCAATCAAACGGTGTCCAAACTTCGTAGGGATTGAAATTAGAGTTTAACATGTTCAATTCTTCCCTAGAGTCGACTCCGTTGAGACTTTTCTCTAAATTCCCAATTTTGGAGAAATTGAAGCTATGTGCTTCATAACCCAACCTAGGTCATTCCTAAGTTCAACAAGGTTGTAAGTTCACCAAGGCATTGCAATGTGATTCATATACATCATAGAGTTCAATTTATAGGATAGAACACATAACAACTAAACCACATACAATGTAGGCTCAAATTAGGGCATTCACATATTGCACTTGTTCAAGCAACATATATAATACATGTTTCTAACATGATCAAAACCTTAAATAGACAAGATGAAAGAGTTTTATAAACTTCCATAGGCAAGAAATCATCCTATACATGCTCCTAGCAAGTTCATGCTTTCAAAATACAAGTAGAAGGCATAGGAAGCAAATATGTGTCCTCATTGACCTCAATCACCATAGGCTTTGTTTCCTTAGGGTCAATGAGAACTAAATAGAAGAAGAAGAAGAGTAACTTACTTGTTCTACACCAAAGAAAGCAAATGAGAAGTTTGATTGGTTTGAAATGCTCTACTCTTTGAGCTCTATGCTTTTGATGAAGGAGGCTTGAGCAAATGGAGAAGGGATGAGGGAAGACCAAGAGCAAAGCTTCAAGAAGCCATGGGAGAAGCTTGAGAGAAGATGAAATTCGTTTGTAGAGAGTGAAGGTGAGAAATGAAAGTCAAAACCTGAAACTATGGCTTATATTGGTCTAGAATTTGAGTGGGACAAGTGTCAAGACCTTGTGGTCTCTTTACAAATCTGATTTTGTGGCTTAATGATCATTAGAGCTCTCTTAATCCATCATTATAACTAGTTAGGGATGTTAGGACTTAAGTGAGGAGGGTTAGGGAGGTTTAGGAAAGGTTTAGATAGGGGGTTTAGGTGTAGAAATCGTTCAACTTCAAAACAGGGGAAAAAATCCCGTAAGTGTACCTGATGTTGAGGCGGGCGCCTCAACATCTCCAGGCGGGCGCCTCAACTGCAGAGCCCAATCTCCTGATTCTGATCATTTTGTAATTGCTCCCAGTACTTGAGGCGGGCGCCTCACAAGATTCTAGGCGGGCGCCTGGGCTTCTGGACCTTCAAAACTTGGTCTAAACATGTCCTAAATGGTCCCAAACTTATGGGCAACCATTCTAAGGTCTAACCCAACTCAAAACAAGTCGGAAACACACCCGAACAACATCCAGAACAAGGTAGAACAAGGCTCAAATTATGCGACGAATGGTTAACGAATCAAACACCAATCAAACACTCATTCAAACTAGGATAACTTGGACATGAAAAAGGCTTGTTTCAACATGGTTATGACCTGAATATAAAGCCAAGAACTCCCGAACACTTCGCACGACGAAATAGAAGCAATACGAGCAACGAAGGGAAAATCGCTAAGACCAAAACAAGGTAATCGAACCGGCGATTCAACAAACAAGCTTACATGATTCTAAACATGTTATGGGCTTCATGAATGACTTATGAATGTTTCTAAATCATATATGGACTAAATAAACATGCTCACAATCAACCAGAAAGTATAAAGGCAAGCATACAATGCACATGCAAGAATACGGGGTGTTACACTCTCCCCTCCTTTAGGAATTTAGTCCCTAAATTCCTACCAAGTTCATCAAACAAATGTGGATGCTTCTCGCGCATCTCCGCCTGCGTTTCCCAAGTCGCTTCCTCAATGTTGTGGTTTCTCCAAAGAACTTTAACTAAGGGAATTCTTTTGGTTCGTAGAACTTGCTCTTTGGTGTCCAAAATCTTCACGGGCTTTTCAACATAAGACATATCTGGCTCAAATGTTATCTCCTCATACTCAAGTACATGGGACTCATCTTTCAAATACTTTCACAACATGGAAACATGGAAGACATTATAAGTCTCCGAAAGTAAAGGTGGCAATGCAATTCGATACGCTAAGGACCCAACTCTCTCAAGAACCTCGAATGGGCCAATGTACCTCGGTGTAAGCTTCCCTTTCTTGCCGAATCTTTTCGTACCTCTCCTCGGTGTTACCTTCAAGAACACGTAGTCTCCCACTTGGAACTCAAGATCCCGTCTTCGATTGTCCGCGTAACTCTTTTGTCGACTTTGAGCGGTGCGCAATCGATCTCTAATCAACTTCACGCTCTCAACCGACTGTTGCACTAACTCGGAACCCCAAAGTTTCGCCTCTCCAACTTCGTCCCAACAAATTGGCGATCTACACTTACGCCCATACAATGCTTCATACGGCGCCATCTTGATACTCGACTGATAGCTGTTATTATACGCAAACTCGGCTAAAGGTAAGTGAGAATCGGCTTCCCTTGAAATCCACGGCACAAGCTCACGGCATATCCTCCAAAATCGAATCAATCGCTCGGACCGACCATCCGTTTGTGGATGAAAAGTCATCTTGAAGTCAATCGGTCCCCAAAGATTCTAACGACTTCCAAAATCTAGATGTGAACCTCGGATCTCTATCAGACACAATACTCACAGGTACGCCATGAAGTCTCACGATCTCCTGAATATACAAGGCTGCCAACTGAGTTAATGAATAAGTGATCGCGATCGGAATAAAGTGTGCAGACTTAGTCAATCTGTCAACTATAACCCAAACTGCATTAAATCCTCTCCGCGTGCGCGGTAACCCTGTCACAAAATCCATGGTAATAAACTCCCACTTCCATTCAGGAATCTCAAGTGGTTGTAGAAATCCATGGGCCTCCGATGTTCGGCCTTAACTGCCGACAAGTCAAACACTTTGACACATACTCATAATTTCCCTCTTCATGCCTTTCCACCAAAATTGTCTTTTCAAGTCTAAGTACATCTTCGTGCTCCCCGGGTGAATGGTATACCTCGTTTTGTGAGTCTCATCAAGAACCAACCTCTTCAATTCAGTATTAGAAGGAACACAAATCCTACCTCAAAATGTCAAAGTACCCTCACTATTAATCACAAAATCAGGCGATACATTTTCAGCCAACCCATCCATAATTTTCTTCAACTCCGGATCATTCCCTTGCTCTTCTCTAATTTTCCCAAATAAGACTGGCGTAGCACGAACATTTGCGAAAATCACACCTCTATCATAAACACTAGGACCCCAATCTCGCAAATCCTCCAACATCTTCCATTCTCTAACCATCATACAAGACATGTGAACTTACACCTACTACTACACGCACTTAAGGTGCGATCTCTAGGTCCTCTCTTTGCCGCACTCTTCTCCCATGGTGGATCCCCCTCCAGCCCCACCGGATCCCCCTACAGCCCTCCCAAAATCTTTTGCCGCTGCTCTCTCATCCTCCCCTCCAACCCTAAACCCCATTGCCTTTCAAATACCTCCATCTTCATACAAAGGCGAGCCCTCCCTTAAACTTTCTGCCGAGATAATTGAAGCTCTAGCGAAACCCTTCCAGCATACTCTTATAGGCAAGTTCTCGCATGGAAGGCCTTCATTAGAATCTATTCGGAAACAATTTCAAACGTTTGGGCTGAAAGGGGCTTTCACTGTTGGTCATCTTGATGCAAAGCACATCCTCATCCAAGTCTTCCATGACGAGGATTTTCAGCGCTTGTGGATCAAGGATCAATGGTATCTTGGCCGTTATCCGATGAGAGTCTTTAAATGGTCCCCAGATTTTAGGCCAGACGTGGAAAGTCCTATTGCCCCGGTTTGGTTTTCGCTTCAGGGACTACCCATTCATCTCTTTAATAAAACAGCCCTCTTTTCAATTGCTTCCCTTTTTGGTCGTCCGTTAATGCTTGATCAACCCACCACAAATCTAAACCGTCCAAGTGTGGCTAGGGTTTGTGTGGAAATTGATCTCTCTAAGCCAATCCCTCACAGAATCTGGATAGATTGTGGATCTCTCTACCCAAGCTTTTGGCAATCTATTGAAGCAGAAAACGCCCCTCTTTATTGTGCACATTGTCTCCGCCAAGGCCACTCGGAACTTCAATGCAAGATAAAAACTCCTCCTTCGGCTCCTACTCAAGCTCCCACAGCATCCGTCCCTCCTCCTCCTTCTACTACTCAATGGGTTCCTAAGAAATCCGTTAACTTGCCCGCCACGACATCTGCCCCCGAAGCAACCACCGCCGCCCAAAGTGATCACAACACAAAGGATGACAACACTGCTCAGCCCTCGACATCAGCCCCTCCATCTAAAGGTAATGCAGGTAATGTCAATAATAATGGTTGCACTTCTCCCTCTCCTTTGATAAAACCCATATTAAATGCGGCTGCTACTCCTGTTCAAAGCCCCACTAATAATTGTATTGTTGTCGAGGATGATCCTGGATTGCCCCCTCAGCCCACAACTAAAGCTATTGCTGAAGATCTGGTCGAGCCCATTATTTCGCCCAACAGATTCGCAGCCCTCAGTGAACATATTAGTGTTGATGATGAAGACATGGTGGATGATCCTAATATGGTTTCGGAGGACATGGACCTTAATGCCAATATGGAAAATAATGATGAGAATCTTAATCAGGCTGAAGTTCTTAGTCCAAAGATTATGGACCAACTCAATCTTGACTCTTCTCTCCCTCCTCCAAAGCGCAACACTGCTGCCAAAAATAAAGTTCGGGCTCCAGCAATGAAGACAAGATCCAAAACTCAGATTCCTCCTTCCAATCCTCATGGCTGTTAATCTCATTTTTTGGAATATCCGGGGTATTGGTAACGACCCTTCTATTGGCCGTCTTAAAAAACTTATAAAGCTTCATAATATTACGTTTCTTGCTATTTTTGAGCCTAAAATATCAGCCAGCCACATTATTCGCACTGCCAGGAAATTAAAATTCAGATTATGTTTCTCGAACACTCGGGGATGCATTTGGCTCTTTGTCAAATCTGCCTTCACTTGTACTATTCTGCGAGACACTGATCAGCAACTTACGGTCCAAGTTAAACATTTCAAATGGCCCTCTTCAGTTTACATTTCATGTGTTTATGCAAGCTGTGATGATATTATTCGCAGGGATTTATGGTCTGATATTGTCGATTTGAGCTCTACTATTGGCTCCTCTCCCTGGTTGATTGGCGGAGACTTCAACATTATTCTTTCTCCTGAAGAAAAACTTGGTGGAAATGGCTGGGACCGATCTGGGGCAATGGACTTTCACTCTTGTATTTCCTCTTCTGGTCTTCTCGACCTTGGTTATTCAGGCAGCAACTACACATGGTGGAATTCTCGGGATGGCAACGCTTCTATTTTTGAGCGTATTGATCGAATGTTATGTAATACTTCCTGGCAGCAATTATTTCACGAAACTTCAGTTCGCCATTTGAGTCGTACCTGCTCAGATCATGCGCCTTTATTAGTTCAGATTATTTTGGCAGTCACTACACACTCCTCTTCCTTTCGGTTTTTAAATGTGTGGACCACTCATCATTCTTTCCTCCAGCTTATTCAGGATATATGGCAGCAAGTTATCCCGGGCCGTCCCATGTATATTTTTGCGAAAAACTCTCTCTTTGTAGACAAGCGCTTAAGGCTTGGAACCGTGATACTTTTGGTGACATTTTTTCAAATATTAAGAAGGCGGAAGACGAAGTTCAACGTTTGGAATTTCTTTTTGAATCTTCCAGATCTCCTGCGGATAGAACTTCTATGACTCAAGCTCATGCAAACCTTAAACGTGCTCTTAAAAATGAAGAGCTTTATTGGCGACAAAAGGCCAAAGTTAAATGGATTAAAGAAGGAGAGGGCAACACTAAATTATTTCATGCTTCAGTTAAGCAGACTCGCAGGAAACTTCACATTCATTCTATCTCTGGGGCAGATGGGCAAACTATTTCTAGTGATGCAGCTATTCGGGATCAGGCTGTGACCCATTTTAAAGCGCAACTTCAAGCTATTTCCACGACGCATAATGACAGGATTCTTTCTATTCCTTCTCTTGTTACGGATGTCATGAACCATTCTCTCACCGCTGACCCCACTTTAGAAGAGGTTAAGGCTGCTGTTTTATCGCTAAATGGTGAGCGTGCTGCGGGTCCGGATGGATTTTCTAGTCTATTTTTTTCCCACTGTTGGGATATTATTGGCACCTGATCTTCATGCTGCTATCTTGGAATTCTTTTCTGGTTTTTCTCTTCCTCGCAGCTGGACAAGTACTCTTATTGTTACTATTCCCAAGATGGATAATCCTACATCTTTTGGTGATTTCAGACCTATCAGCCTATGTAACTTCAATAATAAGGTGCTCTCTAAGATTCTAGCCACTCGGCTTGCCGGCATCCTTCCAGATCTTATCTCTCTTAATCAAAGTGGGTTTGTTAAAGGGCGAATCATCCAGGACAACATTCTTCTGGCTCAAGAATTAATGACAAACCTGAACAAGAAAGTTTCGGGATCCAATATTATTCTGAAGCTGGATATGTCTAAGGCTTTTGATAGAGTTGACTGGTTTTACCTTATAAAGGTTCTTCGTCGTTTTGGTTTTTGTGAGACCTTTATAGATATGATTTGGAGGCTAATTTCGAAAATTGGTTCTCGGTGCTAGTTAACGGTTCCCCCACGGGCTTCTTTCATTCTTCTCGAGGGCTACGTCAAGGAGATCCTATTTCCCCCGCTCTCTTTATTTTGGCGGCAGAAGTTCTCAGCCGTAGTCTTAATGAATTGCACTCTTCTAATCCCCGTATGGCTTATTCCTCCTCTAGTGGCTGTCCGATAATCTCTCATTTATCGTTTGCGGACGATATCATCATTTTTTGTAATGGAAGCTCTCGATCCCTCTCCAATCATCAGAATCTCCTATCAGATTATGAGCAATTATCTGGGCAAGCTATTAATCAAGGCAAATGTAGTTTCACAGTCTCTGCTAAGATGCCAACAGCTCGCATACAGTCTATTGCTTCCAGCTTAGGCTATGCTCGGAAAGATTTCCCTTTAATCTATTTGGGATGCCCTTTATTTTGTGGTCGCAAGTTGAAACGATATTTTGATCCCCTTCTTCTGAAAATCCGTTCTCGTATAGACTCGTGGGTTAATCCTTTTCTTTCTGCTGCTGGAAGGATCACTCTCATCAACTCCGTTCTTCACTCCATCACAGCCTATCAGCTTGCCTCGATCCCCCCAAGTCAGTTCTTCATTTGGTGGAGCGTATGTTGGCTAATTTCTTTTGGGGCCAAGTAGACCATCAACAGCGCCTTCATTGGATCTCTTGGACCCAAGTTTGCTCTCCCGTTTCAGAAGGTGGGGCTGGAATTCGGTCTTTACAAGACATGTCCCGCGCCTTCGCAGCTAGTATTTGGTGGCGCTTCCGCACTCAAACTACTCTTTGGTCCAGATTTCTTTTGGCTAAATATTGCCATAATATGCATCCAGTTCAAGCCCCTTTAAAAGGCTCTCACATATGGTGTCGTTTGCTTGCCATCCGTCCCTTTGTTGAAGATCATATGCAGTGGCTTGTAGGCAAAGGAAACTGTTCTCCATGGTATGATAAATGGCTGGAAGGAGGCCTTCTTTCAAGACCCGATCAGCTCTCTGTTACCTTGGTTCGTGAGCTCTTCTTGGGTGATTCCACTTTAAATCCAGTTATTGCGACCTGTTTACCTTCATCAGATATTATTCGTATTCAGTCTCAGAACTGTTATATCCAGGACTGTTCCGACACTCCTTGTTGGATTCTGTCCGCTTCAGGCCGCTTCTCGATTTCGTCAGCTTGGCAGCACATTCGGGCCTCTCATCCGAAGCTGTTGACTTCGAAATTCTATTGGCATCGAACTCTTCCGCAACATATCAGTGTTTTTATGTGGCGCCTTTTTTATCGTAAGCTTCCTATTGATGAAGCTCTTGTTCATCGGGGATTTCAGATGGCTTCTAGATGTTATTGTTGTGCTTTGGGCTCTCAGGAAACTTTCTCTCATGTCTTCCTTCACTCGCTTTCAGCAGATCGCATTTGGGCTACATTCAGTTCAGAATATAATGTCAAGTCATGCTCATCCTCCATTGCTCAAATATGTCTTTCTTGGTGGCTGCTTCACAAGCAATCTTTGGCTTATATTGTCCTCCCTTCTATTATTTTGTGGCATCTATGGAAAAACAGAAATTCCTTCTTTTTTGAAGGACATGGTCTCTCTCCCTCTGCTCTTATTATGGCTATTCGTAAAGATCTTATGGCTATTATGGATGCTCATGCTCCTCGGTCAAATACTGTCTCTGCGGATATCTCTCGGATCCAGATTATTCGTTGGCTTCGTCCCCCGTCCTCTCGGGTTAAGCTGAACACTGATGGGGCCTCTCGTGGAAACCCAGGCATTAGTGGGGGTGGTGGTATCATCCGTAACTCTTCTGGTGATTTTTTGTACGCTTTTTCCACGTTCTATGCTTCCTCTACCAATACTATCGCAGAAGCTCTAGCTCTTCTCGAGGGTGTCCAATGGCTTAAAAGAGCAAGGTTTTAGTGGTGCTATAGTTGAGCTGGACTCCAAAGTTCTAGTTGGTTGCCTCACTGCTGATCATTCTTTCCCCTGGAAATGTTGGTCTACTCTTCATCGCATAAAGGCCATTCAAAGGGAGCTTGCCCTTGACATCCGTCATTGTTTTAGGGAATCGAATAGCGTTGCCGATCAGTTGGCCAACCATGGATGTGACTCTTCATCCTCGACTCATTTTCTTAATGTTCGAGACCTGCCTAGCCGTATTCGTGGCTCTATTATTTTGGACAAAAATGATACTCCTTATATTAGGCATAGGAAATCCTAATTTTAGGATTTTATTTTTGATCAATTTGAATTGTATTTCTCTTTCGAGGTCAGGCTCCTCAGTCCTCCCATATATAAGGGCAAGGTGGTTGTCCCCTCAAGTTTGTTCCTCCTTTTTCTATTTTAATAAAATCTAGCAGGGTACCGTCCCTGTTTCTCTAAAAAAAAAAAAAAAAAAAAGACATGTGAACTTTCCTACTCAAGGCATCCGCTACTACATTTGCCTTCCCCGGATGATATAAAATAGTGCAATCATGATCCTTTAATTTTTCCATCCATCTTCTTTGCCTCATGTTCAACTCCTTTTGAGAAAACAAATATTTCAAACTTTTGTGGTCGGTAAAGATCTCAAATTTAGCCCCATACAAGTAGTGCTTCCATTTATGCAATGCGAAAATAATCGCAGCCAACTCTAAATCGTGTGTCGGGTAATTCTGTTCATGAATAGACAACTTCCTCGACGCATAAGCAATAACTCTACCATTTTGCATCAGAACACAACCCAAACCTTCCTTAGAAGCATCGCTATAGATCACAAAATTATCTCCCCCACTAGGCAAAGCCAAAATAGGTGCCGTCGTCAACCGCTTCTTAAGCTCTTGGAAACTGGCTTCACATTTCTCGCTCCAAACAAATGGCACATTCTTTTGTGTCAATCTAGTCATAGGAGCCACAATCCGAGAAAAACCTTCAATAAATCTCCGGTAATAACCCGCTAAACCCAAGAAACTCCGAACCTCGGTAACTGAACTAGGCCTCTTCCAATTCATCACCGCTTCAACCTTAGAAGGATCAACGGCTATCCCGGCGCTAGAAACTATATGCCCCAAAAATGACACTTCTTCAAGCCAAAAAGCACATTTGCTAAACTTCGCATAAAATTTGTTTCTCAGAAGAATAGACAACACAATCCTCAAGTGTTTCTCATGCTCCTCCCGAGATTTCGAATACACTAAGATGTCATCAATAAAGACTACCACAAAACAATCAAGATAGCTATGAAAGACACGGTTCATCAAGTCCATAAACACCGCTGGCGCATTCGTCAACCCAAACGGCATCACCACGAATTCAAAGTGCCCATATCTAGTGCGAAAAGCCGTCTTCGGAATGTCTTCCTCTCTAACCTTCAATTGGTAGTAACCCCATCTCAAATCAAGCTTAGAATAGACAATAGACCCTTGCAATTGGTCAAAGAGGTCATCAATGTGGGGTAGTGGGTATTTATTCTTAATGGTCACCTTATTCAATTCACGATAATCTATGCATAACCGCAAACTCCCATCTTTCTTCCTCACAAACAAGACCGGTGCGCCCCAAGGCGACACACTCGGTTTAATAAAACCAATCTCTAAGAGTTCCTGGCGAGTTTTCAACTCCCTAGCTCATGGGCGCCATCCTATACTGTGCCTTAGAAATCGGTGAAGTCCGGAATAAGCTCAATAAAAAATTCTAGCTCTCTATCGGGTGGCATAGCATGGTCGGTAGAAAACACATCGGGAAACTCACATACTACCGGAACCTCTTCTAATTTTGGCGAAGACCTCTTCTTATCAACAACGCATGCAAGATAACCCGTACACCCTTGAGACAATAATTTTCTAGCCCTTAAAGCAGAAATAAAATGCAAGCTACTCGATGCATGATCACCCACAAATGTAAACTCAGGCACACCCGGCATATAAAAAGTAACCCGCTTCTTATGGCAGTCAACTATAGCATGATAAGCACATAACCAGTCCATGCCAAGAATCACATCAAAATCACGTATAGGTAGAACTACCAAGTCCGCATGCAAAGTGTGGTCACCCACCAATACATCACAAGATTTAAACACTTCAGATGCGAGCATATATTCCCCGAGCGGGGTAGACACTTCAAGCAAGTATGGCAAAGGTTGAGGCAATACGCATAGATTCTCAATAAAGTGCGAAGCAACATAAGAATGCGAAGACCCTGGATCTATGAGAACTCGAGCCTTATGATCGAATATAGAAAGAGTACCTCCTATCACTGCCGTGGACCCCTGAACCTCGCGCTGATCGAGCGCAAACACACGGCCCTGTACTTTTGGTTTACCGTCCCCATCTCTTTTAGCCCCAGACTGCTGTCCAGCGCTACCCGACTGACTAGCCTTAAACTTCGGACAATCTCTCTTCATGTGAGTTCCATCGCCGCAAAAGTAACACTTCCCATTTTTCCCCCAGCACCTATCAGCTGTGTGCCCAGACTTCTGACAGAACGAACAAATCATAGCCTCACTACGCGACCCTTGCTGCCCCTGAGATGAAGAGGTATTGTTGCCCTGCTTCCTTGACTGTGGCCTACCTTGGCCTCCACCTCTCCTATCACGGTTCCCCTGGTATCCCCTTCTATTACCAGAATTATTTCCCTGATTATTGCTTGAGTAGTCTGTCGTGCACTACTAGAATTATTCTTGACCCGGTGCTCCTCAATATCTTGCTCTACCTCATACGCTCGATCAACTGCACTCCGATAATCGGTGAGCTTAAGCGCTAGAATTTGTTTCCTAAACTCAGTTCTTAACCCCTTTACAAACTTATGTGCTCTCCGTGCTTCCGTAGGAATCAGATACGTACAATAGCGGCTCAATTCAGTGAACTTTGCGGAATACTCCGCCACGGTCATGCTACCTTGCTCAAGATCATAGAATTCCTTCTCCCTTTGGTTGCGAACTACGTCCGGCACGTATTCATTCTTAAACTTTCTTTGGAAATTAGCCCAAGTAATGGGAACTTTCTGAATCTCCCAGCTTTCTTTCAACACAGTCCACCAATGTTCGGCGGCTCCCTTAAACTTAAAGGTTGCTAGCATAACACTTTCTTCGTCGGTACACCCCAACATGGACAATACCTTGATCATTTCCTCCATCCACAACTCGGCCTCCCTCGGTTTCGGTTCCTCAAGCAGCTAGGCTTTAACTTAAGAAATCTCTCTAGGAGAGTGGTGTCAGTCCTTGGTCTCGGTGGTGGAGGTGGTGGTGGTCTGCTCCCCCTTTGACCTCCCGGCACCCGCGGAAAAGCCATTCTGCGATGTAATTCAGCCATATCCGGTCCTACCGGATTCTCTGGCGGCGGTACCTCCGCTTCAGGTTCAACCGGAACTCTCCTGGGTCTACCTCTCCTGGGATTATCCATCGGACCCCTACAAGAATTCACTCGAAGTTAAAATCAACACCCAAATAACCAACCCAACTAGGCCATGGAACCTATCCTGGCCGACAGCTAACCTATAGCTCTGATACCAAGCGTGACCGGCCGGACCCCAATGCGAGATCCCGAGTCGTGCCGTCCAAATAGACAAGATACACAAGCATGCGCAAGTAGGATTATAAAAATTCATGTGGCGCAACAACGCATACGAATAACAACTCGGCTACACTTGGCCGGAAAAACAATTTAATATAAACAAGTCATCGGCGACGTTACAGTCGGAACCCAACAACTACTCCTACAATATTAACACATGTTTATAATAACCTCAACGGCCACAACATGCCTGAGACAACAACAACAACAATATTTAAAAGAGCTTTAGCGGAAGAAACTGTAGTGAACCATTAACATATAAACAGGCTCGACATACAAGTCGGCATACAAAAAATCATAAGTGTTAAACCATTAAGTTAACTACAACAACAAAATTCCCAAGACAAGTCTAAGTGACTTGCTTCCCAACGTCCTTTCCAAAACAAAAGACTAACTACCAAAAGTCCAAAAAAGCAACCTTGAGCTCACAAACGACCAAGCGTGAAATAGCGAGTCTAACGTGGACCGTCTCCTCGGCTCGGATCTAAGGAAAACAAAGCAAACAAATATGGTAAGTCGAAAGACTTAGTAAGTTACTAAAAATGCATGTTCATGTTATAGCATGACATTTATCACAGTTATAGTACATCATCATCATATGGCACTTAGCACATTATTCACATAAGTGCGGGAAAATAAATCATACAAGTAGGATATGATATAGTCACGGCCGCTTCGTAGCTCCTGCAAAACATTCTGTTACTGGTTCGTGCCACATCGATGTTCTGTGATTACATCGACTTTCACCGAGAGCCTACTCGATCTAGATAGCAAGCCAATGCGGCACGTATTGTTACGGCAAAGGGGCTACTTCCCCACTGCGGCCCACGGTGGAGGTGTGTGTGAAGTCAGTGCGGCGATCCATAGCGAGCACGAATCCCATAATTCGTGAAGGCGATGCATCGTCCCACCCTGACTTAGATAAACAAACCAAATAATGCCAGCTGGAATCAATGTGATGCACAAGTAGATGTTTACTTGACTTAAACCAATTAAGGATCGAATTCGACAAGAGCGAACTCGACCAACCAAGTAGGGTATTAATCTCTACCATAAAACATGTCAAGGCAATTAAATGCTCAAAACCAATCTTTCATAACAACTTATTGCAAGCAATCAAACCAAGCTCATATTTGAGTAACTCAATCAAACGGTGTCCAAACTTCGTAGGGATTGAAATTAGAGTTTAACATGTTCAATTCTTCCCTAGAGTCGACTCCGTTGAGACTTTTCTCTAAATTCCCAATTTTGGAGAAATTGAAGCTATGTGCTTCATAACCCAACCTAGGTCATTCCTAAGTTCAACAAGGTTGTAAGTTCACCAAGGCATTGCAATGTGATTCATATACATCATAGAGTTCAATTTATAGGATAGAACACATAACAACTAAACCACATACAATGTAGGCTCTAATTAGGGCATTCACATATTGCACTTGTTCAAGCAACATATATAATACATGTTTCTAACATGATCAAAACCTTAAATAGACAAGATGAAAGAGTTTTATAAACTTCCATAGGCAAGAAATCATCCTATACATGCTCCTAGCAAGTTCATGCTTTCAAAATACAAGTAGAAGGCATAGGAAGCAAATATGTGTCCTCATTGACCTCAATCACCATAGGCTTTGTTTCCTTAGGGTCAATGAGAACTAAATAGAAGAAGAAGAAGAGTAACTTACTTGTTCTACACCAAAGAAAGCAAATGAGAAGTTTGATTGGTTGGAAATGCTCTACTCTTTGAGCTCTATGCTTTTGATGAAGGAGGCTTGAGCAAATGGAGAAGGGATGAGGGAAGACCAAGAGCAAAGCTTCAAGAAGCCATGGGAGAAGCTTGAGAGAAGATGAAATTCGTTTGTAGAGAGTGAAGGTGAGAAATGAAAGTCAAAACCTGAAACTATGGCTTATATTGGTCTAGAATTTGAGTGGGACAAGTGTCAAGACCTTGTGGTCTCTTTACAAATCTGATTTTGTGGCTTAATGATCATTAGAGCTCTCTTAATCCATCATTATAACTAGTTAGGGATGTTAGGACTTAAGTGAGGAGGGTTAGGGAGGTTTAGGAAAGGTTTAGATAGGGGTTTAGGTGTAGAAATCGTTCAACTTCAAAGCAGGGGAAAAATCCCGTAAGTGTACCTGATGTTGAGGCGGGCGCCTCAACATCTCCAGGCGGGCGCCTCAACTGCAGAGCCCAATCTCCTGATTCTGATCATTTTGTAATTGCTCCCAGTACTTGAGGCGGGCGCCTCACAAGATTCCAGGCGGGCGCCTGGGCTTTTGGACCTTCAAAACTTGGTCTAAACATGTCCTAAATGGTCCCAAACTTATGGGCAACCATTCTAAGGTCTAACCCAACTCAAAACAAGTCGGAAACACACCCGAACAACATCCGGAACAAGGTAGAACAAGGCTCAAATTATGCGACGAATGGTTAACGAATCAAACACCAATCAAACACTCATTCAAACTAGGATAACTTGGACATGAAAAAGGCTTGTTTCAACATGGTTATGACCTGAATATAAAGACAAGAACTCCACGAACACTTCGCACGACGAAATAGAAGCAATACGAGCAACGAAGGGAAAATCGCTAAGACCAAAACAAGGTAATCGAACCGGCGATTCAACAAACAAGCTTACATGATTCTAAACATGTTATGGGCTTCATGAATGACTTATGAATGTTTCTAAATCATATATGGACTAAATAAACATGCTCACAATCAACCAGAAAGTATAAAGGCAAGCATACAATGCACATGCAAGAATACAGGGTGTTAGAAAGTGATTTATTATAGTTAGGGCTATTTTTGTCCAAACATTACTTTTTGTCATGGTAAATTTACTTGTTTTGTCCTTAATTAAATGGTGGGTAGTTTATTTGGTGAAGGGTTATTTTTGTCTATCAATTAAATTGTAAGAAACAAGCTTGACTTTTATAGTAAGAGAGATCGAATTGCAGGACAGCGGTTCATGATTTAAATGATGAAGAATACATTTTATCAAGGGCATAAATTATAAATATGTCAAAATTGTTTCTACAAGGAACATATTATATTATTATTAATATTATTATTGTCCTTAATTAAATGATGTATGATGTATTAAGTCAAGGGTAGACTTGTCCATCTATTAGGGACGATGAAGAAGGATTGAACCATGTCGTGCCTCATCTTTGTCGTATACATTTGTTATTCGTTCAAATATGAGTTTTGAAATTCGTGGTGTATGTTTGTGTATTATGTTGTACGAGAGAGAAAGGGAGAAATGTCGGGGGGTTGTGACAACTTTAATTTTTTGTGGGTTTTATTCGTGACGGCCTTAACGCCTGATTGTGATTATCTGATCTTCAGTTATATCTATCTCATATCTTATATGATTCCGCTCTATTTTTATTTATTTTTCAATATAAAGTTTTGAATAAAAGATTCATACTCTCTTGAGTTTTATCTCAATTAAAATTTATATAACATGTCATTGATGGAGAAGAAGCAGATAAATAGTTGTTGGAGAAGAAGAAAAAAAAGTTTCCCTTTGGGTAATATAAAAGCAGAGAAAGCGTTGCCGAAAAATGACCAAAATGCCCTACATATGAAATCTCATGTGCACCTTAATGTCAAATTGGTAACTGACACTAGAAAGTATGGGGGAGTAGGAGGAAATACAAGGCACACTCAACACTCACCACTCTAGGAGTCCACTGATCGATGTCTTGTTTTAATTATTTTCCTTACAAGTGGACAAGACTATTGTATAATAGCTTGGGAAGCAATGGTCGAACCACAGAGACAAGAATATCACGAATAGCACGATTATCGGTAGCAAATTATTAAACTAAAGGGATTTTAATATTGATTTTAATCTAAACTAATTATTATTCTAAAGTTAACTACTTTAGCAGCAATCACAGATTATGAAGATTTTATGGTGGAGGGAAATCTAGGATTAGGGTTTCACTTGTATCTACTTTATAGCTTATTTTGATAAAGTATAATTCAATTTCTTGGGTTCGTTCACAAAATATAGATATAGTCTGTCGAATTACCGTTCAGTCTCCATCTCCAAATAATTCGTCCATTCTATATCCTAGGTACAAGAACATATGATCCTAACTGTCACTTAGTTCATATATGGAACCTGACCCTAGCTTATCACTCTCGTGCATCGATAGGTTCAATTTATCATGATGGTGAGCCAGTGTACGACATATGCACATTGATCATTCAGTTATCCACACCTTTAGACCTTTATTATTCACGATTACATTCATTTGTTCAAAGTGAAATAATAGAGGGATTGATAATCACCACAATCAACAAGAATTGAATGAATAAAAATAGATTAAAGCATAGATTCGATACAAGTTACCTCCCAACTCCTAGATTAATGGATGTTTAGTTCATCGTTGAAGATGAACAGCACATGGAGATGATTGAATACATGGATCGATCTTCGAAACTTGTAATTACAACACTAAACTATGTTATACACTCTAAATCCTATGCTAGAACTATCAAAAACTACTTCTTGGACATCTTTGAGCTCTGGCTACCGTCCTTTATTATACCTTGGAGTTGTAGAGGGTTTAGGAATTTTAGTCTGACTTGAAACTTCCAAAGGTCGGTTCTGGCTACCTTGCGGCCGCAAGGTCATTACCCCTTCTTGGAATATTCATAAAAAAGCCTTACAATTCATATAAATTCACCTAAAACCCTGAAACTCATAAAACAACTAAAAACACATTTTAGTAGCCAAAAGCCTCGTGGAATCGTTCAATTTAAGTCATAAAAGTACCTGAAATCGACGTATAAAATACATTGATCAAATACCCCCAAACTTAAACTTTGCTCGTCCACGAGTAAACAATACTTAAAAATACAAAAGTAATTAAACAAAAATACAAAAATCTTTTTGGAGGTTGACACTATTACTATTTACACTCCTCTAGAAACCCACAAACTCAAGGAGACTCTTACGAGTGACTCGACTATGCAGATAAATACAAAAACTATTAAATACAAAAGCAGATAAAAATTAAACTAAAAACAATAAAACAAAAATCTTTTTGGGCTCAACCTCAAGTCATAATAGCATGGTATACCAAAGTAGTTTCAATCAGATACTCACCACATATATGCAAACTAATCGCATAAAACCAACTGACTTATACTCAAAACTGCTAGTAGTCTTAATTTCTCCGTGTGTGTGTAATCACCAGTCTTAGAGAATATCTTGACTAAAACAGTTTTATTAAGCTAAGCACCACATTCATATGAAAATCAGAGTTTAATTAAAACCAATGCATCATAAAGTATGAGATCTACCATCCAAACCCGATCTATTACAGAAAGAAAGATAACCAAGGATTTTAATAACTTATACATCCATCCCATGCACTTCTATGTATGACATACAATGCTCTCCTATCCCAATTACTTGTAATAGCTAAGACTATGCTAATACAGTGAGCTTGCGAATAATGTGATTATGAAGTTTAATTTTAGATCAATTCTACATGCCTTACCATCAGAATAACAAACACAAGCATTGACAAGAAGATCAATAGGTCTTTAATAGCTTGTAATGTAAGGCCATGGTGTTGGGGAATTGATGGAAAAGGATTAGAATTCAAAGTGAGAGAGCAAGACTACCCTTTACCCCTAACACTTCCAAGCAAAAGGAAGTTTTTCCCAATTAGGTTAGGACTTGCAAAGACCACAAGTGGGGGGTATTTTCTTTTATTTTTCTTTTTACTTTTTCTTTTTACCCCCCCTCCCAAACTTGTTTTGTACAATATATCAAGCTAAAAATATCTCATCATCTTTCTTAGCAGAATTTTTTCTAATATATTTTCTCTTAAAAGCTATGCTTTCATTTGAATCTTCTTGCACTCTTCTTCTTCCGTTTCATTTTTCGTCGATCTATTTTTTTCTCTTTTATTTATTTATTTATTTATTTTACAGGAAGAAAAAGTCTTCAGAAAACTTGCTTGACTGAAAAAAATGGTCCCATAAAATTAATTCCCCACCCACATCCTACTCTCTCAAAGGGTAGGCTAAAAGTGTATAGGCTTTTAGGGTAAAGTTAATGTGGGTAAGAGAAACGATGTCGAATGGGGGTTTAATGTGTGCTTAGCACACTCCATTCTTTTTAATTAGGCTCAAAAGGGGACACTAGGGATATTTTTAGTAGAGGTCAGAGAATATTTAGGTTCAAACGATCCATAGATGGCCTAAATCATTTCTTAATGCCAATTGCTCATGCAGTTTTTAAGAAAGTAAAACACATAAAATATCATATCAACTATGGGAATTGTGGGGTTGAATGTTTAGCATCACTGGATTTCACATAGGCATTCGGTAAGACAGATGGTAGGGACAATCGAGACTAACATGCAGACACGGTTCGAAAGTGTGCTTGAGATATATTAGTAAGAAAAATCCAAGGGATCTAACTTATCTTGCAATTGACCCTAAGTTACAATTCAATGCAACAATCATGTTAGGACGGCTATTCATCATATTCTTGTGCATATCTTGTTGAAATGAAATGAGTGCTATAAACCTTGTAAAACTATTCTAATCAATCCATAATTATGACTGATGTAGGTGCACAGAGATTTGGAGAAAATCAAGAATTTTGCAGAATCAAGTAAATTCCAGAAGGATCCATGGAAAAGTTATGTGGTTTATTGCATTAACTCCTCATCGACTAGTACGACCACACAACGACTCGATGATGAAAATTTTGAATTAAAATATTTTTTTTATTTTGATTTTGAATTTTCTTTATATAAAAAAAATTGGAGATGGAAGATGACGATGACTCTTTTGATGGGTACCCGAGGGTACTTACTATTATAGTATTCTGGTCACGGCAACATCTTCGAAAATAAGAAAAATTGAAAAGCAAGAAAGACGGGTGAGGAGAAGACACGATAGAGGGAAAAGAAATTTTTTCCCACCCTAAAAACGTAGCCCAACTCCACTCCTCTTTAGGCTAGGACCTGCTAAGACTCAGAGCTTAGAATTCCCCCCAACCCAAACTTAATTACTATTTTGTCCCCAAAATTGAGGAACATATGAGAGGCTTGATGGGGAAGGACAAATATCAAAAGGACATAGCAGGCCCACCTAACGAAAGAGGAAGAAACTTAGGCCTCGACTCACGGCGAGTCGGGAGGAAATAACAAACGAGGACGAAACTCGGGGATTGTGCCAGGTGGCATCCCAAAAAATGTGGAGACAAGAAGATCACGAATAGCACGATTATTGGTAGAAAATTATTAAACTAAAGGGGTTTTATATTGATTTTAATCTAAACTAATTATTATTCTAAATTTAACTAATTTAGCAACAATCACAGATTATGAAGATCTTATGGTGGAGGGAAATCTAGGATTAGGGTTTCATTTGTATCTCCTCTGTAGCTTATTTTGATAAAGTATCATTCAATTTCTTGGGTTCGTTCACAAAATATAGATATAGTCTGTCGAATTATCGTTCAGTCTCCATCTCAAAATAATTCGTTCATTCTATATCCTAGGCACAAGAACATATGATCCTAACTGTCACTTAGGTCATATATGGAACCTAACCCTAATTTATCACTCTCGTGCATCGATAGGTTCAATTTATCATAATGGTGAGCCAGTGTACGACATATGCACATTGATCATGCAGTTATCCGCACCTCTAGGCCTTTATTATTCACGATTACATTCATTTGTTCAAATTGAAATAATAGAGGGATTGATAAGCACCACAATCAACAAGAATTGAATGAATAAAAATAGATTAAGGCATAGATTCGGTACAAGTTACCTCCCAACTCCTAGATTAATGGTTGTTTAGTTCATCCTTGAAGATGAACAGCACATGGAGATGATTGAATACATGGATCGATCTTCGAAACTTGTAATTATAACACTAAACTATGTTATACACTCTAAATCCTATGCTAGAACTATCAAAAACTACTTCTTGGACGTCCTTGAGCTCTGGCTACCATCCTTTATTTATACCCTGGAGTTGTAGGGGGTTTAGGAATTTTAGTCTGGCTTGAAAACCTCCGAAGGTCGGTTCTGGCTACCTTGCGGCCGCAAGGTCATTACCTCTTGTGTCCGCAAGGGTCTTCAATCTCTGGGGTTGGCTTGCTGGACTTACTGCCTACCTTGCGAAGGGAAGGTAAAAATACCTTGCGGCCTCAAGGTCATCAGAATGTACCTTTGCCGTTTCTTCTTCAATTTACACTTTGGCCCCTTCTTGGAATATTCACCAAAAAGCCTTACTGAAAACCCTGAAACTCATAAAACAACTGAAAAACATATATCAGTAGCCAAAAGACTCGTGGAATCACTCAATGTAAGTCATAAAAGTACCTGAAATCAACGTATAAAATACATCAATCATCCACCAAAGAGTTTAGAGTAAGATATAAGAAGAAATAGATTGTAATACCCCTATTCCCGGTTAGCTTGAATTGTGTGCAATGCTCGCATTTCTTATTTGGTTGATTGCTCGTTGGGTTTTTGAGAGAGTCTAGATGTGTATGAGAGATCAAATTAAGACGAAAATACTTTTAAGAGATGCCATATAGTTGTGGACTTGCTAAAGTCACAAGTCGTAACTCGACGATAGTCGAAATACGACGCGATTGAGAGTTTACTTGCGTTTTGCGTTACTGACCTCAATTTGGTCCTAGATCTTTACATAATGATTAAATAACATTTTTAGATGTGTTAGACTTCTAGTTGGGTGCATTCCCTAAGTCTTGTGAGGTTTTGACGCTTCGAGGATAGCAATTCGCCTTATCGCGTAGTTTGAGATTTAGCTGGGTGATCGTCTCGCCTTTCGGGAGTCCTTTTCTCCTATCTGTTGTTCATCATCTGAGAGGCATTCAGACCTATTCTATATCCCTTTGAAGTGTTAATAACCATGGGTTGTTGCCCGTCGGTTTGAGGTTTCATTCGACGTTTCGTAAGCGAGATGTCGCGCCTTGCATCGGTTTCGCTCCGGGTTGTTTTGGGAGTTGTTGTGAGGGTTCTGGACCTACTTTGAGGGTGGTTTGAGTTTTGTTTTGTTTAGCTAAGAGTATGATGACTTTAAGGTTCAATTATAGGCCATTTCGAAGCTTTAAGGCTTACGGTTGCATACGGGAAGGACCTCAACCGCACAAGGTAGTAGAAAACAAAGAACATGGTTTTGCGGTCGCATGGTATGGACCATGCGAGTGCTTTGTCTTCATGACAGCCTACTCCCTGTTTCATTTTTTGAAGTGTTTTTCCTATTCTACCCTTACTAAACCCCCTCTAAACCCTTTCTAACACCCATACTTAGTCCTAATCATGACCTAACATGTTTGGGGAGTTGATTAAGGTTTGATTAGTGGTTAATTACATCTAACATTCACTAATTGTACCAATGAAATCCCAATTGTGCCCTCTCTTAGTGTGGAGGTATATATACACTAAACCCTTTTAGAATGCAGAAAACTCCCCTCATTTCTCCCTTCTAATACGTTTTCTAGAGTGAGAGAGAGTTGGAGACTTGAAGATTTGAGCCCTAGCTTCTTCCTCCTCCGATCCATGAAGATCCAACCGTCTGATTGCCTCCAAACTTAGGATTCTTGACCTCCTCGACGAGTAGAACAACTTCACCGTTCGGATTTTGATTCTCTTGAGTTTTCACTCAAGCTAGGTAAGTTACTCTCTTATAATTTTGGTTCATTGGCCCCTAGGGAAAACAATCTAAGTGCTATTTGAGGGCAATGAACACTTAATATGCTATGTATGCCCATTTCTGGGATTTTTGGAAGTATGAACATGTTAGTATCATGAATATGATGATTTGAATGAGATTGTGTGTTGTAGGAAATGGGTTATGATCTATGTTGAGTTCTTGGTGAATTTTTAGGGCTTGTGAATGAAGCCCGAATTATTAGAGAAATTGTTATGAATTAAAGTGGGTGTTAATGTTAGGTTAATGAAATGGGTAAAGATTGGAACTTGATATTAAGACTCAATAGAGTCATCATGAGTTCAATAATGTGTTAAAAAGACTTCGGTTGAAATCCTACGACGATTGGATTTCACTTGTTTGATGTTGTGAAGTATATATAGCTTCTGAACTTTTAATGGAATTATGGTTACGATGAACTTTATAGATTTTTAGGCTTGGGAATCAAGTCCGGATGAGTTTTGGAACCTTGTTGTGAATGTGAATGAAGTGGTAAAATGTGGGTTGATGAAATACATAAAGAATAAAATGTAGTATTAAGACTCAATGGAGTTATCATTAGTTTAATAATGTGTTAAATGAACTTGGGTTGAAATCCTACGACGATTGGGTTTCGTTTGATTAATGATGTGAAGCACACAACTTCCAAACTTTAAATGGATTATGATTGTGATGTGTTATGTGGATTTTTAGGCTTGGGAATCAAGCTCGAATGAATGTTGGGATTTTGTCGTAAACTTTAATAAAATGTTAAAGTGTGGATTTATGAAATACATAAAAAATGAAATGTAGTACTAAGACTCAACAGAGTCGTTATAAGGCCAATAATACAATAATGAGCCTTGGGTTGAAACCCTACAATGTTTGGGATTTGGTTGGTTATGATTTTGCGCACCGAACATCTCATTTTGTGTCCATTTGAGACACTCATGTATAGAGACTTGTTGGAAATATATTTTGAGCGTGCTTGTTAGAGCACGGTACATTAGAGACCAACTTATGGCGTCAAGTATGTTTAAGAGATGATTAATGAAAGAATGCTCTCTTTAAGAATTTGGTCGCATGCATATAAATGCACTTGTGAGAAAGTGACTATGGAGTAGTCATGAGGTTCTTGAGTATGGTATTAGAGATGTCAATTATATACTACAATTAGGACTATGATTGAGTTCGGTGTGCTTAAAATAAAGACTAAAATATTAAGTCTTGAGTTGTAGATATTCTTAGACTAACGTAGTAGTCTTTGGTTTGATTTTTAGTGGAGGATTATTCTAGACCTCACATTATGATTTATTAAGCTTATATGCTATCCTTGATTTGGGTGATGACTTGAGGAATAATTAGTACCTCAATATGTGGTTCTTGAACTAAACTTGTAAGTTAGTTGACCATGTTGGTCATATGCAAATATATGCATTGTTCATGAGATTTCGTAGAGCATTATGTCCTACTTGTTTATATGCAAATATGTGCATGGTTTATGAGATGTTGTAAAGCATTATGTCCTACATGATTTAATGAGCCAGATATTAATGAACTTGGTCTCATTGGTTTATGCAAGTAAATATCTACTTGAGCATTTTGGTTTAAGTCCAATTGGCGGGTTTGGTCGTAGTGTCGGCAATGGGACGATTCATAGTCTTTGGAAACAATCGCTATGAATCGTTGCATTGGTTCCCTTTCTCCTCACTATTTGGCCAATAGTGGGATGTGATCTCGAGTTATGCCATCTAGCCTGACATCGAGCTATCATTTCTCATCCTAGGTTGGATGAATGTAACGAGTACTCATTAAAGGAAAACTGATGAGTTGTGATTATTTGGGGATGAAACCCAAGGTATGATTGGTTGGGTGTTGAACCCGGATTTTGGTTTGAGGATGGATCCCATGGTATGTTTGGTTGGGTGTTGGACCCGGATTTGGTTGTAATGGTTCGATTTATGTTTCTTGTTACACATGTTTATTTATGAGCATTTATATGAAAGATACTATGCTATTTGGTTTATGTGGGATTACGTGCTTTGGTAATTAAGTGCATGTTTATTATTGGTATACTAGTATGATACCATGATTCTTATATGTTTGTGCATTATGCCATGCCATGACATAATATGCCATACAGTTGCATTTAGTAACTTACTGGGTTATTATGACTCACTCCGTGTGGTTGTTTTCCCTAGTGTGTTCAGTGATCCCGTTAGTACGCGCGACGACTTCAGATAGAGATTTTTAGCAAGTGGTCTTCCGGGCAATAAGCTTGGAGCTATTATTATTGTTATTATTTATTTGTGAGACACGAATGTAAAGTTATGTAGACTTTACTTGGGTAGATTATAGTAGTATATTATTGTTATGTATTTGGGAGCCGGCTAGTATAGCCGAGCTATTGTATCTTTTAGAAGTTAATTCTGTTGTCATTTCGAGCAAGTTTGGCTCGCTTATCCTAGTATTGTATTATTGTTGTATCTACCTCCGACGACTTTAGTCGTGAGATCTTGGTATAGTTGTTTAGCTTTTGGAATATTTTTCTTATAGTTTAATTGTCCCTCCGGCATGTTATAGCCGTTGAGTGGTTGTTTATCAGGTTGGGAATTTGTTGATTTGCCGGCCTTTAGTTGCCGATGGTTTGTTGCGCGTGTCTAATGTTGCGTCAAGTGCGTCGAATTTTTGGGCCGAGAGATTTACTATCTCTTTGGTTATTTTTATTTCGGAGCTTGTTAGCTCGGGTCCCATTTTGTTTTTGCTTCCGCAGTTTTTTTGTCTTTGTTGTTTTGTCTCGCCGTTATGGCTTTATCTTCCTGTCTCGAGCTTGTTGGCTCATCTTTTGTCACGCACCATTATGCTTAGCAGGTACTTGTCTGTCTCTTAGTTTGTCTTGACGGAACGACCTTGGGATTTCGTCTTGGGATCCGGGTCGGGTCATCACACAGATCTTTTTAACAAGCTAAAAAGCTCACAAAATATCTATTCATAATCTGTGTTTTGTTCATTACAAAATAACCCTTTTATAGGCAAACTTGGAACAACCTTCCAAGATAAGTCAATGAACAAAATACTAAGGTCATTTTCCTAAGTGTAATGAGAGAATCACGTAATACCAAAGTTGGAAGGACTCTTCAAATTTAGTATTATTCCTAAACTTACAACAACAATTTGCAACTTTTCGTGTCATTTGAAGAGTTGCGATTGTTGCTTGAATAATATCAAGCTAAATTGAAGAGTCCTTCAAACTTTGGTATTATGTGATTCTCTCATTCGACACTTAGGAAAATGAGCAGCCTCACCCTTAGTATTTTTTGTTCATTGACTTATCTTGGAGGGTTGTTCCATGTTTTCCTATAAAAGGGTTATTTTGTAATGAACAAAACACATATTATGAATAGATATTCTGTGAGCTTTTCAGCTTTTTAAGAAGATCTGTTTCTCCTTTGGCAGCCATGCCTCTGGCATCGTCAACTTGCTCGTCAAAGGGACCTTCGTGATATCGAGTTGGAAGAATCAAGGAGACAAGTGCAACTGCTCGAGCAGTGTCTTACACGTTGCGAACCTATAGTACGTGATGTTGAGGGTCATGTTTCGGAGGCTGATTCTACCAATAATAAAATGGAATTCAATCCGTTTCATGGTGAAGCTTCAAGTGACAACATCGATCTCTCATGGTCAAGGATTTCGAAGGAACAACGCTCGTGACAATTTTTCTACTTTAAAGTTGATATTCCGTAATTTGATGGCGTAAATGATCCCAATGAGTTCATTGATTGGCTCAACTCTGTTGAGAAAGTCTTTGAATTCAGGGAGATTCCAGAAGATAGTAAGATGAAGTTCGTTGCGATTAAGTTGAAGAAATATGCATCAATGTGGTGGGAGCATTTGAAGAAACAACGTGCTCGTGATGGCAAGCAAGGGATCCGAACGTGGGACAAGATGAAGAAGGAACTACGTAGAAAATTTTTACCAGACAATTATCGTCATGAAGCTTTTCTCAAATACCCCAATTTTAAGCAAAAAGATCTGTCTGTGGAAGATTATATTTCAGAGTTTGAGAATCTCATGATGAGATGTGATATTGTGGAGCTGGAAGAGCAAACTATTGCTCGTTTCCTTGGAGGGATTCGATACAAAATTGGAAATGTTGTCCAATTGCAGCCATACTGGACTTACAACGATGTGTGTAAATTGTCTCTCAAGGTTGAAAAACAACAAAAAGAAGCACGTGGTTTGGTGGACATTTTTCTCCAAGTGGTGCCATTTCCAACCGAGGGAATGCAGCCACTTCCAAGAACATGACAACAACATAGGACGGAAAACAAAAAACTGATGCAGTCATGGAAAACAATGATGGTTTTGTGAAGTCAAGTGGTTCAAACAATCAGAAAGCATGTTTCAAATGCAAGGGTTTTGGACATTTCGTTGCAGATTGTCCTAATCGCAAGATTATCACTCCCTTAGAGGCAGAGGACGAGGAGCATTGCGAGGCTGCACCTATCTATGATAGATCAGATGATGAGGAAAAAATTACATATGAAGATCATGGAGAATCTTTGGTGGTACGACGTCTCCTTAATGCCACTTCCTTAGAAGACGACTCATGGCTTCGTAACAATATATTCCACACCAAGTGCACTTCTCATGACAAGGTGTGCAATGTCATTATTGATGGAAGAAGTTGTGAAAATGTTGTTTCCACTACAATGGTGGAGAAGATGAAATTGAAAACCAAAGATCATCCTCAACCTTACAGGCTATCATGGCTTCGTAAAGGTAATGATGTGAAGGTAATAAAAAGGTGTGTTGTTCAATTTTCGATTGGTAGTAAGTATAAAGATAAAGTTTGGTGTGATGTTATTCCTATGGATGCTTGTCATTTACTTCTTGGTAGACCTTGGCAATTTGATCGGAATACACATCATGATGGTTTCAAGAACACATATACTTTTGTTAAAAATGGTGAGAAAATTATTTTGAGTCCATCCAAGTCGGAGAGTGTTCCTAAACCTTCAAAGGGGGAGGGAAATAATTTATTCTCTAAGTCTCAAGTTGAAAAAGTAATTTGTGAATCCATGGAAGCATTTGTTTTGGTAGTTTTGGAGGACAATGAAAAATCTTTGTCCCTTTTTCAAGTTCACCCTTCTTCAAGAATTTCATGATGTGGTACCCGAAGAACTTCCTCCAATGCGAAGTATTCCGCATTGCATTGATTTGACTCCCAGTGCCTCACTTCCAAACAAGGCAGCCTATCGAATGAATCCAAAGGAGCATGAAGAGTTGCATCAGCAAGTTGAAGTTCTTCTCGCGAAGGGTATTGTCCAAGAAAGTAAAAGTCCTTGTACAGTTCCAGCCCTTCTTCTTCCGAAGAAAGATGGTTTGGGGCACATGTGCATTGATAGTAGAGCGGTAAACAAAATTACTATCAAGTATCGTTTTCCTATTCCTCACCTTGATGATCTTTTTGATCAACTACATGGTTTCAAGATTGGTTCTAAAATTGATCTTCGAAGTGGCTACCATCAAATTCATATGAGGCCCGGAGATGAATGGAAGACAACCTTCAAAACAAGAGATGGTCTTTATGAATGGTTGGTTATGCCATTTGGTCTCTCTAATGCTCCCTCTACTTTCATGCGACTTATGAATCATATTTTTAAACCCTTCATTGGAAAGTTTGTTGTGGTGTATTTTTATGATATTCTTGTTTACAGCTCTAGCCCGGAAGAACATTTGGAGCACCTTCGAAAGGTATTTGAAGTGTTAAGAGAGTAGAAATTTTATGCCAATTTAAAGAATTGTCATTTCTTTACTGTAGTCTGATTTTCTTAGGCTATATCATTTCCTCAGATGGCATCAAGATGGATGACAATAAGCTTGAAGCTATCCTAAGCTAGCCAATTCCTAAATCAATTCATGATATTCGAAGTTTTCATGGCCTAGCTTCATTTTACCGCAGGTTTATTCAAAACTTCAGTACCATTATTGCTCCTATAACTGAATGCTTGAAGGGTGGCGGTTTCAATGGAAGAAGCTCAAAGAGTTTCGAACTTCTTAAAAAAAGGTCTGACGCTCCAATATTGCAGCTACCAAACTTTGACAAGGTCTTTGAAGTAGATTGTGATGCTTCAAATGTAGGAATTGGGGGTGTTCTTAGCCAAGAAGGTAAACCCATTGCTTTCTTTAGTGAGATGTTGAATCATTCTCGGCGCAATTATTCTACTTATGACAAAGAATTTTTTGCTATTGTCCACGCCTTGGATCATTGGCAACATTATATCTTGTAGAAGGAGTTTGTTCTTTTCTCTGACCATGAAGCTTTGAAGTACTTGAATACTCAACAAAAACTGAATTCTCGTCATGCTGTATGGGTTGAATTTTAGCAAGCGTTTAATTTTGTTATCAAACATAAATCTAGAGTTTTAAATCGTGTAGCGGATGCGCTTACTAGACGACATTCCTTGTTGTCTAACTTGCAAGTAAATGTGGTTGTATTATGTATCCAAGGCCCTCAGTACGGGTGAGGGTCGTTATTTTAATGTAGAAAAATTAGTTTACTCGCTTGTCATAGCTGCTCGAAAATTAAGGGCTTATTTTTCTACACATGTAATCATAATACACACAGACGCACCACTACACAAAAATTTTCACAAGCCTGATTCATCGGGCAAACTGCTCAACTGGTCAATCGAGCTCACTGAGTTCCACATAGACTACTTGCCCAGGTGATCGATGTATTTTATACGTCGATTTCCTATACTTCTATGACTTAAATTGAGTGATTCCACGAGGCTTTTGGCTACTAATATTCGTTTTTTTAGTGCTTTTGTGATTTTCAGGGTTTTAGATGAAAGTATGCAAATTCTCAGGCTTTTAGGTGAAAATTCCAAGAAGGGGTCAGAGTGTAAAGCTGAAGAAGATTTGAAGAAAAAAACTCAGACTGGGCACCTTGCGGTCGCAAGGTGCAATATACCTTGCCTCCGCAAGGTGGACAGAAACATCAGAAAAAAAGCCCCGGATTATTGAAGGACCTTGCGGGCGCAAGGTGCCTCATACCTTGCGACCGCAAGGTGGTCAGAATGCTCAAAATCGCGTTTTCACTTCAGGCCAAGAGATCTAATTGCCCTACAACTCCATGGTATAAATAGAGGTCGGTAGCCAGAGCATTAGGACGGCTAGAAAGTAGTTTTCTATAGCTTTAGAATAGATTTTAGGTTGTATAACATAATTAGTTGTTGTAATTACAAGTATTGAAGATCGGTTCATGTATTCATTCATCTCCATGTGTTGTTCATCTTCAAGGATGAACTAAATCTTCATTAATCTAGGAGGTGGGAGGTAACTTGTATCGAATCTATGCTTTAATCTATATTTCTATTCATTCAATTCTTGTTGATTGTGGTGTTTATCAATCCCTATATTATTTCACTTTGAACAAATGAATGTAATCGTGAATAATAAAGGCCTAGAGTTGCGAATAACTGCATGATCAATATGCATATGTCGTACACTGGCTCACCATCACAATAAACTGAACATATCGATGCACGAGAGTGATAAGTTAGGGTCAGGTTCCATATATGATCTAAGTGACAGTTAGATCATATGTTCTTGTGCGTAGGATATAGAATGGATGAATTATTTGAAGATGGAGACTGAATGGTAATTCAACAGGCTATATCTATATTTTGTGAACGAACCCAAGAGATTGAATGATAATTTATTAAAATAAGCATAGAGGAGATATATGTGAAACCCGAATCCTAGATTTCCATTCACCATAAGATCTTCATAACCTATTATTGCTGCTAATTAGTTGAACAAGAATAATAATGATTAGTTTAGAATAGAATTAATATAAAACCCCCTTAGATTAATAATTTGCTATCAATAAATCGTACTATATGTGATCTTCTTGTCTCTGTGGTTCGACCCTTGCGTCCCAAAACTATTCTCCAATAGTCTTGTCCACTTGCAAGGAAAATAATTAAAATAAGACATCGATCACCAGGCGAGCAATTAAGGCTCAAGCCTTGGCCGATTTCCTTGTAGAGACAAGCTTCATCCAACAAGAAGAACCTGAGGCCCAGCAGCCAGTCGAGTCCGGGCACGAGCAGCTGCCACAACCTCGACCGGCCTACTGTTGGGACCTTTATGTGGATGGAACAGCGAGCAAATTCGGGAGCGGAGCTGGCATCCTTCTCATAGCTCCCGACCAAGTCATAGAGTTCGAGCTAGCACTCCGGTTTAAATTCCCTGCCTCCAATAACGTTGTTGAGTATGAAGCAATGATCGACAGCCTTGAGCTCGCAATAGACATGGGCGTGAAAGCAGTCATAGTGTACTCGGATTCACAACTAGTAGCGAACCAAGTCCAAGGGGAATATATGGTACATCACCCTTCCTTGTCCAAATACTGCGGGCTTGTCAAGTAAATCTTGAAGAATTTCAAGTTCTAGGAGATCATCAGAATTGATCGCGCCGACAACATGCGAGCAGACTACTTGTCTAAGATCGCTGAAGCAAGCCTAGCATTGCTGAACCCTGTAGTAATGATTAAACATTTCGAAACTCCGGCCATCGATAGACCAGCGATAATGGACATCGAACCAGCGACCAGAAGCTGGATCGACGACTACAAGGGCTACATCGAGCAAGGAATTCTGCCTACAGACAAAGTCAATGCCACAACAGTCCGGAATCAAGCCTGTCATTACTCGGTAGTAGGGGGAATCATCTACAAGCGATCTAAGGTCAGACCTATGCTTCACTGTATACCCCCGGAGTTAACTGAGGGCGTTTTGTATGAAGTACACGAGGGAGAATGTGGCGGCCATCCAGGCACACGAGCTCTGGTAGAGAGGGTTCTGCGCGCAGGATATTACTGGATAACCCTCAGAAGGGATGCAGAGAAGTATGTCCACGAATGTGACAAGTGCCAGAGATACGCGGACATACCAAGGCTTCCATCCACCGTACAAACTCCAGTCGTTGCGGCCTGGCACGTCGACATGTGGGGAATCGATTTGATCGGCCCATTCTTGCTAGCATAAGGCAAGTACAAATATGCAGTGGTCGCTATAGACTATTTTACAAAGTGGATCGAAGCAAAGTCATTGGCTAAAATTTCAAAGGCAAATGTCATCAAGTTTATCCACGATCAAGTATGGTGCAGATTCGGACTCCCCCGAGCAATCATCTCCGATCACGGCACCCAATTCTCAGACAAATTCACAGCGAAATGTGCTCGCTTGGGTGTCAAACATTGGCAGTCATTTGTAGCTTATCCACAGGGCAACGACCAAGCCGAGGCCGGAAATAAGCAAGTACTACACGCTCTCAAAAGAAACCTAGAAGGGTGAACTGGAAAATTGGCAGAGGAACTACCGTCAGCCTTATGGGTAGTTAGAACTACTGTGTGGGGCCCAACAGAGGAAACTCCATTCGCGCTCACATACGGATCTGAAGCTATGATCCCGATAGAAATGGCCTTGCCTAGCTATCGAGTTTCCCATTACAGCGAGCAGAATAATCAGCTTGCCCGAGCCATAGACCTTGATCTACTAGAGGAAAGAAAGCTGGATACACCACTTGGGATGGTCAACTACAAGCAGAGAGCAAAGGTTCATCATGACAAAAGGGTTCGAGGTAGAGCTTTCATGGTCGGAGACTAGGTACTTAGAAAAATTGAGGTAACGGGTCACCGGGCAGAGTGGGGAAAGCTATTGCCTAACAGGGAAGGACCTTTTCAAGTTACTGACATAGTCAGAAAGGGAACCTATACACTTTGGACTCAGGAAGGAAAAGACTTGAAGCATCCTTGGCATGCAGACCACGTAAAAAAAATATTATCCCTAAGTCAGTCCCCAGTACACAAACGGGCAAGACCTCAGTCCTATTGAGGGTCAATATTATTGATCAATAAAAGGCAAGTTTTTCCATATTTGTCCATTCAAGTTGTTTAGTCGTCTTTTATTAATTGCTTTCGGACTGCTTGCCTGCCAAGCAGATAGGGCCATGCCCGGTCAACCTTCCTCTCCTCCCAAGTAATAGTGAGCTTATCTTATCTTCTGCGTAAGTAAGATTGTCCATGCCCGGTTCGCATACTTGGATGCCCGCCAAGCGGTAGGGGCCCTTCCCGTAACCCTTCCCGTAAGATAGCGGCTAGCTACCTCGGATTCCTATAGTGACCGAGCAACACTCTTAGTCGTATATCTCTATACCCAGTTGATATACTAGCAACCGCTTCGATGTGCCAACATCGAACTAGGGCCCAGCCCGGTTCCTGGTGGCCGTTCAAAGTAGGGCCATGCCCGCTAGACAATCTTCTGGATGCTTGCCCAGGGCGATTGGGGCCATGCCCATTCAAAGCCTTGGCCCGATCCAAGCACCTAGACCAGGCGTCTGTCCGGGTAACCTCTCAACTTAAACAATAGGTCTGCTTAATTAGCCTTGTTATTTTTAAGTTGATAATTACAAGTTTGCATGCTCGATCAACTCTAGTTATTTATGCTCGACATGTTTCTGGGGAATACCTGTACTTGTACTAATCTATGGCAGGAGAAATACGAGTAAGAAAAGAATTATTGAGCAAAATCAAAACAGAATAAAAAATCAATACGAGCAGAAAGAAGCAGTTGCCAAATAAAAGTCACTCTCTATTCATAGTCGGGAATGAATTACAATTCAGAATCAAAAGTAAGTGGCACGTAGGCTAAGCAAAAAATAACGCTCCTAGAATAAGCCTAGTCGGGAGGGGGAAGAAGTTCCTTAGCGCTGGCCCGATATTGTATTTCATATTGGAGGTTCAGCTCCTTCAGAGCAGCCTCGTCTTCAGCAGCTTTGGCCACAGATTCTGCTTCAATCTGTTTGCTTTCTTTTAAAGCTTCATCCTCAGAATCCAAAGCCTGGATCAGTGATCAGACATTCATTTCATCAATAGTTGGAGGAACCCAATGTTCTCGCCCAACCTCAGTGTCGCTCTTCGCCAAGGCTTCCAATTCCTCTTTGTTGTAAGGAACCAGAACGTGGAAGAGGCAAGCAACTTCGGCATAAGGGTCGAGCACGGCCCATTCGGCCATTGTCTTCATCCCCACCCCGCCATGGCCAGCGAGCATCCTCAGTATGTGATTGGTGCCATGGGTGTAGTAGGGCACAACGGCCGCGTCCGCAGCATCTTCGAAGGCCGGGGAGTTTTTTAACTTCTCCACTACAGACTCCTTGGCATTCTGCAACTTCCCCAGCAACTCTTCCACCAACTTCCCATCCTTAACAGCCTACATTTTCAGGGAATCCCGTTCCACTTGCATATTCTCCCTCTGCTTGGTGACCGCGGCCAGAGCAGTCTTCCCCTTCTCCAGGTCAGCCTGGTTCTTCTTCATCTGGCCCACCAACTCTTTCTTCTCAGCAACCAAAGTGTTGTTTTGTGCGGCCAAGTTCAAATTACGATCAAGCATCTTGGCTTCTTTCTTTTTGGCCGCCGCTTTGTTGGTCTCCAGTTGGTCGGCCAGAGCGGCTGCCTGCTCAACTTTCTCTTTTAAAAGGGCATCCAGCTCCTTGTACTCGGCCGCCATTTTTTTGCGAGCATCTTTCTCCTCGTTATACCGATCATAGAGATTGGTACACATGGAGGCGATCTGCAGATAGAGGACAGATAGTCAGAATGAGAAATAAGGAAGAAAAAGAATGCCAAACTACGGGAAAATACGGTACCTCGCTCAGACAGAGCCCCACGTTTCCGATCAAGACGTGGCCAGTAGTATCTCGGTCCCAGGCAAGGTCATCGTGCATGGCCCTTTCTATAATTCCTTTGCCCACCAGGCCCCCCGGGCTCCCGCAGGCATACAATTCGATGCCTCCCATTAAGGGGGCATTCCCAGAGATTTCTTTCACCAACGCACGGGCAGCGCTGGTGGTGGAGGGCATCTGGAAACCGGTTTGCCTCCAAGTTGCAACCCCGCCTTGAGTAGGGGTAGAGAAAACAGGATCAACGCTCAAGCCCCGGGGGCGGACAGACCTAGAGGGGGGGAGGAGTGGAACTTTTTTTCTCTTCCCCGTGGCCATGGCATCCTTGGCGGCAGGGACCACGGAGATGTTGGCGGCGAGGGCTTAGCGACCTTGTCGGTGATACCAGCGGCCTCTTTTTCCCGGCCAGCGACGATTTTGGGCAGCCATTCTTGTTAGTCCCAAAGGGCACAATAATAAGCTAGAAAGGGGGGGGGTTGAATAAATTATTAGACACTTAAAAACTTTTCGTGTAAGTTCCTAAAACAAGCACTTGCAATCTATTAAAGAGATTGAAGTAGCAGAAGTCTTGTAAGGAAGACAGTTCAAGTCTGCCGGCGAAGCACTGCCGGTAGACTTGGATGAATACTCAAGTCTGCAGTTGAAGTGATAAGTTAAAGAGATATGAAATGGAATAAAGCGGTAAAAAACAGTAAAGAAAGAACACAAGTATTTTGAGATGGTTCGCACTATAAAGAGTGTTACGTCCACCACCAAGGCAGTCAACCTTGGATTTAAATGTGCACTATATTTTCCACTAGTTCTTTTACAAAGAATATATCCAATGGATCGTGTACACAATATTTGACTTGTGTTTTGGGGTTTGGGAATTGAATATCTGGATAAACAAGATATTCAATTGTGCATAAGAATAGTTAAAGAACAACAATAAGAAGCTTAAGATAAGTGTTGATGCAGATCTTCTTGATTGTTGTCGAGGACTTCTTGATCAGTTTATGATCTCTTGAATGCACTTAGTATCACTACAAGAAAAGAGAGTATTTGGGTCGCTCATTTGCCGTCCCTAAAAGTCCATTTTCCGTCCCTAATACTATTTAGGACGGCCATAGGGACGGCAAAATGGGGGCTTAAATAATATGGGTGCTAAATGTTTTAGGGACACGACGAGCCGTTCCTAAAGGTTTTTAAGGACGGAATTTTTGCCGACCCTAATACGTTTCAAAACGTTCTAAATAATTGGCGGGAAAACAAAAAGGATGGATTGTTGCCATCCTAAATGTTTTGGCGCCAACCCTTTTGCTTCTAAAATTTTGGTGGGAAAACAAAAAGGACCGATTGTTGGCGTCCTAAATGTTTTGGCGCCAAAACTTTTGGTGAGAAATTACAAAAAATAGTGACGAATAATTTCTTGTATTGATATATGCATTCTATTAACGAATATAAATTTAGCATTTTCATCAATACAACAAACAAAAGTTTTAGTAAAGGAAGATATCATTAATAAAAAAAGATAATCATTACATCAATTTGTTAGTAAAGTTGATTGTTTACCAAAAGAATCAATCTACTAGATCCTAAGAATAATTAACCAACAAGCAACTTCTTGAAATATAAAAATATCGTCTCAACTAGTTTAAACTACAAACTAGTATAGATCATAAAAAACAAAAGCAAAGGCTAGCTTGATGATAACTTTTGACCAATGTGCATCGAACGACATCTTGCGATATTCCCAAAAGTAACCTGGAAAAATAAATGAAATAAAACAATCAATTGAAAAATAATCACATAATTTTCATTTTCCAAGGAAATATAAGAAAAATTCTTATAAGCTCATGTACAACAAGAAAATTATATCTTCATTAATGCAATCATTGAACTCTCAGTTGTCCTCTCCTATTGAGTTAAAAGTTCAAATCTTCCATACAATATGTTGGTTTATATTTAACTGGTGAGTCAAAATCAATCCATCCAATATAGTCAACAACTCCTCTCACATATTCATTCTCAGCCCAATTTCCAGATACAAGTTTTAAGTTAAAGAGATAACAAAATTGAAAATAGTAATAATCAAATAAAGAAGCTTTACTTACCATCAGATCACGTAGTGGAACTTTAACTTTCCTGAGATCAATCTGCAAGAGAAATGCAATCATCTGTTGATGCTAGCTCAGATAATAAATGTCAATTGTTTCCTACTTAGCAAAATGAAATGCAAACATGCATATTATGTAACAAGATTGGTGAAATATCTGCCAAGTATAATAGAGTTGATTGCATTCACCAGATCTTAATAGTAAGAATGACAATGATAAGCCTACTGTAAGACAACAATTTTGATCAATTTCGCCGAACCATATAATTGCATTACTGGAAGACATTAAGATGAATCCAGAAAAGTTTTTAGCAGCTGCCTATATAATGCTGGCTCTTTCACATATTTTACCATGTATGTCTGAAACATCAAGAATGCCCAAATCTGTTATCTTTGAACTTCAATTGAAAACTTTGTAGGCTTTGTAATTGATACTTTGTGTGTTTAGACATGCCCTTGCAAATCTTTAGCCCAACAGCCCCATGTAGCACTTGGATTGGTTGTCATAAGCATAGTGAGGGATTGGACATGAGTGGGGTTCTGGAATTGCCTAGAGCAGTTGGTGGTCATTTGGATTCAGTAAATGCACTCCTGAAAACTCCTTGGTTATGTAGGATGTGACCAAGTATCATGCTACTTTGTTGAGTTTCATGCCAACGAAAACATGACTACTCCAGAACTAGCACTGATATAAGTTTCTTCCGCACCAAGTTTGTCCAGGAATAATATCTAAGGAAAGGTATGCTACTTGAATCTGAAGAGGCAGCTGGTTACATAAAAATTGCAGGGAACGACCAGCAAGCAATACGAGTACACTAAAGGATTGTGGGAAAATGCATCTTAGGGGCCACAAATTACGTTAAAGTCACCCCTATACACTAAGGAAACACCCATTTCTGTTTTACTGACTTCAAATCTTACCACAACTCCATCCTAGATGCATCCAAACATGGACTGTATGCTCCCTAGAAAATCCAATTTTTGATTGTTCTCAACTGTCTTAAAAAGGCAAGAAACTGAATAAGCTTCTAATTTCACATTTCTACTTTATATGTTTGCTTTTTTCCTTTTGGTAATGATTGATGACACACAGATGGATTAAAAGATGAGACTTGGGTTGAAAAACCCAAGTTCAAAAACTCTCCCGGGAGAGATCACAGTTTGACCATCTCTTATCAACTAGCCTTGGGTAATTGTATTGTTGATTGTTTGTGAAAACACAAGAAAAGTTTGCAAGATCAAGATGGGTGAGAAGAGATGAAAATTTGTTAGGCTTTCGTAGTCAAAACCCATTTTTAGAATGTCTAAACTAGATTGCAGAAACTGATTTAGGAAGAAGAAATAAAGTGAAACATCTTAAAAGAAATTTAAACATTAAAAATAAGGTAAGTTCAAGGAAGGAAGCTTGGGCTAACATAACCTTTGAATACTTTCAATGAAAATTCAATATCTACAAAGATAGTCCTAAGACCATTAGAATCCAGCAAGCAATACGAGGCATATATGATGATGAAGTTACCAATTCTTGATGACTCGCTTCATGCAGTCCCCATGTCGAATATATTGGGTAGCTGTGTGATGTTCAAGCCTCCTGACCTAAACAAAGGTTTTTTATAATTCCAACCAGTTTTTTCATAATAATTTCGATTTACTAACCTTCATAAGTTAACTCCCACGAGAAATTAAATTTGATTCAATAAAAAAAACTTGGAGTTTTAAAAAATAAAATCCAAAATTAACCCAACACAAAATAAAATTGGGGCTTATCTCGGAAGACACAAAAATTATAACAAGAAGTCACCGTTAAGAAAAAGCAAAAAAATAAAATCTGGAGAACAGAGAATACAAAATAACTTGGGTAATCAATCAAAAGGGTAGGGTTGTGTTTGGTTACCTTGAGTTGCGAAAGAAGTTTTTCTGCAGTATCGTAATCGGTTCATTATATGGCATAAATACGACAAGTACTGACCAAGCATTGCTTTCATAAACCAAATCAAGCCATTTCATGAAGAAATTTCATCAACTAACACTTTTAGGTTAAGCAACTGTGATTATTATGTTCATTATAGAAAACAGAATTCAAAAGGAAAGTTTAATCTATATTATTTTCTATAAAATTTGAAGGTTGTCGCAATAAATAAAATGGAGCTAGGGAGCATGAATTTCGAGTGGAAGTTGATATCTTAAGCAGACTGGACCATCCAAATCTTGTTTCCTTAATAGGCTATTGTGCAGATGGGAAGCACAAGTTTCTAGTTTATGAATACATGCACTAAGGGAACCTACAAGATCATGCAAATGGTATGTTCTTTTATAGCACACAGTCAATCTATTTTTAGCTTTTTATTTTATTTTCTTGAAATACTAATAGTAAATAAGCTGTTTTTTTCTTAATTAAGCTATGTGATTATCTTTTTAACGGGTTCTAGGAATTGGAGAAGAAAAGATGGACTGGCCTCGGAGGCCGAAAGTGGCCCTTCGAGCAGCAAGAGGGCTCGCTTATCTACATTCAAGCTCTGCTATAGGGATTCCAGTAGTTCATAGAGATTTTTAATCTACCAACATTCTTTTGAATACCAACTATTACGCAAAGGTAACCTAATCTTCTCTCTTTTCATCATGGTGCTGATAGCCTAAAAGGATGTAATTTCTTTCTAAGACCTTCATTCCTAAGGCTTTTACTGGACATTTTCACAGATATCAGATTTTGGGCTTTCGAATAGAACAGAAGAACATGAAACCGAACAAAAACTCAAAGCCAGTTCAAAGTAAAAATTCAATTTTCTTGTGTACAAGATCTGAAATGAGACCCTCTCCTATTCCTACATGTCTAGATAACGTACCAAACAGAACTTCAATCAAAATTAAGTAGCTATATATATATATATATATATATATATATATATATATGTTTATGTTTCTATATCACATACTAACAACCGAAGAGAACCCATATCGAAATTAGCTTGAGGTATTCCTATCTCATCCCACAGTTCTCAACAACCAAACTTAAATCAAAAATCAAAAACTAAAAACAATGTCCTAATTAAAAACTTCAGCTGTTAGATCTATTTCTATCTCTCTTTCCTACATTCCTAAACAACCCAAAATAACTCCAATAAAGCAAGAATCAAAATGCAGCAATTGATATGAATACCCATCTATCCTTTACCAGAGTTCTCAACAATCAAATAGAACTCAAATCAAAAATTCAATTTGTCTAAACACAATTTCTAATCTTTTCCCACTTTTCCAAACACCTAAAAAAAGCCCATATCAAAATTTAAAGTACACATATTTCTATCTATATATCTATTGTCTTTATAAATAAATAAAAATCCATTTTTCCCACGTTTCAATTAACCAAATAGAACCCAATTCAAAACTAAATTGTTATACTGGGTGTGTATGTTTATATAGCTACATGTGCAGGCTTACCTATCAGACATTCAGACTTGGTAGCGATGGTTTTAAAGGCCAAAATTAGGGACCGATCCAGATTGGCCCCTCGATTTTGCCACCGACCTAGCGAAGACGACAAGAAATCACAATGAAACACATTATAATTGTCACTAGTCAGTAAAACAAAACCCTAAAACAAAACTAACATCAATTCAAGCACGATGAAACACATTGTAACTGCTCACAACACTTTCAAAACCCTAGATTATTGGTTTGGATGAGAAAAGTTTACCTTGATAACCTAATCAAGTCGATGGAACACTCTTTCAAAATCAAGCAGCTTAACTTTCTCCCTCCTCTGAGTGCGTTTCACGTTCTGGCAATCGAGAGCAGTTTTTGAGAGAGAAAGGGAGACAGACGGTAGTCAATTTTAGACGCGCGCTAATGAGGGCAAGAGAGAAAGGGCTAGCTACTAGGGAAATTTTGAGGGTTTTAAGGAGTAGGGAGACGGGTATTGAAACCGATAAATTTGTTTAGCGGGGGAGCAATCAGGAAAATTTTATTTTTGTCAATAAGTATTAGGGACTCCGATAATGCTTTCAGTCCCAACAAATTTAGTTATTAGGGACCACTTCTACATGCGACTTAAAAAGTGGCGACCCAAAAACCATTTTTTCTTGTAGTGACGCATAATAAATCACATGAGAGGCACGATCCACTTTTTGACCCAAAACTGCCCCCAAGGCATAATCACTCGCATCACACATGATCTCAAAAGGGAGAGACCAATTGGGGGCTTGAATAATAGGAGTTGAAGTCAACCGATCCTTCAACTCATCAAATGCTTTCTTGCAATTATCATCAAATGTGAAATCCACCTCTTTTTGCAACAAGGTGCATAGAGGTGATGCAATTTTCGAAAAATCTTTAATGAAGCGACGGTAGAACCCCGCATGACCAAGGAACGACCGCACTTCACGCACATTTGTAGGGTAAGGAAGTGTGGAAATTACATCAATTTTTGCTTTGTCCACTTCAATACCCTTTTTCGAAACCACATGTCCCAACACAATGCCTTGCTCAACCATGAAATGACATTTTTCAAAATTTAACACCAAATTCGTTTCAACACATCGGTCAAGAACTAGAGCAAGGTGAGCAAGACATTGGTCGAACGAGTCACCATAGACAGTGAAGTCATCCATGAAAACCTCCATAAAATTTTCCACAAAATCGGAGAAGATGCTCATCATACACCTTTGAAAAGTCGCAGGTGCATTGCATAAACCAAAGGGCATCCTTCGATAGGCAAAGGTGCCGAAGGGGCAAGTAAAAGTAGTTTTCTCTGGTCTTCCTGCAATTGGTATTTGAAAATACCCGAATACCCATCAAGAAAACAATAATACTCCCTTCCGGCAAGCCTTTCCAACATCTGATCAATAAAGGGGAGGGGGAAGTGATCTTTTCTAGTTACCTCATTTAGTCGCCGAAGATCAATACATACACGCCATCCCGTTTGCTCCCGGGTTGGCACCAACTCGCCCTTGTGATTGATGACGACGGTGACCCCACCCCGCTTGGCTACACATTGAGTAGGGCTCACCCACTCACTGTCTGATATGGCATATATGATCCCTATCTGTAGCAACTTCAAAACTTCTTTCTTCACCACCTCCATCATGTGGATTCAACCTCCTGCTGGTGCCGCAGGCTTAGCACCTCTTCTAACGAAATCCGGTGAGTGCATACGTAGGACTTATGCCCTTGATATCGGCAATAGTCCACCTAATCGCCTCTTTCCGCTCTCGGATCACATCCACTAATCTCTTCTCTTGCTCCTCCGTCAGAACACTAGAGATCACCACAGGAAGCGTCTTCCCTTCACCCAAGAAAGCATATTTCAAATTCTCGGGAAGAGGCTTCAATTCAAGCACAGGCGCCTTCTTAACAGATGGCAGGGGTTTCTCTGGTGGCACCTCTAATGGTAAATGACCAAATCCCGATGGTGAGACATACATAGAACTCTCAGAGAGGCTCATCACCGCCTCCTTCATCTCATCGGAAATGTCAAACTCCAACCCGGTATACCCCAATGCATTCTCCAATACAGACTTCATGTCATCATCTCGTCCGCACACATCAAACACCTCTTGGGCTATAGGCTCCACGATATCAATGAAGTTCACTGAATGCACATCCTTAGGGTACTTCATGGCATCAAAGATATTGAACTCCATTTGTTGCCCATCAAACTCCATAGTCATTGACCCATTAGTAACATCCAACTTGGTACGAGCAGTTGACATGAAAGGTCTCCCTAACAGAATGGGAGCCTTAGGATCTGTATCCATCTCCAAAACATAAAAGTCTGCAGGAAAGATGAGCTTCCCAACCCGGACTAGAACATCCTCAATCAACCCCTTAGTGCGCATTAGATCTGTCTGCAAGGATAACCACCGAGTATCCCCAGAGGTCCCAACTTTAGGGTCTCAAACAACGCATAAGGCATGACATTGATTGAAGCCCCCAAGTCAAGCATAGCCATAAGCTCTGAATTATCCCCTAGCGACACCGGAATCACGAACATACCCTGATCACTACACTTTTCTCAAGATCCTCTTCGATAGACTGCACACGTGTTCACTAATCTTAACCTTCTTCGACTCCGCTCCTTCTCGATTCCTCTTCATGGTGCACAACTCCTTCAAGAACTTCGCATACCGGGGACATCGCAAAGATCAAGAAACGGAATAATGTTTACCTCAAGCCTCAAGGTGTCAAAATAGCCTTATCGGCCTCCCGCCTTTCCTCCCTCAAAGCATACTAAACTGGGAGCTGGCTCATACACGTGAAACACCGGTGCTCTTCTCCTTTCAGAGTCTTCCCTCGTGTAACTCTCTCAACCACTAACTTGGGCTCCTCTTCAACAACCACTTCCTCTAGCCTTTTCCCACTCGCAAAGTCATTGCAGACATTAGACTTCTGGATTCGGTTCCGCTCTAGATGGGAACTTTCCTAATCCTTAGCCTCCATTCTCCCAACCGCATCCGCCACCGACCCACATGTTTCTCCAAGTTGCTGATGCTTGATTTAGTCTCCTGTTGGAATTGCTGGAAGCTTCCACTCATGGTAGTCATGCTTTGCGCTAGAGATCGGACCAGTCCTCTCAGACTGTCCCTCGCTTGTTGTTGCTGGCCCAGCCAGTGCCTCAGATCGATTATATTGATTTCCTCGAAACCGCCGACCATGCCGAAACCTCTTGATTATTGAACGGCCGCTCAACCCCTCGTTGTCCCCGGGTGGACCATACCTGAGGTTCGGATGAACATTATTGGCATTGTTGTAATTGTACTGTGGTGGCCTCTGCCCCTGCTGATTGAAACCTATTGCATTAACATCCGCCACATTATCCGTCTGAAGAGTAGACAAGAGTCGGCCGTGGGTTACATCAAGACATATACCGCATGGATGAGGTTGTTGACCCAAAACCAATGTCTTCAACAGACTCTTAACATCTGCCAGCTCAGTCTTCAAATCACTCGTTGAATCACTCGATCCTGCCGCGCTGACTTGTCTCACGCTAGACCTCCTCCCATGAGTCCTTGTGCTTTTAGCTAGCTCTTCAATCAATCCGCTCCGCATCCCTCGGTAGTTTTGTTCGAATACTACCTCCACAAGCGTAATCCACCCACCTTTTGTCTTGCTCGCAATCCCCATAGAAATAAACAATGAGTCGCTCATCATCAAAGCCATGATACGTACAACTTCGCAGAGCTTATAGAACCTGTGGTAATCATATAGTGATTCGTCGGACCGCTGCTCCATGTTGCTGATATCCCTCTTCATGACATTGATTTGATCTGGAGGGAAGAACTCATCAAGGAATACCTCCTTCAACTCTTGCCAAGAGGTAATGCTGTTGGGTGGCAGGTGATAGTACCACATATTCGCTCGTCTTCGAGTAAAGGAGAACGCCTCGCAATAATCGCCAAGAGGCAATGCAAGCTTCATACTCTTGCATCCGCACAACCGAGCTATATGTCGATTTGGATTTTCACTGTGTATCCCATTAAAATGGGGCAACTGGTTCAACAATCCCGACTTCAACTCAAAAGTTACCCCAGCCGGTAAATCAGGAAATAGCACTGCTTGCGGTTGCTCATTCCAGTTAGGAGCAATCCTTTGCCTCAATGTCCGAGGTGGAGGATTGTTATAGACTCTGCCATTACCCCCATTGTTCACAACCTCCGGACCATTATTGGGGTTGTTATTGCCTCTTCCATTACCCCCATTGTTCACAACCTCCGGACCATCATCGTTCTCACCGTTATTATTATTCATCCTGCTCCGCTGCAAATTTCTCCTGTGCCTGAAATATCTGTCAATTTCTGGAACAAAGGGACTAACAACTTGATTAGCAGAACGAGTATGGACCATAAAAGGTTCCACACCACAGGACGACAATAATAAGAGAGAAGATTAAGGAGTAGAGTAAGAGCGCAAACAAATAGAACTGTGCCTAAGGCGGCCAAAATTTGACAGCTAAAGTCGCACGCCTACAAATTAATTACCAAGACAAGACTCGCTACGTAACCGCAGCTAGACAAGTCCGTGGTCGATCCACTGAAGAACGGTTATTCGGTTGCACAATTGTCACTTGACAAGATTGGGGGTTTGATTTGTGATTAATTAACTACCTAAGACAGAAATTAAAACTAAGTTGTAAACAATTAAAGACTAGCACTTCAGATTTGTCTCCGTCCCCGTTTATCAATCCAATTTCATCGGTATAATTTCTTTCTCTTCCTCCCTATTCACTTGATCCGAGATGTATTTCAATCCCTATTTCTTCCTTATTAATGGTTATAAGTAGTGACACACTCACTTATTTCCCTAATCATTACCTAAACCTAACTGACACAGTCTAGGTTCACAATAACGATTGATAAAACTTTGAGAAATTAAGATCAAGGAATTCTCTATTCTTTTGCAAATAGAACGAAATCTAGTTTTACCCCCTTTTTAATTTACCATGACACATGCATAAATCTCAAAGATGCTACTTGTGTAAAATCCTAATCTGACACAGACTTAAGATTAAACTAGCATTAAATCAATTGCAAGGGAAAAGAGGGTGATCAAATCTCAAAACCCTAAAAATCAATCTAGCAATTTAAAACAAGTAAACTATGAATAGGGATTCAGAAGTAAAGAAATTAATACCTCAATTGAATTAAACAAACGGTTCGGGATTCAAATCCAAAGCAATGTAATTAAGCTTCCATGAAAACAACTGAAATCTCTAGAGAAAATTCGTAGGAGAAGAAGATCAAGATTTTCAAGTTGAAACAAGTATATATACTTGTTCCTAAAACCTAATTCTAAACTAAAAAGGAAAATCTCCCAAGGAAAAGGAAAGAGAATATTTACTAAAAGATATCCAAATACTCCTACCATCTATTACCAAAAATAACTAGTTACCAAATTCTTAACTTTCACTTTGGTCCCTGAACCTCCAACTTTTCTCTTTTGATTCTTGAACTCTGCTGCTTTTGAAATCTGATCCTTGAACTTTCAGCTTTTGACATCTTGGTCCCTGCACTTCTGATACTAGCAATTTTATCCTTCCTCATTAATAAACTTTTGCAGGGACACCACAAAATACTCAAAATATGTCTCAAAATTACAAAAGTTCCCTAAAAACTTACCAATTCATAAACTACTCAAAATTACATCAAACTAAACTAAAATACATTAAAATAATAATAAAATGTCTAGAAAATTAGGGAATTACATATAATGAAATCTACCACATCAAATTCCCCCACACTTAGACCATTACTCGTCCCTGAGTAATATCCTATCCCCACTCTAAGCACCGGTCTAATCAGCGTAGCATGGGAGGAAAATGACCCCTAATCTCCTCTAACCCTCCAAATCATCAGTCAACAAACACAACCCTACTCAAACAACGTATTCGGAGAATGGAACTCCGCTCCTTATCACTCCAACAATAGCAATGATACCAATGGCCTTAGCTCGACCCCAACTCCAATGATGCAAAAACGGGACATCCAAGCTAAGGCCCACACAACAAAAAGCTAGGGGGAACTAAATATGTCCTAAGTTTCCCCCACGCTATTCTCGCACTACTACTCCCTCAAAAATAAAGTCTATGTCGAAGCAAAGACTTACCTCGTGAATCACACCAACACCCCTTATATCACCAAAAAGAAAACCGAGGATTTTCTAACCTAACGCCTCTAAACCAAACCTCCTACACCAAAAATAAATAAACCTACCCGACACTCCAATCCTCCCTTATGTCTTCAACGCCGGTGATATAAAAGATGGAAAGAGAGTCACTCACTCACCTTTTTCCTAGACAGTTTGCCCTGAAAATAAACATCTAGCTATTAGAACTTTGATCTTGCACATAAATGACTTGTGTGTTAGCTTATGTTGAGAAAGATTTGGCAAATTAGGAGATTCTTTGACTAATGTTGATACGGTGTCAAATCTGCTTGAACAATTATGTTTCAACCTTTATATTCAGTCCCTTGGTCGAGTTTTACTTCCCAAACAGCCTCCAAACCCGTCTCTAATCTCGGTGACAACATTTTGTTTTAAAGAGGATTTTCCCTTACAAATATTCCCTAACAACTAACCAATTCATTCCAGCTTTTGACTGCCCAAGCCGCACCAATAATCTTCTCCAAACGCCTCGCTCAAAATAACACTTACAAAATCCAAATCACTTAGCCTACAACTGCCCCAAACAAAGAATTAAACCCTCTAAAATCTACCCAAAATTTAATAGTGTTTCCTTGCAAATTAACCCAAAATCCCTAGCCTTGTTTACAGGATACACAAGCTATAATCTGCCCTTATCCTAAAATGAAATACCCTTTGAGTCACTAAATAATTTTATAAATAGTAATTAATATTGCATTTTAATTTAATGGCTTCACTTTTTTCATATTGACCCACAATTCGTCATCGATCCCAAGGTCTAATAGCTAAAAACGTAGCATGATTCTCAAATTTGTTAGCATTTTCCTCAAAAACCTCTTGTAAGATCTGACTTTACGGCTAAATTCGCAAATGCTTCCCTTTCCTCATCTTTGTCCACAACATTCCCCATCCAAATAATTCGACTCCCCATGTCACAAACTTTTTCCCAAATTAGCAGTACATCAGTATGTTCAATGATTATCCAAAACTCAATTATCCATAATACTATTAGAGAATAATATCTTTCTATTATTCTTGTTTATTTGTATTTGTAATTAGTGGTAATTTCCTTGTAGAGTTCTTTCCTTATTTTGATTCCTTCCTTGTATAGGATTTTTGTACCCTACTCCAAGTGTAACCCTAATTGTATTTCTCCCTATAAATAGGTGATTCAATCAATGGAAATGCTATGCCATTATTCCTAAACTTTATTAGTTTCTACATGGTATCAGAGCTCTGCTCCTAAAACCTTCTTCCTCTTCCTCTAGCCGCCGCCCTAATCACCCTCTACAATGGCTAACGGAAATCACTCTCTCACCATTTAAAACCTTCTTGATCCCACTCAAACCTTCGACCTCATCAACAACTCCCACCACAACATCACCAAACTCACCTCCACTAATTACATAGCTTGGAAACTCCAAGTTGAAGCCACCCTCATTGGCTATGATCTCTACAAGTTTGTAGACGAATCACACCCATGCTCGCCTCCCACTGTCCTTACCAAGGATGCCCAAACATCCAAGGATGTTCCCTCCCCTAACCCTCACTACCAGCCATGGATTCGCCAAGACAAACTCCCTGTTGGGGCTCTAGTTGGCTTCCCTGCTCGCCTCCCCTGTTCCTCGATCCAACAAAGCCGCCATCGCCGAGAGGCCTGGGACATCCTGACTCATACCTATGCTCGCCCGACTCGTGGTCACATCAAACAGATCAAAGATTACCTCAAGCGAGCAACCAAAGGCACTCAGTTGATCTCCGACTACATGCAGTATGTCAAAAGTTGGGCTGATGAACTCGCGGCTCTGGGCAAGCCACTTGACCACGAGAACCTCATTGAGATCCTCCTCGGTGGGTTGGATGATGACTACCGTCACATAGTGGATGTTGTTGAAGGCCGTGATACCCCTATCTCCTTTGATGAGCTTCATGAAAAACTCATCAACCCGAAGCCGCTCCCTGAAGCAATCTTAGCCGCGCCCTTCTCCCATCCGGTCACTGCCAATCCTGCTACTCCGAGGAACAACAACTCGCATGCTCGAAACTCCTCTTCACATGCTCGCCAGGCTTCTTCTCAACCTTGGCATCCTTCACAGCAGGCTCCGACATCAGCTCCTCGGCAACAACGTCCATATCTTGGTAAGTGTCAAGGCTGCCGTCAACAAGGCCACACGGTTGCTCGCTGTCCGCTCTACCAGTTGATTGCCACCAACCCCCAAGCTGCCACTTCCTCCTCGACAAGTGGCTGGACACCTCGGGCCAATCTAGCGACCTCTACTTAACACCGGACTCCTGGCTTACAGCTGGTGCTTCTCATCATGTTACTAGCGACCTTGGTAATCTCCACCTTCACACCTCCTACACGGGCACAGATGATATGGTTATTGGTGATGGTACCAGGCTTCTTATCTCCAAAACTGGTTTCTCTTCCCTTCATACACCATCACACACTTTTGCCTTGCATAATATTCTCTTCGTTCCTAACATGAAAAAGAACCTTATTTCTATATCTCAATTTTGTCTCTCTAATCATACATCTATTGAGTTCTTACCAACCTTTTTTCATGTGAAGGATCTACGGACAGGGAGCATTCTGCTGACCGGGCAATCTAAAGATGGTGTGTATGAATGGCCGACCACAACTCCTCCTGCTCACCCTTCTGCTTGTGTAGGTTCTAAGGTCTCTCATCATGACTGGCATCATTGGCTTGGCCATCCCTCTGAACCCATCCAGCGTCAGATTCTATCTAGTTTAGGCATTGCATTAGGCACTACTTGCATCAAACAAAACCATTGTAATGATTGTTTATGCAATAAAAGTCACAAAATTCCTTTTTCGCAATCTACTTTAGTGTCTTCTTTCCCGCTCGAAATTATTTACTCTGATGTCTGGACTTCTCCCATTCCGTCCGCTGATGGTTTTAAATACTATGTCATATTTGTTGACCACTACACTCACTAGATATGGCTCTACCCGCTCCGACGAAAGTCTGAGGTCGCCACTTTCTTTCCTCGTTTCAAAGTCCTGGTCGAAAATTATTTTAAAAGAAGCATTGTCACTCTTTACTCTGACAATGGCGGCGTAGTACACGGGACTCTGCCCTGACACTGGCTTGGCCACTTACCTATCCACTCATGGCATCACTCATCTCACCTCACCTCCTCACACCCCGGAACACAATGGGTTCTCGGAATGCCGTCATCGGCACATAGTTGAGACCGGTCTCTCTCTCCTCTCTCACGCATCTCTTCCGCTACCTTTCTGGTCGTTTGCCTTCCAAACCGCCACCTACCTCATAAATCGTCTACCCACACCCACCCTAGCTCACCTATCTCCCTACCACAAACTGTTTGGATCTCCACCCAACTATTTCAAACTCCGTGCCTTTGGTTGCCTTTGCTACCCTTGGCTTCGCCGCCCACAACCCGGCCGCTGCTCCACTCCATGTGTCTTCGGCTACTCGCTTCACTGAGTGCCTATCTATGTTACGATCCGAGCACCACCAAGCTCTTCGTTTCACGTCATGTTCACTTTGTTGAGTCTGCCTTTCCCATGTCCACCTCGCCTTCCCCTTCTGATCGCCGGGCTATCTACAATTGTGAACCCTGGTTCCCTCCACACGACCTGCTCTCTACTTCATACACACCCATCTGCCGCCCTCCCAGTAACTCTCGTCGCGGCTCTGCCACTAATCGAAATCGGTTGATCTCGGCTTCGCCCATACACCACTCCTCCCACGTGCTCTATGACCAAGGATACCACCGAGCCTTACTCCATGTCCCGTGCCTCGCCGCTTTCACCCTCCTCGGCGGCCCGATTACCGTGCGTGGATCGCGCGATTGCGGCTGCGTGCGTTGCTCCACCCTCCTCGGCCACCAGCTCCCTGCTCGAGGATTGCACTATATCTGCCGCTCAGCCCTCCTTGGCAACCAGTACCATGCCCGAGGCTCAAGCAGTGCCTTCTAGTCTTGTGCCTACTACATTGGTTCACGTGCCCTCTCATGACCCGACTCCCGCGTGCCTGACTCCTCCTCACGTGCGGCACCTCCTCCATAGTTACTCGCTCCAAGAACAACATCTTCAAACCAAGGACCAAAATGAGTCTTTCGGCTCTAAAGGATGTGAAGTGGCGTCAGGCCATGTCTGAAGAGTTTGATGCACTCGCTCACAATGGGACTTGGGATCTAGTCCCTTCATCGGATGCTCGATGTTGTTGGTTTGTAAGTGGATCCACCTCCGTATCAAGAGACATGCCGATGGTACTATTGATCGCTACAAAGCTCGCTTAGTGGCCAAGGTATTTCACCGGCAAATGACCATGGGTTGACTACTGAGACTTTCGGTGGTTAAACCGACCACGTTTCGTCTTGTTCTCTCACTGGCCGTTTGTCACGGATGGGATCTTCGTCAGCCCCGGATGTTAACAATGCCTTTCTTCAAGGCAACCCGTCCGATGGTATTCATGGCTCAACCGCACTTTGGGTTTTACTGACGATAAGGACAAACCTCAACATGTGTCGACTCCCCGCATGAGGCTATTTATGGTCTCAAACGAGGCTCCCGAGCATGGTATAATGAGTTGCGCCCGTTTCTACTTGTCTCGGCTTCCATAACTTTCGGTGGCCGACACATCACTTGTTCATCCTTCAGCATCAGGAAACATCATCTATCTCGCTCAGTATATGTGGATGATATCATAATCACTTTGGGAACAACCACGCTACTATACTGAGACCTTCATATCTCGCTGCTAATCGCTTCGCTCAGGACCTCGGTGATCTTCACTATTTTATTGGGGTTGAAGTTGTTAAGCGCCAGCGCCAGTGGTCTTACTCGCTCTCCCAGCGTGGGTACATAGTTGATCTCCTTGCCTAGCTAAGGCATGGCACCGATGCTCGCCCAAGATAGCTACGCCCATTGCTACCTCGCCCACCTTGACTCTTTCACGCGGCCACCGAGGCAGATCGGCATCCGATGCATTCGAGCAATGATCGAGGTTCCGAGATCTTCTTATCAAATTCCTCGGTAGAATCAACAAACTCTCCCAAGTTATGACGCCCAACCACCGAGCACCTTGAATGCGGTCACGCGAGTTCTTAGGTATCTCTATGGTACTATCAATGCGGGCATCCTCCTTCATCGTTAGTCTCCTCCTGCTCTCCATGCCTTTCTTGATGCGGTGGGGCGGCAACAAGGATGACTACACATCCACCCGATGCCTATATTGTCTATCTTGGCAAAGAACCCCGATCTCTCAGGGCTCAGAAACAACCTTACTGTGGCTCGTTCATGGCAAGCTGAATGTCTAGAGCTTGGTCGCGATTGGTCCGAGGTCCATGGATTGTGTCTGGCTTCTTAGCGAACTGGGTCTCACCTCCTCGACTCAACCGGTCATTTACTATGACAATGTGGGTGCCACAAGTCTCTGCTCGAACCCGGTTTTTCATACTCGCATCTCTGGATTTTCACTTTCTTCGGCAACAAGTTCAGGATGGGCTTATGCGAGTATGTCATGTCTTCTCGGCTGATCAATTGGCCGATGCCTTGTCCAAGCCTCTTGCTCGCCAGCGGTTTCATCAATTACTTCACAAAATTGGTCTCTCCTCTCGGACGTCCATCTTGCGGGGGCATATTAGAGAATAATATCTTTCTATTATTCTTGTTTATTTGTATTTGTAATTAGTGGTAATTTCCTTGTAAAGTTCTTTCCTTATTTTGATTCCTTCCTTGTATAGGATTCTTGTACCCTACTCCAAGTGTAACCCTAATTGTATTTCTCCCTATAAATAGGTGATTCAATAAATGGAAAGGCTATGCTATTATTCCTAAACTTTATTAGTTTCTACAAATACATCCCACATCCATGATCAACCTATATACATACATGAACACATACTCTTAAATCTTACGTCACAGTTCAACAAGTTTATTGGCTGATTTGGGGTGTCTCAATTTCACATGGTAAGAATTTTGTCATTTGATCTCGTCCAGCTGATTTGAGAAACAATAGTACATTCTATCATGAATTCCAGTATGTTAGATTGAAATTGCAAAATTGTATTAAAGACCCAAGTAACAATGGACCCAGTTGAGCCTACCCTAAAGCATCTCTCATAACTGTTGCATAATTGCAGCTCTAATCATAACATGCATACATCACACACATTATAAGTTCCATTCCTAGTTTCCTACAAATGTTCACAACATTTTGCTTTCGTAAGCCCCCTCCTTGTTGCTTAAATGTACCACTTCTCCAACTCTCCCCTATAAAAACCCCTCCACTCGTGCTTTCCTCCCCCACCCTCTCAATACATCTCCGCAAAGAAACCTTCAAGTACTAGTCTCCTCATAAACATAGCCATGCTTCCCGAGAATGCAGCAAACTACTTCCTAGCCCCGAAAAACCTTTCCCCCTTCCCCAACAACTTCACTTTATCCCAAAACAATATATCATCTCTCCGCTTTCGGCCTTTTATGAGTAACCTACCCTATTTTCAAACTTCTCCTCCAGCCTTGATTTCTCTTCGCAATCCTCATCTCTCAAAGAACAACTCGACTTCCGATGAAGCGCATGAGCATCAACTTAACAACATTGATGAAAGGAAGCAAAGGAGAATGATTTCGAATAGAGAATCTACTCGCAGTCGAGGATGAGGAAACATAAACACCTCGATGAGCTTTGGTCACAGGTGGTTCGTCTTAGAACTGAGAACCACAATCTTATAGACAAGTTGAACCGTGCATCAGAGAGCCACGAAAGGGTTCTCAAGGAGAATGCAAAACTCAAGGAAGAAGCTCAAGACCTTCGTCAAATGCTTAATGAGGTACAACTTGCAAGTACTTACACTGCTTTGAGAGATCTGGATGAGGTTCCTTGCACCACGGCTTATCTCAGGGCTGAATTGTCAAACCAATCCATGACTCCCGCCTCAAATCTACTTCATTAAGATGTGTCCAAATATTTGTCGGGGAAACAACAAAATTAAGAGCATGCAATTCTGAGTTGTTGCTCAATCAACTTTTTGATGTTCTATATTTAGTATGGATGTTAATTACTGGTTGCGTTAACTTAGCTATATAAGATTTAAAAGCAAGGAATACAAATAAACAGGAAGAGCGACCCTCGTAATAACATTCTGATGCCAACGCAAAGCACAACTTTAAGTTACTTATGATACCTGCTCGCTTCTCTATTTGCCGCAGAACTATCCAACAATTCGTTTAAAGAAAAAAAAAAGGAATTTCATAGGTCCATCAAAGAAAATTGAGAACCACATCATAACATTTGTACAAAATAATTTTACGAACCCCACCAGCCTCAATTATAAAGTCGTCACCTGAGGTGCTGATAAGAAAGAATATTAAAAGATTTCATGATAATACATGAATGAAATCTTAAGTACAAAACGTAAAACTTCACTACCAAGCAAGGAAGTAATTTTTTTGTCGAAACATGCTAAAACAAGGAGTAGATCGAGTGAAATTCAAGTGTGGGTGGCCCTCAATGGGAACATGCTCAGTAACTTTGAAGTAAGGTCCCCATTTCAGTTCCTATGTGCACACCATAAAACAGGTAATAGACAAATGGTGGTGGAGGAGCTAGTGGTAGTGGATCATTATACAATGTGTTATATGCAGTAGTATTCACATATAATACTTGGTCATCTCCCATATTGAGTTTGTAAAGCAACCATTCATTCATAAGTATAAAGTCTTGTTCTTCCTTTCTTGTTTCCTTGTATCTTCTTTATCCCACATGGGATTACTAATGAAAACTTGTGGAGCTAAACTTGTTATATAATAGCTAAGTTTGAAGAGTTCCTATAAGCTTGCTTGAGCTTCCCTCTATTATGGGAAAATATCAAGTATGGCTTAAAAGTTTTGAGTATTATATTATTATATATATATATGTATAATATATATAAGAAAGAAAGAAATTAATTAATTATTAATACCATTACTAGTATTGTGGCCGATACAGTGGTTTGGTTATACCGTTTAGGGTTGTGCCTTTTCGGTTGATAGACCTATAAACGAGTATGACTGTTCGGATGGGCACGACTTTGGTGATATGCCTATACGGCTGAGGCACTAGTTTAGAAGGGTTGTGACTTTTCAAGACCACAACACAGACTCTATAAATAGATTTGCCTCCTCCTCTCGAACACCTGCAGAGAGTCTTTCTTCTTAACAGATCTATTCTTCGAGTCAAACAGTTAAAGCTTTGATTATTGTTCCTGAGTTATTCAAAGGAGTGTAACTTTGAATAAGAGTGCGTAGGTTTTGTATCCTGGAGGTGAAATTCATTGAGACCATTACACCATAGTGGGACGAATTAAATACCTTAAAGATAGCATCTTTTGGTGTGCCTAACCTACTGATTCCTCACCCACAATTAAGTAATATACAACAGTTTTAAGGTAATTAATTATCGTAGAGATGGAGTCGGTGTTGATGAAAGGACAATTACCGAGCGAGATAAGTTAGAGGCTAAATGGACCGAACTACAAGCGTTTGAAGATGGAATACCTTCTCACCATTGCAAAGGTATTTTCGTGCTATTTGATCCTTGTCCAAGGAAGATGAAAATGAAAAAAGCAAGCAGAGGCCCGAGCAGAGGCGTGAAAAGGTGAAGAAATGGAAGTCGGATGACTTCATTTGCCGATACACTATTGCAAGCATTGAACAACACGTTGTTCAATGTGTTAAACTACAAGACCGCCGAAGTTTGGTGCAATCAAGCGAAGGTATGTCAATGAAGATCTTTGGTAATAAATCTTTTTTGGTCAATAAATTTGTTGAATACAAGATGGTAGACTCGAGGCTGTCATTGATCAAGTAAATGAACTCAATGACATAGCCATCGAATGTGCCGATCTTGGGTGAACCCATTTAGAGACATTCCAAGTTTCGACCATCATTGGTAAACTTCCACCTTCATGGAAAGATTACCAAAAGAAATTAAGAAGAAGGCCATCTCTTTAGATGAACTTCTTCAAGGCATCAAATGAAGCGAAAGTCTCAAGCGTGATGGCTCAATTTACGAGAAGATTGATGGTGTAAACTATGTGGAAAATAAAAATTTGCGGAACTTCCAAGGGAAACCAAGGAAAGTTCAAGCGGAAAAACAACTCTAAAAATGATGGAAATGGTAAAGCCAAGAAAAATAAGAAGAGTGCTTGTTATGTTTGTGGAAAAACAAACCACTTGGCTAAGAAGCTGCTATTACATGAGAGCATGAGAAAGATGAACAAGCAAATGTAGTTGAGAGCAACTTCATTGGCATGCTTTCGAAATCTGTCTAGTCAACAATGTCGACTCAGTTGGTGGATTGATTCAGGGCTACATGTCATGTAACTCCCAATCGAAGCTTGTTCAAAACATATGAAGAAGCAAAAGAGCCAAAAGCGGTTTATATGGGAAATGCTACAAGCGAGGTCTTGGGCATAGGGACCATTATTCTCCCCTCACTTCGGAAAGACTCTTACTTTGAAAAATGTGTACCATATTCCCTCTATGAGGAAGAATCTTGTATCCGTTCCAAAATTGGACGAAAATGGCTTTAAGGTAACCTTCGCGCCCAACAAGTGAATATCACTAAAAATGGGCGTTTGTTGGAAAGGGCTACATTAAAGACCAAATGTATTTATTGAGCATTGATAATAAAATTACCGGTTCTTCTTACTTTGTTGATTCTAACTTTAATGTTGAAAAGCATGATTTTGGCATTCTAGATTAGGACATATTGGTATGAATGCAATGAGTCGTATGATTAAATATGAGTATATTCTAAATCTTCGACTATTTATTCTATGAATAATTGTGAATGTTGCGCTCAATCTAAGTTGACTAAAGCATCTTTTAAAAGTGTAGTAAGATCAACTAGGTTACTTGAATTAATTCATACCGATATTTGTGACAACAAAGATATTTTGACGAGAGGTGGAAAGCGTTATTTTATTACGTTCATTGACGATTTTCTAAGTTTGCATATGTGTATTTACTTAGAACAAAAGATGAAGCTTTTGACAAGTTTAAAATTTTCAAAGCCGAAGTTGAAAATCAAACCAATCTAAGGATAAAACGATTAAGATCGGATAGAGGTGGTGAATATTTCCCAAGCGAGATGATTTCATTTTGTCAACAAAATGGAATTGTTAGGGAAATCTTGGCACCTAATACTCCACCACAAAATGGAGTAGCCAGAGAGGAAAAATCGATCCTTAATGGAGATGGTTAGTGCCATAATTATAAATTCAAAATTACCAATGAGCTATTGGGGAGAGGCACTATTAAGTTTACATTTACATTTATAACAAATGTGAATAAACATATGAAAACTCCATACGAATTATTTAATGGGCGTAAGCCTAATATTTCACATTTAAAAGTATGGGGTTGTGTTGCATATGTTTTAGATGCAACTTTGAAAAGAAATAAACTTGGGAGCAAAGCTGTGAAATCTATATTTATTGGTTATTCTTCAATAAGCAAAGCATATAGATTTATAAAAATTAATGACAATCGTGTGTTTGAAGCTACGCGTGCTATTTTTTATGAACACTTGAACATAAAAAGTGTAGACAAGGTAGATATAAATCATGAATTGTCAAAAGAACTTGAAGTAGAAAATGCATCAAGTTCACATTATAATAGTGATGCCATTACTAATGATGAAAATTTAGACAACAATAAAAATGATGAAATAGTTGAGTTAAGGAGAAGCAAAAGACAAAGAATTGAAAAGAACCTTGGTCCTGACATGTTTACATATATGTTAGAAGAGGATCCTAAAACTTTTCAAGCTATGTCTATGTCGATTGAACTTGTGGAAAAGAGCCATGGATGATGAAATCAAGTCTATACTTGACAATGAAACATGGACTCTAGTCAATCCTCTCTAACACTAAACCTATTGGCTGCAAGTGGGTTTTGAAAAAGAAACTCAAGCGATGGTACTATTGATAAGTACAAGGCAAGATTAGTAGCCAAGGTTATAGTCAAAAAGAAGAAATTGACTATTCGAAACATTTTCACCGGTCACTAAGTTTACATCAATTAGAACTATGTTTGCTATAGCATCCGTCTATGGACTAGAGGTTCATCAAATGGATGTTAAGACAACATTCTTAAATGGAGATTTAGATGAGACAACTAGGGTTATATCTCTAAAGGAGAAGAACATAAAGTATGTAAATTAAAGAAATCTTTATATGGACTTAAACAAGCACCAATCAATGGTACAAGAAGTTTAAGCAAGAAATTCGAAAGTTTGGTTTAAGAGTAGTAAAGTAGAAAGTTGTGTTTTTACTAAAGTTACTCTTAATTATAAAGTTGTTATAACTTTATATGTTGATGACTTGCTAATATTTGGTTCGATATTAATTGTATTAATGAAACAAGAACTATTTAAAGCAAGTGTTTGACATAAAGGACTTAGGTCGATGGATGTCATTTTGGGGTTAAAGTGATCAAAAAGGACAAAACTTACATATTAACTCAATCACATTACATTGAGGAAATATTAAAGAGTTTAATTACTTTGATTGCAAAATAAGTAAAAGTCCTATTGACCCTCATGTGAAGTTAGTTCCAAATAAAGGCGAGGCCGTAAATCAAGGAGAATATGCCAAGATAATTGGAAGCATAATGTATGTGGTTAATCATACAAGACACGATCTTGCATGTGCAATTGGCATACTTAGTAGATTTACAAGTAATCCATGTGAACATTGGACGGAACTAAAAAGAGTACTAAGGTACTTAAAATTCACAATAAACTATGGTTTACATTACAAGTGTAATTCACCTATACTTGAATGTTATAGTGATGCAAATTGGGCATCGAGATGTAACCAACTCAAATCAACGAGTGGTTGGTTATTTACCATTGGAGGAGCCATAGTTGCTTGGTCTTCAAAAGACAAACATGTGTTGCTTTGTCTTCTATGGAATCAGTACATAGCCATGTCAATGGCTAGTAAAGATTTAATATGGTTTAGAAGATTTCTAAGAACCATACCATTTATTGATTCTAAGAAAGGAGCCACAACTTTGTATTGTGATAATCAAGCATGTATTCAATACAAAGAATGAGAGAATATCAAATCATAGCAAACACATTGCTATGAGATATAATCATATTAGAGATATGGTTAAAAAGGAAAAGATAACACTTGAGTATCTTCCTACAAATCAAATGTTAGCGATCCACTAACAAAATCTTTATCGAGGATAAAATTATAAAGTCATGAGAGATATGACTATTACCGGTCTAAACAATGTCTTAATGAAACCAACTTTATCTTAAGGTACAAGTCATAGATTTGTCACCTTATGTTTTAAAGTTAAAAGGAAATTCAATATTAGACATTGGTGAAATGGAAACTTTGATACATTTAGTGCATAACTTAAAAATAGTGGGGTGTCACTATTTGAAAGTTTCATATCGACCTATGCACTTTCATTACCACAACAAGATTAGGATGGATTCAAAATCCTTAATAGACTTATAGCTTTCGTAGAATGCGTTGTGGACATTCTCGATAAATCTACCTATACAAGTAAAGAAGTGAGAAGCTTCTTATGGATTACTCAGGTAAAATTCTAGAGTACTTGTGAAAACCGAGGATTAAGCACAAGGCCCAAACTACAAGTCTTGCCAAGATCAAAAGGAACATGAAATCATACATAATGAGAATATGTCTCCCTAAAGGATTCACATTCAACCATAAAGTTAAAGGCTCGTCCACTTAATGGCTATTCGCTATGTA
>CM028381.1:51295511-51323246 GCA_013146195.2 Codonopsis lanceolata | reverse complement strand
TAAATTTTGAAAAATGTCATTTCATGGTTGAGCAAGGCATTGTGTTAGGACATGTGGTTTCAAAAAGGGTATGAAGTGGACAAAGCAAAAATTGATGTTATTTCCACACTTCCTTACCCTACAAATGTGCGTGAAGTGCGGTCATTCCTTGGTCATGCGGGGTTCTACCCATTAAAAGATTTTTCGAATTGCATCACCTCTATGCACCTTGTTGCAAAAGAGGTGGATTTCACATTTGATGATAATTGCAAGAAAGCATTTGATGAGTTGAAGGATCGGTTGACTTCAACTCCTATTATTCAAGCCCCCAATTGGTCTCTCCCTTTGAGATCATGTGTGATGCGAGTGATTATGCCTGGGGGCAGTTGGGTCAAGTGGATCGTGCTCTCTCATGTGATTTATTATGCGCCTATGACTTTGAATGAGGCACAACGAAACTACTCCACTACAGAAAAAGAGATGTTAGCGGTGGTTTTGCTCTAGAAAAGTTTAGGTCCTATTTGCTTGGGACCAAAATCATTGTGTACACCGATCATGCCGCCTTAGGTATTTAATGTCGAAGAAAGAGGCAAAACCGAGACTCCTCGGTGGGTCCTTCTCATAGATGAGTTTAACTTAGAAATCGTGATAAGAAAGGGCCGAAAATGTAGTGGCCGACCACTTGAGTCGCTTGGTGAGAGAGAGATGGCAAGCCTCATAGGCGTGCCCCTATTAGGGACGAAGTTTCCTCCGATGAGGCTTTTTGGGCGCTATGACGTGTTGCCTTGGTATGCGGATTTGGTGAACTTTTTGGTCTCTAATAAAATTCCCCAAGTTTTTTCTAAATCTAAAAGAGACAAAACTGCAGTGAGGCTAAGTACTATGTGTGGGACCTAACCAAACTTGTGGAAGCATCACGACCAAGTTATTTCGTCGTTGTGTCCCTGAAAATGAGATGGCCTCTATTCTTAAGTTCTCACATGAGTATGCATGTGGTGGTCACTTTGGTGCCAACAACACCGCTTAGGAAAGTGTTAGACAGGGCTTTTGGCCAAAATTATTTATGGATGCCGCCGCCTTTTGTAAGTCTTGTGACCGGGTGTCAACGTGTTGAAATATAGACGCCGCAATGAGATGCCACAAAACATCGTAATGAATTGCGAGGTTTTTGATGTTTGGGGAATTGACTTTATGGGTCCGTTTCCCGCTCTTTTTGGTTTTGTGTACATCTTACTTGCAGTGGACTACGTTTCCAAATGGGTTGCAATCCCACACGCACCTTATAGATGCTAAGGTGGTGGTGAGATTTCCTCAAGAGCAATGTTGTGTCTAGGTTTGGGATGCCTAGGGCCTTGATCGTGATAGGGGAACTCATTTTTGCAACAGGTTGGTGGAGGCCTTGGTCAAAAGTATAACATCACGCATAAGGTCTCTACCGCTATCATCCCCAAACCAATGGCCGGAAGTTTCCAATAGGAAATCAAGTCCATCCTCGAAAAGACCGTAAACCCGAATAGGAAAGATTGGAGTCTTAGGCTGGAGGATGCTTTGTGGGCTTATCGCGACGGCTGCGACTACAAGACACCTATTGGTATGTCCCCATACCGATTGGTGTTTGGGAAGCCATGTCACTTGCGGATTGAATTAGAGCACAAAGCCTTTTGGGCAATCAAAAGTTCAATATGAACTTAGGCGGGTCCGGTGAGGAAAGAAAACCGCAATTGAATGAACTTGATGAAATCCGGAGAGAGGCGTATGAAAATAATTTGTCTTATAAAGAACGAGCAAAAGCGTGGCTTACGATAAAATGATTTTGAGGAAAGAATTTAAGGTAGGTCAAAAAGTCCTCTTGTTTGATTCCGCTTGCGCTTGTTTCCCAGAAGATTGAGGTCGGTGGACCGGTCCTTATTGGTGAGGAGGTATTCCCACATGAATGCGGTTGTGATCTCCAGCTCTCCGGAAACCAAGAGTTTAAGGTAAATGGGCAAAGATTAAAGCCCTATTTTGATGGGGAGAGGTTAATGTAGAGGATGTGGAGATGATGGATCTCTACGATCCTAATTATGATTGATCCTTATGCTATGCTTGGGGCTTTCAGGCATTTGGTCTAGCTAAAGACGGTAAAGAAGGAGGCGGCTTCCGGGAGGCAACCGGGGGTTTCGTTTTATTTTTTGCTTTATTTATTTCTCTTTATTTTATTTCGTTCACTTTATTTTTATGAAATTGGTGCTACTTAGGTATTTTGTGTGTAGTGTTGTGCGAGGAAAAAGCAAGGAGGAAGGAGAAATTTTGCCAGAGCTCCAGCGCCCGCCTGAGCGCCCGCCTCGCTATGGGAGGCCGAAAATCCATGCGCCCGCCTCAGGAATTGCCGAGTTCATGCGCCCGCCCAACTCGCCTCATTAATATTCATCATCGCCTCCAAGGGCGGGGGCAAAAATTTTTTTTTAAGTTTGGGCGCCCGCCTCATTACATCTTCCATGCGCCCGCCTCAAGCCAGGATGACAAAATTGCCGCATTTGAGGCGCCCCCATGCTCATGCGGCCCGCCTCGATGCGCCCGCCAACTTCTGAATGGGGGACAAAATTGCCGCATTTGAGGCGCCCTTCTTCATCGCCTCATTACCTCCGCGGCCGCCTCGGTCGCTGCGCCAGATGTAAAAATTGCATGCGCACGCCGCCTCGACGGTCGAAAAAAGCTTGCTTGGGGCGCCTCCGCTCCATCTCGGCGCCTGACCCATGATAGGAAAAGTGCACGGGTTAAACCAAGTCCGGGTCGGATTGGGTATGATGTGGGTCGAGTATTTAAAGAAGTCAAAAGGCTGGAGACCATTCCAAAATCAAACGCACACTCAGTCTCTCTCTCCTCTCAGTTCTCTCTCCAACAAAGAAATCCGGCCACTCTCCTCCATTAATTCCGGCGACTTCTTCCTCTTCCACCCTTCTTCTCACTACACTCCTGTTACAAAAGTTATTCCCCTCTCCCTAAGCTTTCAGATTCACCAAACATTACCCAATTCCGGGCACCTTCATCTAAACCCCTTGAGTTTTCCAGCGAGATTTTGAAGATTCCGACGAACTTTTGCAGATTCCGGCAGAGTTCAAATTTTCCGGCCACAATTTTTCCAGATTTTGTTTTCTTCAAGGTTAGGAATCTCTCTACCCATCCCTTGTAGTTTCCAATTGTGTTGAAGATTGGGTTATTTTTGCAAATATTATCTCGTTGCTTGAATTGAACATGGGAAACACAAAGGACCAATCGAAAAAGGAGGAAGAAAATCCAACGAATCCCGAAAAAACAAAGACATGATGAGAGTACGCCTAGTGCCCTCCCTTGGAACCCTTCTCCGTAGTGAGGATCCCATGACTCCTCCCGTTCAATTATTACTTGTCCCAAAATTATTTCTACTTCCATTCGAATAGGGCCATAATTGCTGAAAGAAAGTTTGACATAGGATCCTTTGGCCTTACTGAGAAATTTGGGTTTAGACGTTGGCAACGTTTTTGTGATGAGCCAAGGGAGGAAGGGAACATTTTGGTGGTTAAAGAATTTTATTCGAACATGAATCAAATCCCCCCGGTGCCAGGACATTCCTATGTGAGGGAGAAGACGATAAGATTCCGGAGTGAGGACATCAATAGGTTCTACGGACTTCCTAGGGTGACTCGAGAGGATTGTGAGTATGTGCAAGCTATGCATGGCGATTGGCGGGTATATTTTATGGATGTGGAGAGGACTTTGGAGGGCAACCAACTTCAATGGACCAACAAACCGGATGGTTCGCCCAAGTTTGTGATTGAAACTCGCTTTAATCTGTGGCAAAGGGGTTAATAAATTTGTGTGTTCGAGGTTGCTTCCGACATCGCAGATGTGAAGGTTCCGTGGAATCATGCGGTACTCATTCATCTGATTATCAACGGTGGATTTATTTCTGTGGGGCATATTATTTCAGAACATATGCAAGATGTGGGAGCAAGTAAACGGAATGGGTTTCCGCATCCATACCCATGGATTGGTCAAGGCCGCGGGTGTTCGGTGGAATTTTGGGCGGCGAGAGTGAAGATCATTAGGCCCATCTCTCGAGATTCCTTGAAAGCAATAAGAGGGAAGTAAGAGGGATGAATGTTCGAATTGTCGAGGAGCAGGTAGAGGAAGAGGCTGAGTTTGAAGAGGAGGAGGATGACGATGAAGATGATGACTTTATGGAGGAGGCTGAGGATGTTGATTCTGGGGCCGAAGTCCGGTGCTGTGGTGTGAATCGCTTGATTGCTCGTATGGATAGTTGCTATCTCTATGGATCGCCAGAGCAGATTCATCTGTTATTTGGCGCGCATGGCACCACAAAGATGATGATGGGAGATGGCAAAGTTGGCCATTCCCAGAGCGCCAGGTCCGTGGGACTATCGCTTAGGCCGCCCGAGTGCCGAGAGGTATCCCTATCCCTGTCTCACTTCTATTTTACTTTTGTGATGCATATGGGACTATGCATGATTTAGTGAGGGGGTGGGGTGCATGTGCTTGTTGGTTGTTGTATTTGTTTAATTTCTTTAAAAAAAAAAAAAAAAAAAAAAGAAAAGAAAAGAGAGGCTAAGTGAAAACCCGAGAGGGCGCTTAGGCAAAAGGAGAGAGTGTGAAGAAAGAAAAGAAAAGAGAGGCTAAGTGAAAACCCGAGAGGGCGCTTAGGCAAAAGGAGAGGCGTGAAAAAAAAAGAAAAAAATGAAAAAATGAAAAAAATAATAATATGAGAGTCTAGGTGAAAACCGGAAACGGCGCCTAGGAAAAAGGTGAGTGAGTGAATCTCTTTCCATCTTTTATATCACCGGCGTTGAAGACATAAGGGAGGATTGGAGTGTCGGGTAGGTTTATTTATTTTTGGTGTAGGAGGTTTGGTTTAGAGGCGTTAGGTTAGAAAATCCTCGGTTTTTCTTTTTGGTGATATAAGGGGGTGTTGGTGTGATTCACGAGGTAAGTCTTTGCTTCGACATAGACTTTATTTTTGAGGGAGTAGTAGTGCGAGAATAGCGTGGGGGAAACTTAGGACATATTTAGTTCCCCCTAGCTTTTTGTTGTGTGGGCCTTAGCTTGGATGTCCCGTTTTTGCATCATTGGAGTTAGGGTCGAGCTAAGGCCATTGGTATCATTGCTATTGTTGGAGTGATAAGGAGCGGAGTTCCATTCTCCGAATAAGTTGTTTGAGTAGGGTTGTGTTTGTTGACTGATGATTTGGAGGGTTAGAGGAGATTAGGGGTCATTTTCCTCCCATGCTACGCTGATTAGACCGGTGCTTAGAGTGGGGATAGGATATTACTCAGGGACGAGTAATGGTCTAAGCGTGGGGGAATTTGATGTGGTAGATTTCATTATATGTAATTCCCTAATTTTCTAGACATTTTATTATTATTTTAATGTATTTTAGTTTAGTTTGATGTAATTTTGAGTAGTTTATGAATTGGTAAGTTTTTAGGGAACTTTTGTAATTTTGAGACATATTTTGAGTATTTTGTGGTGTCCCTGCAAAAGTTTATTAATGAGGAAGGATAAAATTGCTAGTATCAGAAGTGCAGGGACCAAACTGTCAAAAGCTGAAAGTTCAAGGATAAGATGTCAAAAGCTGAAAGTTCAAGGATCAGATTTCAAAAGCAGCAGAGTTCGAGAATCAAAAGAGAAAAGTTGGAGGTTCAGGGACCAAAGTGAAAGTTAAGAATTTGGTAACTAGTTATTTTTGGTAATAGATGGTAGGAGTATTTGGATATCTTTTAGTAAATATTCTCTTTCCTTTTCCTTGAGAGATTTTTCCTTTTTAGTTTAGAATTAGGTTTTAGGAACAAGTATATATACTTGTTTCAACTTGAAAATTAGGATCTTCTTCTCCTACGAATTTTCTTGAAGAATTAGGATCATTCTTATTTGGAAGCTTAATTACCGAACCGTTTGTTTAATTCAATTGAGGTATTAATTTCTTTTCATGAATTAATTCAATTGAGGTTTTGTTTTAATTTCTTTATTGAATCTATTCATAAGATTGTTTTAAATTGCTTTATTTTTAGGGTTTTGAGATTTGATCACCCTCTTTTCCCTTGCAATTGATTTAATGCTAGTTTAATCTTAAGTCTGTGTCAGATTAGGATTTTACACAAGTAGCATCTTTGAGATTTATGCATGTGTCATGGTAAATTAAAAAGGGGGTAAAACTAGATTTCGTTCTATTTGCAAAAGAATAGAGAATTCCTTGATCTTAATTTCTCAAAGTTTTATCAATCGTTATTGTGAACCTAGACTGTGTCAGTTAGGTTTAGGTAATGATTAGGGAAATAAGTGAGTGTGTCACTACTTATAACCATTAATAAGGAAGAAATAGGGATTGAAATACATCTCGGATCAAGTGAATAGGGAGGAAGAGAAAGAAATTATACCGATGAAATTGGATTGATAAACGGGGACGGAGACAAATCTGAAGTGCTAGTCTTTAATTGTTTACAACTCAGTTTTAATTCCTGTCCTAGGTAGTTAATAATTCATAAATCAAACCCCCAATCTTGTCAAGTGACAATTGTGCAACCAAATAACCGTTCTTCAGTGGATCGACCTCGACTTGTCCTAGTCTGCAGCTTCAGAGTGAGTCTTGTCTTGGTAATTAATTTATAGGCGTGCGAATTTAGCCTGTCAGAGTATCGAAATGATATATTTATTTGTCCAAATCGAGTTTTGGATGAATACGATATCAATGCTTAAAATATAATGTTAAAAGCGGGTCATTAGAGTAAAGTTCTCACTCAATATCAATATAATAATATTATTTCACGTTGGTTAAGAAATGATTAGTGCATCCATGGCTCAACCACTTAAGTTTCTACCTTGAGTCTTTTCTTTAATTTCATTATCTATATATATTTTTGAGAATACCAAACAGAAGATCCGCAATTGAAGTATTAATAGAAAATCATACTTCCATTTTAAAGTATTACAAAATGGATATAGATCTAAGAGTTAGACTTAGGATTTGGTCAAATTCGAATTTATAAGTCTTATGATTCGGACACATCCGAGCATATTACAATCGTCAATAAAATTAAGAGGTATGATATTACAAATTAGAGGTTGTGGCATTATTACAAGCTTTAATGTTAGTACCTTTTGATTAAATCTATTTAGATCTCTACACTGTTAGATCAAATATTTTTTTTTTAAGTAATGACACGACACGAACTTTCCAAATCATCACTAACTTAATCATCTAACGACCCTAGAGCTAAAGCTTGTAATAATATTACAAGCTCTAACTCGTAATATCATTTGCTTAAAATTAAAAGGCAAATTCTGTTTGAGTTAAACCATTTTACCGTCGACCACCAACATTACAAGCAAGATGGAACGGAATTGGCTTGAAAATAAGTTTCTCTTATTGGGCCAAATATAATTGGGTTTATTAATTTCAATTTTGCCTAATTTTTCATTAGTTTAAATAGGGTTAAATTTGTTTGAACAGTTCAAATCTACTCTGTTTTTTTAAAAAAACTTTTGGGGAGAACAGAAAATGATACCCTTAATGAACCAAATACAACGCTATGTACAAATCGAATTTATTTCACGATGTAGAAATCAAATCTAATTTATGCATCGCGAATCTATTTTATTTTATGCATTATCTATTTTGCATCATGATGTACAAAATCAAATCTAATTAAGATATGCATTTGTAAATGAGTAATTATATTTGTAGCCAAAGTTTTCTTATTATCGTAAATATGTAGTTAAAGTTTTCTTATTTGTTTGATATTGTAATTAACGTAAGAATTAAACAGATTGAATATATATTAATTGATTTTCGTATATATGTATTCAAAGTTGACTTATTTTACTTGAAATAGTAATTAATATATGAATCAAATAGATTAAATATTAAACTGTGTACTTTTTAGGAACAAAGGAAGTGTAACACCATGCACCCGCCGAAGAGAATTCGAGTAGGAAGAAGTGATGTATATAGATGACTACAAGAACAAATCTAGCGAGTTATTATTTTCAATCTATCTTATCATAGTTGATTAGAACATTGCATTGAGGTATTCCTTGCTCTTTAAGGAAGCTTCCATGTTCCATTGCAAAATATTTTCTTTTTTAACACTTCGCGAGAAAATATAAAAAATAGACGGTAAAAGTAACAATAACGGTGTGAGGGGGAATCTGTCTAAAAAAATGGAATTCAAGGACCAAATGAATAGATTTTAAAACTAGAGGACCAAACTTAAAATTAGGTTAAATCAAGCGACCAAATTATATATTAATCCTAAGGGTAATTTAGTCATATTGTAAAAAAGTGGACGAAAAATATAATGGTAACGATAGGAGGGGAAATTGATACAGAAAAACGAGTTGAGGGACCACATTAATATGTTTTAAACCTAGGGGACCAAACTATTCTATTTTGACATGTCATGTGACCAAAATATATTTTAATCCTTTAGTTAACCATATGAAAGTTAAAATATTTTTTTTAATAAAAGAGAATGAATATCTGTTTTAATAATCAAAAAATAATTAAAACTTGTCTCATACTCCCTCCTTCCCAAAATTTTTGTCCTAGTTGACCCAACACATGAATTAAGAAAAAAATAATTGATTTTATTATTAATATTTATATAATATGCAGTATCCTTTAAAGTCGATCTATACGTAGGAGTTAGGATTAGATTATAATGGTGTGTTATGATTTCGCCTACTTAGGAATTATGTAAAACTGCTTAAATAGTACAAGGACTAGGAAATTTATAGTTCAAATTTTTTTAAAAAGAGTAAATTACGTCATATTGATCCATCGTGAAAATGGTCAAATTTACTGAGAAAAAGTGTAATGAATACATTTTGAGTTGAACGGGGAAGTACATTCAAGCCATTATATCTCTTATTGCCTGCACATCCAAGTGTAGAATTTGGGTACTCTACGAGCAAGATATCTTGGGATGATGCTTAAACAAGCTTTATCCAAGGGGAAAGGTAAAATTAGCACACCAAAAAAGTTATTTTTTGTTAAAAAAAAAAAGAAACACCATAAAGGTGGGATGTTGTTTATGAGCTTCTAATTTTGTGTTTGATCAGACTGGGTCTCATCAGCTTTCTGATCTTCTTGATCCTGGTTGTTTTCATTGCGTTCAAGAGATTTCTGATCTTCTTGATCCTTGTTTTCATTGTGTTCAAAAGATGATGCTCCATTTGTAGAGATTGATATGTTTTTCTCTTCGCTATAGCGGTCTTAGACAAATCATCTTGAGTAGCACTATGCAAAGGTAAACTTCCATTGTTGGAGACGAGTTCTTCAGCCTCCAGCTTCTTAGTATCTACTGATTTGTACTTGTGTAAGTCCAGTTAGCAAAAAAAATAAGGCTAGAGTGGGTGTGAATATCTTTTTAAAACTTTTGAGGTTGTTTTGAATATCTTTAAAAGTTGAAGCGGAAATTGTAAGTTAATAGCAGCTGGAAGCTATTCAGTAGATGGCAACTGCTGATCAAAAATGGTTTTCTTTGATCACTCTTTTATATGGACTGAATTGAATAACAATGTATAAAACAACTAAGTAAATTATTCAAAATGTAATTGTCTGACACTTAAGTAGATGAAAGCTGATTAAGTGTGAGAAACAGTTCTATCAGCTGAAAGAATAAATAACATAGTATTTAGGAGTGGTTCATAGTGTAAGCTACTACGTTCACTACCAAGTTGGTCAAACTTGGATTTTTGAAGTGCACTAAGATTTTTATATATTATATGTGATCACTAACGAATTTGTGTACGACAAAAACCATTGTTTGAGGAGTATGATTGACCAACAATCACACTCGTGTAACAATCAAGTATTCCTTTAGAATTTGGAAGAAGTGAGGAACATAATACAATAATTGTTTTAAACAAGAACTAGAAAGAAATAAACAAGGAAGGTTGTCTAGTAAATGTTTGAAGGCTGGAGCCATTAAAGAGAGAATTTCTTGAGTATTGAATGAGTGTTTCAACTGTTGTCTTCAATCCTTGCTTAAATGCTATATATAGAGTGTAGACACCCCAAATTCGTACCCCTAATTTAAAATATGTACTAAAAAAATATAATTTATAATATTTAAAATGGACTAACAAATGTTAATGAAAGAACGTGAGAACACGGATTCTTGATATGAACGATGTTACTGTCAATGTTGCAGTGAATGTTGCAACAATGACAATAACAATGTGAACTGAAAGTGTATAACAGAAAATAGCAGCGGAAGTTTTGTTTTAAGATTTAAAATCAAACAGACTTAGGAAGACAGAAAATCACACAAAAACAATCTACAAGTATCAACCTTGTAGATCTAGCCTCAAGACAACAAACTATGTTAAAATCAACACTGTTTTTGAACCTTAACAGTTAACACAAAATTCTCACAAGATATAGAATCTTGGAGAATCACAAAACCCACATAAACTACTAGAACAAACGTGGGAAGAAATAATCAAACAAGAGCAGCTTCCAGACAATCACAACAACTGGAAGCAGAAAACACAACTTCAGGAAACACAAGGCTGTGTTCCTGAAGTCTTAAACAGCAGCAACAACACCAGCATGTATGAGATTGCAGAAAGGTCTTCGTGTATGAGATGTTGATTTCTTCTCACAATTTCGGCACACAAGACTTCTGGATTGAAACTCTCTTACACCTACTGCTTTCTGAATAGGATCTGATTCTAGGCTCTCTCGGCATGCTTCAACAGCTCGACCTCAACTCTTAATATAGTCAGCAATCTTGTAAACCAAGGCACCAAAGAATCCTGCAAGAACACGGCCAAGCAACAAATCCTACTAGGAAAAAGATTTAGCAGAATATTATGCAAGATTATGTTTCCTATTAAGACTAAGATACATCAAATAACTAATTTATTTACATAAATCTAGTTACCAAAAATATGTTGCCTAAATCTTTTGAAAGATTTGAAAGATCAAATCTTTTGAAAGATTTGAAAGATTTTCCTATCAAAAATCAAAACCAATCTACCAAAAGTATTCTAAACAAAATCTAACACCTAAATAAACATTGACTAATTTAAAATCCTTCTTTGACCAAGAAAGGTGAAAACAAGATAAAATAGGTCATGCCTATTTTACCCTTACAGTTAAGTTTCTGTTAACTTTCAGGGGGTTTAAAGTGTCAAATGACGAAACAAGAAATAATTTAGAAAGTAGAAGGGGGGAAAGTGTCAAAAAGGAAAGAGGAAAAGAAATACGCATTGCGCCCCATTTGGTAATAGGGGGCGCCCATTTATGTTTTGTGCATGCCTATTTCTTTTCAAATGCAAAATATTTTTTCTTCTTTCAAAGTTAAGTTTGCTCCTCTGCTTATAAATAGAGGGCGTGCCTTCCTTCATTCAGACACAATTTTTACGGAGGAAGTTTCACAAGTGTTGTTACACTGTGAATTTCCAATCAAATCCCGAAGTTCCATCAGGCTGCCAAAATCTCCCCTAAACACTTATACTCTCCGGCCAAAGTAAACCTTAGTTACCCGACTAGGTTTCCACCCTATTTCACCAGTTCCAAAAACTCAAAATAAGCAGTTGCTCTGCCCGATTACAGACGTCAAATCCAACAAAAACAAACAGTTGTTCTGCCCGATTTCAGACTCGACAACAACAACAAACAAACAAAAGCAAACAGTTATGCCATCCGGATCCCGAGGCAAAAAGCAACCAAAAGAAGTAATTACGCTGTCCGAATTCCGACAACAACAACAACACACAAACAAAACAGAAAGACTTCCTTTCTCGGAAGGACAAGGGAATCACATGTAGACCGCCTAGTGGGCTTAAGCCCATGCATATCGAGTTAAGACCCTCACACGTTAAGAGGTAGGTACCATAAAGTTATTATTATTTTCATTTAATAAAATAGTACTATTAAAATAGTAATATATCATAAAATAAGTCGTTACGATGGTAAAATTTCTATTATAAAAAGACTATAAAATAAGTCATTATTATAGTATAAAATATATATACTTTAATTATATCTCTAAAATATAACTATTACAAGTTTTCCTTTATTTTTCCTGTCTTTACTTTAAAGTAATAATAGTTATAATTTCTTTCTGTTTATTTAGCTTCTTTCCCGTCTTTACTTAAATATAATAATAATTATATTTTCTTTCTGTTTTAGTTAATTTATTTCTTGTTCTTACTCTAACGTAATGATAGTTATATTTCCTTTCTGTTTAAATTAGTTTCTTTTTCGTCTTTACTTTAATATAACGTAGTTATAATTTCTTGCAGTTTAATTAGTTTCTTTTCTGTTTATACTTCAAATGTAGAAATATTTATATTTCTTATTGTTTAATAAATTTCGTTTCTGCTTATACATGTAATAAATAAATTGTGTTATTAACATAATTATTTTATTCTTAAAATAGCTTATAAAAATGTTGTAATTATTCTCTAGTTGTATTATTTTAGTTATAATTTTGATTTCTTTTCTTTAATAAATGTAAAGTAATTTCTCATTATTTTCTTTATATATATAAATGTATTGTTCTGAGGCAAATTGTATCAAATAAAGAAAGCATATTGACAAACCCATTGTGATATCGAAAGAGCGAGTTGAATGCCTAATCCCTTCCTAACTCGTAACTTAGCCCCCGAACCCATACAATCTGGTATTTTTTGGTTTTTCTCTGTTTACTCCTTAAAATAGAGGTGTCGATTCTGTGGCGACTCAGCTGGGGACAAAATATTAAAAAAAAAAGAGGGCTAAACTCACGTTTTTAGGATTATCAATATGCTTTTTTTTCCTGTTATATTTCCTTGGTTTCTTTTATGTATATAATTTTCAGTCTTTCAAATAAATCAAAAAAAAAACAAACAAACAAACAAACAAAAATCCTCAAAAAAAAAAAAACCCCTTTCTGTTAATCCATTTTTTTCCTGTTATATTTTGTGTTTTTTCCCTTTGGTACCACTAACAATTTTGCAGGGGCTGAAAATAAAAAAAAATTAGTTGATTATGTATCATTTACTTTGCTGAGAAGACTGTCCGGAGGTACGTAATCGTCTCATCCTTGTCCATGCATCACGAAAAAAAATCAAAAGCATCAAAAAAAATCAAAATAATAATAATAAAAAATTCTTTGTTCAAATTCAAAAAAAGAAAAAAGAGAAGGGTTTTCAAGAAAAAAATGATGTGCAATACGTCGTTTCCTTTTCCTTACAAAAAAAACTTTTTTTTTAAATGGTTCATTTTTAGTTCATAAGAAGAAAGCAAAATTGATTTTATTTATTTGAAAAAAAAGCAAAAGCACTTTATTTTCCAACAACATTTAAAGACATGACGAAATCTCCTCACCATTATACTCAATTGTCATCTCCAAATTCATCTTTTCTCTTAACCTTTCATGAATGCATCACTATTTGATTAGTGTATCGTTCACTCTCGATTTCAAAATTTTTTTTTAGTAAGTCCTACTTCGAGATGTCAAGGTTTACCACTTCAAAAAACAAAAAACAAACAAAAAAAAAAGAACAAAAAATAAATAAAAAGACCGATAGGGAGCCAAGGATGAATGGAAAGCCGGGAATTCTAATAAAGGTGACTCAAGGATCATAAGCAACAATTTAAGACTGGGTGCTTTCAAGGCAGGGTATTCTTGCCCGAGTTGCGTTTTTCGCACATCATCTACAGAGCCCTTCAACGATGGAGTTTACGGGTAATCTGAAACTTACCAAGTAAATGAACATCGTTGATAAGAAATAGACTCCCAAATTTAGTGGAAATTATAATGGGGAGGAATGCAATATGCAGCAGTTTAGGATGAATCAATTCAAATCCCATATACCCTAAACATTTTAGTTGGTTTTAAGGATAGGGCAGATATGCAAATGAAATGCTCTGATGGTCGTGCCTACTGAGTAGGTTGCCTACGTATCCCTTTCTCAAGAATCAGACCAAACGTAGTTCGGTTTCAATAGTCAAGAAAATACTAGCACTGGGTGGGATAGATAGTGCGTTTTTCCCAACATAGGCAAAACTGGTAGGATTCGAATGCGCTTCGCCCAGCATAGGCAAAACAGGTGGGATTCAGATGCATTTCGCCCAGCATAGGCAAAACTAGTGGGATTCTAACGCGCTTCGCCTAGTATAGGCAAAACTTGGTGGGATTCAGATGCGTTTCGCCCAGCATAGGTAAAGCAGGTGGGACTCTGACGCGTTTCGCCCAGCATAGGCAAAACTTGGTGGGATTCGGCGTCAAAGATATGCAAAACTTGGTGGGATGACGCTGCTTTCGCCCAAAGATAGGCAAAACTTGGTGGGATTCAGATGTGTTTCGCCTAGCATATGCAAAATAGGCGCAACCTCTAAAATGTACTTCCCCCAAGAAAGGGAAAGTTATGCAACTTCTAAACTGTGTCTTCCCCCAGAAAAGGGAAAGTGATGCAACTTAAATGCATTTCCCCCAGAATAGGGAAAATGATGTTATTTCTTAAATGCTTTTTCCCCAGAATAGGGAAAATGATGCCATTCTTAATGCTCTTTTCCCAGAATAGGGAAAGTTGATGCAATTCTAAAAAGCTCTTCCCCAGAATAGGAAAAAAATTGATATTTTTTAAAAAACGCGCTTCCCCCAGCATAGAGAAAGTGATGCAATTTTTAAAACGCGTTTCCCCCAGAATATGGAAAACGATGGGATTAAAAAGTGCTTTCCCCATAATAGGGAAAGTGATGAGATTTTAAAAACACGCTTCCCCCAGCATAGGGAAAACAGATGGGATTCGGATGCGTTTCGCCCGGCATAGGCAAAACTGGTGGGACTCAGATGCGCTTCGCCCAGTATAGGCAAAACTGGTGGGATTCGGGTGCGTTTCGCCCAGCATAGGCAAAATTGGTGGGATTCAGATGCGTTTCTCCCAGCATAGGCAAAACTGGTGGGATTTGGGTGCGTTTCGTCCAGCATAGGCAAAACGATGCACCCTCTAAAGTGTACTTTCCCCAGAATAGGGAAAAATGATGCAATTTCTTAATGCTCTTCCCCCAGAATAGAGAAAGTGATGCAACTTTAAAACACGTTTCTCGAATAGGAAAAGTGATGGGGTTAAAAAGTGCTTTCCCCAGAATAGGGAAAGTGATGAGATTTTTTTATAAAAAAAAAACGCGTTCCCCCAGCACAAGGAAAGTGATGCAAAAAAAAAATATAAACGCGTTTCCCCCAGAATAGGGAAAACGATGCAATTTTAAAACGTGTTTCCCCTAGAATAGGGAAAACGATGAAATTTTAAAATGCGCTTCCCCCAGAATAGGGAAAACAATGCAATTTTAAAATGTGTTTCCCCCAGAATAGGGAAAGAAATGTTTTTTCAAAATGAGCTTTTCCCAGCAAAGGAAAAGCGATGTTGTTTTTCAAAATGCGTTTAACCCAGAATAGGAAAAGCGATGTGATTTTTTTTAATGAATTTCCCCCAGAATAGGGAAATAAGTATTTTTAAAATGAGCTTTTCCCAGCAAAGGAAAGGCGATGCTGATTTTTTTAAAATGTGCTTATCCAATAATAGGAATAGCGATGCAGTTTTTTTTTTTTTAAATGAGTTTCCCCCAGAATAGGGAAATAAGTATTTTTAAAACGGGCTTTTCCAAGCAAAGAAAAATCGATGCTTTTTTTCAAAATGCGCTTAACCCAGAATAGGAAAAGCGATGCGATTTTTAAAAAAATGAGTTTCCCCAAGAATAGGGAAAGAAGTATTTTTAAAACGGGATTTTCCCAGTAAAGGAAAAGCGATGCAATTTTTTTTAAAAAAATAAATATGCTTATCCCAGCATAGGAACAACGATGATCATAAAGCGTTGTGGCGGAATGTTGTCGATGATCGGCTTGTGTATCTTTTGATGATGCTGCTGAGGATCTTTGGGAGGTGGTCCTTGGCGAGATGCTAACAGAATATTTATACCTTTCCAAGGGCCGATGCGGTAGAAGACCTGATAATATGCAGTAAAAGGATGCAAACAAAAGATGCAAGCATGTGAATGAAACTTTTTTCTTCTTAAAAAAATGGACTCTTGAATGTGTATGTGTGTTATCCGTTTCTTAAACATGTTAAGACAAGATAAGCCAAGGTGATGGAAATGTAATATAAGAGCTTGAGATGGGGCTTCTAGTTGGCTTTGAAGGGTTATGAGTATAGGAGTTGATGGTGATATTTGAGATGAAGGTGGGTGAAGTTTAGGGTTATTTTTCAGTTTTTTGACTAGTGCATCATTCAAGAAAGGAATTCAATTAGGATTAGTGAGTCCTGCTTATCGATGTCTTAGAGGGACCACTTTTTTAATTTTTTTTTTTGTGCTTTAACTTTTGCCTAGGCCGCCCTTTCGGTTTTTCAACCTAGCGAGCTTTTACCTTATAGGAAGCTGGTCTTTCAATGCATGTGAAGATAAACCACTTATTCTTGAGGGATCACGCCTTTGTAGCTTCTTCGTTTCTTCAGGCGAGATGGAAAGGACAACTGTTTCTGGAGATGATGAGCCTTTATGTATCTAATGAGTTTGGCGGGAGAAGCTCGAGGATGACTCGATGAATCATATTTTATAAAATGGAACGGGTAAGTTTTTGAAGAGATTAACTAAGGACAACCCCAAAAAGACTCGATTGGGATAGACTTTTGTGGGAGACTGAAATGAGTATGCTCAGAGAAAGTGGGACGACTCTAATGGACAAAAAGAAGAATCATGATCCAGAGTTTATTGTCAAGTATCACAAGTTTCATGGACCCTATTTAATGTTTATATTTTGATAATTTTATATGCTTTTAACAAGAAGTTCTTTTCTGGATCCAGATCATGTTATAATCGATTGATCAAAGTTATATGTGGCATAATGTTTAAGTTTTTGGGTGGGATTGGCTTTAGGGTTGATGATTTGATTGGCCTCTAGTTTAAAGGCATTTTGGGCTGTGGATTTGGTTGTTTTTGGAAAGGTGATCCGAAGCGATCATTGGCTTGCCTTTTAGGCTGTGGGTTTGTATGAGAAGTTGGTTTCTGGACCTGGTTGTAGATATTGGGAGCTCGGCTTTTGGCTTTGGTTGTGGGTTATGGGGTTGTCCAAGAGTGATTGGTCTCTTTTTTTTGTTGCAAGAGAAATATTTTGAGGAAATCGTTCAGGAGAGGTCTCTTTTCTTTTATTTTATATATATGCATATGCTTCTTTTTTTTTTGAATTTTCAACCTCGCTCTTTCTTTTTTCATTCTTGTTTTTTTGACCTTTCGGAGCAATTTGGGAGAGTGCTTGGAGAGATATATGTCTTCTCTCTCTTGAAATAAAAAGGTTGTCACTTTTGGTGGAAGTGGAGCTGCCCCAGTTTTGGGAAGTTGGATCTTAGAGATGGTTAGGCTTTGGTATATGGTGTATTTGCTTAGGTATTTGAAAGGGGTTTGGTGTATGGTTGGAAACCTTTAGTGTACTACTAACAACTCGGTTGCAATTGGTCAAATATGACCTTTCACAAAGACAGAAGGTTGCTTTATCTAACTAACATTTTTAATGGTTTGTGGGTCCATATTTCGAAATGACTCACTATCAACTCGTGTAGTTTTATCATGTTTTTACATGAGTTGATTCGCCATCTTTTTTTTTATTACATATAACAGATACTTTGGCGATAGGTGGTGCTCAGAGATCAAGAAGAAGACTCGACATGCTAATATATGAGAAGCAAGAATTTTACCAGACTCGAATATAGATAAATACTTTTGGAAAACTCGATTTGAGGACTTGATTGGAATTTTGAAATAACGAAGACCAAATGGATTAGTGAGCATACTCTGCAAGGATGTGCTGTAGGCATCAATATGGGAAACAGAGACACCCCTGGGGTTTGAAAGCCCCCAGTCCTGAATTGTTGCTTATGATCCTTAAGTCGCCTTTTCTGGATTTTCCGGCTTTCCAGACTTTTCTGCTTTCTTGGCTCCCTATCGGTCTTTTTTTTATTTCTTCTTTATTTATTTTTTTATTCCCATTTTTTGAAGTGGTAGAGCTTGACATCTCGAAGTAGGACTTACTGAATTTTTTTTTAAATCGAGAGTGAACAATGCACTAATCAACTAGTGATGCATTTATGAAAGGTTAAGAGGGAAGAGTTTGAAGATGGAGATTAAGAATAATTGTGAGGGGTTTTGTCTTGTCTTTACGTGTTTTCGAAAACAAAAAGAAAACACATAGAAAATACTTTTAAAAAAAATAAATCAAAGTATTTGACCGAACCCGAAGGTTGCCTACGTTCCTTATTTCGAGGCTCAAGTCATCGTAGTTCAACTCTGTCTGAGAAATTTTCATTTTGCTAATATTTTTTTTTATTTTTCAATTTGAAAGAATATAGATTTTTTTCCTTTTTGTTCAGAGAGAACGAAATTCTTTTTATTTGTTTTTTTTAAATAATCATATCTTTTTTTTTTTTTTTGCGAAAAGAGACGATCTTTTTGAAAGGAAAAGAGAACTAAGTATTACACATGATTTTTTTATTATTAGAAATTTCCTTTTTTTTTTGTGATCCTTGAAATGAGATGTGACGATTACGCACCTCTGGACAATCCTCTCAGGAGTTCAAATGATAAATAATCAATTCTTTTATTTTTTTAGCCCCTGCAAAATTGTTAGTGGTAACAAAGCAAAACAACAATGATCCCAATATGTATAAAAACAAAACTGGATTAAATGAAATAAAACTTTTTTTTTTTAATGATGATTTTTTTTGAAAGGTTGAGTAACATGAAAAATGGATGCTCCAAATAGTAAAAATGGGCGACCCGATAGATAAAATGAGCACAACATCAGACAAAATTGTTCAAAATGAGGAACGGGCCCGCAGAAAAAGGTGGGCGCAGCCCAACACCAATTTGGGCGTTGCGCCCACATGAATTTGTTCATGTTCACTTTTTCTTTTTGTCCACTTTAACCTTTCACCTTTTCTTCCTTTAACACTTAAATCCCCTCTTGTTTCCTTCTTGTATTTTAACTCCATTTAACCTTTTCATGTTTTTTTGAACCATTTTTATTTTGTTTTTTGAACTTTTGAATAAAACTTTCTCCTTTTTTTTGAACACTTTTTTATATTCTTTTTTGAAAAACGATTTTTTTTTGCTTTGAGAAAATGAGTTTCTTTTTACTTTTTTTTTGAAAAGAGATGAATTCTTTTTTTAAAAAAATATTGGAAAACAAATTTCTCTTTTTTTTTTCTTTCTGAAAGAGTGACTCTTTTTTTTTTTTCGAAAGAATGAATTTTGTTTTGTTAATTTTTTTTTAATTTGAAGAACGATTTTTTTTTTTTTTTTTTTTCTTAAGATTGAAAATTATATACATATAAGAATCCAAAGAAATATTAAAGAGAAAAGAAAAAAAACAAGCATATTGGTATTAAAGGAAAGAAGATTTTTTTGATATTTTTTTAATAAAAAAATGTATGGATGTACAAATAATATGGCATGGAGCATATATATTCAGGGAGCATATATATTCATGGATAAATGATAAGATGTGTGACAGCCCGACCCAGATTCCGGAACTGAATGCCAAGGTTGCGCCGCAAGGACAAGGCAAGAAGGGGACAAACACTTATAAATAAGTAGTGTGAGTCAAACAATAGAGCTATCCAACTCTAAACATGAATGTACATTCGTGTACAAAAATACGGGTCAACAAAATCGAAGGTGCGGAAACGTTAATAGGGTGAAGACCTGAGCTAATAAACTCGAAATCAACAATAAATGAAACCAAGAGAGACTATTGTCTCGAGAGGAGAAAGTACAAAACCCGCATGTCGCAACATTGCAGACGCAGAACAAATCATCGGCACTTCAGGCCGGCGTTTCAACAAGGAACTAACCTGATATAACAATTATCCATGGCTAAAGCATACCGGGGTTAACCAACAATGAAAACAACTAGAATAAAGAAAACCCCAAAGCTACTGCGTGCCCGGGAGACAACTGAATATAAAACTAAGACTATGAATAACGGCACGACACAATACGTCGGCCTAAAGAAGAACCAAATCAGAACCCAAGTGATCTACCCAATTGTAAAGTCTAAATAACTTTACAATACAACGAGCTCACAAGAATAGTAAAGTACAATATACAAATCAATGATGCTAGATGAGATAGGAATCCACAAGCTACTACTCGAGAATGTCGGCTGCTACAAACACGAACACACAATCACACGAACTAAGCTCGAGCTATCAATCAGATGCGATCTGCTACAATCACGATCTACTCGGCCTCAGTGTGGCGAACAGGTCACTGCAACTAGAAAACAAAGTACGAGATTAGTCATAATGACTCAGTACGCTTCTACTAAACAATATATCATAATATGAAACATTGTTATAATAGCAGTAACATCGCGTTACGATGACGAAACCCACGAAGACGTGTTGTATACTTTACAAGAAATTTCTCCTTCTCAATTACTAAACTGTCCGAACGAATTAGGGTGGAATTCCCTGTTCAACACAATCAAATGAATTAGATAGTAATTCTCATGAAAGCATTACATGTAAGTATATATAACTTTATATATACACGTCAAGTCATTCATGAAATTAGCAAGTATAAGCATGTATAGTCACATATATGCATATCAAGTCATAGAATTATCAAGTATAAGTATGTGTACCTACAGATGTACACACCATGAAATTCAATAATGCACAATCAAGATAAACATGGTCACTTTTGATCCCATGTCTCAATTAACACTTTATTGTCACATAAGTGCTTGAAATAAATCACATAACAGGAGGATATATTATAAAGCCGCTGCCGCAACGTAGATCCTGAAATGAAAACGGTTATCACGAGTGCGAGTTGTCGGATGCACGTGAGTGATACATCGACCAAGAACACGATAGTATTTTTCCAAGCGCTCTAATGGTTACGAAAAGGTACTCTTGTCCACTGTGATCGAATAGTGGAGGATGGGTGCCAAGTGGAACTGCGAACTTGAAATCAACTTAGGCTACCAACTCGTACTTGACTTATTGATACGTGAACTAGGGTTCCTAAATGGAACGAAAGCCTAGCTATGCCTTAAACAAGAACATAGAAGGGCTAGAAATGCATATAGCATTTATACCCTATTTGGTTGGAATTGTAGTAAAGACTCAACGGAGTCGGTTTTAAGGAACGATTGGACCTTACTAGGATCGTGGTGAGATCCTTTGACACTTAGAAATCCATTGGACTAGATTACTAGCTTTTGGAACTTGAATAGAATTGAGTAGACACCTTGACACTTATACTTGAGTCTCAATCGAGCTCCTTTTGTAATCTATATGATTAATCGTGAACATGTCGTGAATAACATGCCTGCTTGTCTTGAACGAGTTCGCTCTTGTCGAGCTCGCTTCCTACTTGATTTTATATGAGTAAACATCTACTTGACATGGACGAGTTTGCTGTTGTCGAGCTCGTTCTCTACTTGATTTTAGGGCCAAGTAAACATCTACTTGTCATTCCATTAGTCCAGCTGGCATACTTGTCTTCTTTCGATGGTAACGATGCATCGCTATCACGAATTGTGAGAGTTGTGGTAGTGATGGGTCGCCAGCCCTCTAAAGTCATTAAGTGATCTTTCCTTCCCTCTCTCTGTCTCTCTCTCTCACACACACACGCACTTACATACACATAGTAGACAAAACAAGGGATACATATAACAATGGCTATTTCTAAAGCTTTTATTGCTTCAATTTTGATTTCTCTACTAGTTCTACAACTTATTCAAGCAATAGAAGCCAATCATGAGGTAAATATATCTTAGCTCCCTATTTAACATAACAACAAATACTATTAACACACCACTCATCAACCAAAACACTTTGACGTTATATATCACTTTTACCAAATGTTTTCACGTAACATTCCTTCTTATATTTTAAAACTCCTTTAATTGTTGTTGTTGTTTGATTCTAATATTTTCGCCAACAATAAATGATGTGAACTTTGTGTTAACACAATATGCAGGCTACCAACTCTCTATCAGATGACACTTACATCAAAAAAATAGGTATCTACAAGTTATCATATGTTTCCTTTAGTGTTCTATTTAGTGATAATAGTTTATGGAATAGCTAGTTCAGACTCTGGCCCCCTCCCCCCCCACCACAAAAAAATAAAAAATAAAAAAATTCATTGGACAAGTCAAACTTTTTAAAGTTATAAATACTTTTTTCTTATATTTAACGAGATATCTATGTAGATTGTGGAGGAGCTTGTAAGGAAAGGTGCAAATTATTGTCGAGGCCAAATTTGTGCAATAGGGCATGTGGAACTTGCTGTGCAAGGTGCCATTGCGTCCCTGCGGGCACTTATGGCAACTACGAAGCCTGTGCTTGCTACGCTAACATGACCACCCATGGCAACAAGAAGAAATGTCCTTAAAAACTCGTCAGCAAACATTTCATGATTATTGCTTAATCAATCTTTTTGTCAATGATCGTTTGACACAACGATTGATAAAATACGAATAAAGCTCCACACTCCCCCCCCGGTCTTCATTATTTTGCTTAATCTTTATAAATCTCAATATCAATAAAACCACATTCTTGCATGATCGGCCCTACCATAGTCGATCTCCCCCCAGATGCCCATCCGAAATTAGCGTGGTTGCCTTCTTCTTTGCCGGCTATCAACCATCTCCAATCATTCTCATCCTCTTATATCCTTTGTTGGAAACTTAGAGGGAAACTTCTTTGCGTACAAGCACACGTAAATCTTACATTAATGGCACAAGGACACAGTTACACTTGTAGCCATTGAGGACACCGATCCCACGCTTTCTAGGTTATTGATGGGAACGAGAAGAACAAGTGTTAAGTAAGTACTCATATCTTTGTTATCTCTTCACTCTACATTTTGTTGTTTCTTAACTTAGGCTCATACTAATCATTAATCGATGTTTTATTTTATCTATTTCCTTGCAAGTGGACAAGACTATTATAGAATAGACTCGGAAGCAAGGGTTGAACCCACAGAGACAAGTGATCACGAACAGTGCGATTATAGATAGCAAATTATTAACCTAAGGGGGGTTTTTATGTTTAATTATACTCTAAATTACTAGTTATAGATGTTTAACTAATTAGACAGTAATAACGAGATATGGAGATCTTATGGTGAGTGGAAATCTAGGATTACGGTTTCACTTATATCTCCTTTATGTTCAATTCATAAAAATGTCATTCAATGTCTTGGGTTCGTTCACTAAAAATAGATATAGTCTGTTGAACAATTGGTTCAGCCTCCATCCCCGTAAAATTCACCCATTCTATATCCTAAGCACATGAACTGTTAATCTAGCTGTCACCTAGATTTATGATCTATCTGTCACCTAGATCATGTAAGAACCTAGTCCTAACTTATCACTCTCGTGCATCGATAGGTCCAATTTATTGTGTTGGTGAGCCAATATACGACATATGCACTTGGTCATGCAGTTATCCGCACCTCTAAGCCTTTATTATTTGCGATTACATTCATTTGTTCAAAGCAAAATAATATAGGGGTTGATAAACAACACAATCAACAAGCATTGAATAGACACATATATATGAATCAAAACATAAATTCGATACAAGTTACCTCCCACCTCCTAGATTAGGAATGATTTAGTTCATCATAGACGATGAACAACACATGAAGATGATGGAAGACATGATTTGATCTTCAATACTTGAAATTACAAAACCTAACTATGTTATACAATCTAAAACTACCTAAAATCTATGTAAAGAGAGCTTCCAGCCGTCCTCCTTTTCCTTAGGCTCGACACCTGACTTCTATATATACTCGGGAGTTGTGATTGGATCGAATGACTGTGTGAAAATCCGAAAAGGTCGCATTCTGCCTACCTTGCGGTTGCAAGGTGCTGGATACCTTGCATCCGCAAAGTCTCCAGTGTGGGTGGCTTTTGTTTCTTTGATTGCTGATTTCGGGGGCCATACTGCCTACCTTGCGGTCGCAAGGTCTGAGGCACCTTGCGTCCGCAAGGTGTCCAGTTTGTGCAGTCTTTATTTTTCTTCAATTTTTCTCTTCCTTGTAATTTGCACTTAAAACCCTGGAGTTTCGCGTATTTTCACAATAATCCTGAAACTTACAAAACTCACCGAAAACATATATTAGTACTCAAAAGACTCGTGAAATAGCATAATTTAAGTCATAGAAGTATATAAAATCGACGTAAAAAATACATCGATCAAATACCCCCAAACTTGAACTTTGCTCGTCCACGAGTAAACAAATAAACTTATAAATACAAAAGCATATAAATAACAAAAATTAAAATCTTTTTGTGAGGGTGACACTATTTACACTCCTCTATAAACCCACAAACTCAAGAAGACTCTTTCAAGTGACTCGACTATGCAGATAAATAAAAAAAACATATAAATATAAAACTAAAATAAAACTACAAATAAAACAAAAACATAAAATCTTTTTGGTTTCATCTCAAGTTATAAGTGTATGACATGCATGTAATCTCAGTTTGGTGCTTACCACATATATGCAGGCTTAGTCATATAAAACCAACTAGTCTTTTCTTAAGACTGCTACTACTTAATTTCTCCGTGTGTGTGTGATCACCGATCTTAAAGAATATCTTAACTAAAACAGTTTTATTGGGCTAAACACCACATTCATATGAAAATCACGGTTTAATAGAAAATCATGCATTAAGAAGTATGAGATCTACCATCCAAACGATCGATTCACAGACGAAAAGGTCCCAAAGTTCAAAATTTATATACATCCATCCCATGCACTTCTATGTATGACATACAATGCTCTCCTATCCCAATGACTTGTAATAGCTAAGATTATGCTACGGTGTGAGCTTTAGGGTGAATAATAATGATTATGAAGTGTGTGATCAATTTCATGTTACTCACTTGACGGTAAAAACAACATAAGCATTGGCAAGAAGATCATTAGGACTTTATAAGCTTGTAATGTAAGGCCAAGGTGTTGGGGATTTGATGGAAAGGGATTGGAATTTAAAGTGAGAGAGTAGAACTACCCTTTATCCCTCATACTTCCAAGCAAAAGTTTTTTCCCTATTTAGGCTAGGACACATAGACCACAAGTGGAGGGGTGCTTTGTGTTACTTTTTCACTTTTCTTTCCCCCAAACTTGTTTTGGGCAATATATTCTTCTAAAAATATCATCATTCTAATGAATTTTTTCTAACATATTTTCTCTTGAAAGCTATGCTTTCATTTGGATCTTTGTTTATCACTTATTCTTCCGTTTCATTTTTCATCGACACATGATATATATATATATATATTTTATTTTTTTCGACGACGGAAAGAAGAAGCCTACGAAAAAAATAGCCTAAGCGAAAAAGTGGTCCTCCTAGAATCAATTTCCCACCCAATCCTACTCTCTCAAAGGGTAGGCTAAAAGTGTATAGGCTTTAGGGTTAAGTTAATGTGGGTAAAGCGATGAGCGAATGAGGGTTTTAAATAGTGTGCTTAGCACACTTCATTCTTTTTCATTAGGCTCGAAGGGGACACTAGGGATATATTTAGTATAGATCGGGGAATATTTAGGCTCTAACGATCCAAAGATGGCTAAATCATTTCTTAATGTCAAATGCTCATAGTATTTAAAGCAAGTAAGACAACACAAAATATCATATCAACTATGGGAATTGGGTTGATTGTTTAGCATCATTTAGTTTTTAAGCATTCGCTAAGGCAGATGGTAGGGACAATTGAGACTAACGGTTTCGAAAGTGTGCTTGAGATATATAAATGAGAAAATCCAAGGGATCTAACTAACATGCAATTGACCCTAAGTTACAATTTAATGCAACAATCATGTTCGAATGGCTATACATCATATTCTTGTGCATATCTTGTTGAAGTGAAATAGGTGTTATAAACTTTATAAAACTATTCTAATCAATCCATAGTTATGACTGGTGTGGTGCATAAGAATTTGGAGAAAAGTAAAAGTTTCGCAAAATTAAGTAAATTCCGAGGATCTGAGACTATTATGCCGGTTCATTGCACTAATCTCCTCATGGACTCGACTAGCATTACCACACCTAAACTCGAGGGAATTTTTTTAAATATATTTTTTAAGAAATTGGAAAATTTGGAGGTGATGTGATGACACAATGTCCTGATGGGTCCCCATAAAGAGAGGAACCCAGAGAGGAGTGTATTCGGTCAAGGAACACCTCCGAAAATAATAAAAATAAAAAGCAGGATAAATAGGGTGTGAAGAGTTAAATGGTCATCATATAAAGAAATTCTCTTTCACCCTAACGACATAGCCCAACTTTCCTCGTTAGGCTAGGGCACCTTAAGACTTAAGAAGTTTTAAATCCTCCCCCAAACTTAAGTTCTATTTTGTCCTCAAAATAGAGAGAACATATGAGAGGATTGATGGGGTAGGACAAATATCAAAAGGTATATGCGAGGTCCACCTACGAGCGAGGGCCGGAACTTGGGCCTCGACTCAAGGTGAGTGGGAATGAGGGCTTCGGGGATCGTGCCTGGTGGCAGCCCATAATAATTTGAGACATTATGTCCCCCTGGTGTTAACCAGTAGAAAAATTTCCGGCGGTGAGTCGCGCCTTGATTGTGCCAGCTGCGGCTAGCCATATCGGTTTGGAGGGCAAGACTTCCTCCAACTTGTTGGAGATCCCAATGAGCGGGGTCCTCTTCTTCCTCTTCGGTTCCTCCTCTTGAGGAACCTCACTCTCTTATTTGGTGTTCAAAGCAAAATGGCCCTAGTAATGACCAGGACGACCTTGACCTCTACAAGTGTTTGGCATTCTCACGTTGCCCACAAGTCGGTAATAAAATGCGGGAGCGAACCCAGCATTTGTCCTACACCTCTAATAAGGAGGTATTGATTTGGCTGGCGTTGATCAAGCGGCCAACACCGATCATGGTGTATGTAGTCCAAAGGCGACCGCTTTCCCAGTGTTTTGGCTCGAGGGCATGAAGGCGTCTAGCAAACAAATTTATACAAGGCTTGGCGTGTCTTGAAGGAAGGACTCTCATAGTGCGTGGTCCATAAGGTGAGTTAGGTTGACACACTCCACACGGGAGAACAATGGCGACATTCACCACCTCGGACAGGGAATACGGGGGGGTGGAGGTGTGCCAAGTCATCGGCACCAACCGAAGTTGGAGGTGCCGAAATACGTGTTAATGCTTTGGGTCGAAAAATCAACTACTATATTCCTAACATTAACAGTGTCTAGCACACCGCCATCCATGCCAATGTTGCCATTGGCGTAGAATTCTCTGAATAGGGACTACCGGTCCCAAAGGAGAATCCAACAGCCCCACCTACGAGCCATCGCATCAGACGGATACCAAAGTCTTCACTTTGAACCCTCTCGGGCACCAAGGACTTGGAGAGTTTGTGGTGTACTTCTCGATGCTTCAGACAACTTAAGCGGTTATGTCAAAATTTGTTCTTCCTCCCGAGGTATTTGAGGATGAAGAGCCGTATTTCTACGCTTTCTAAACATTTTGTTTGATAAAAAATTTTAAAACTAAAAGTTTAACAATTAAAATTGTGTTTTAAATTTAAAAATAAAAATTTATTCTAAAGCATGCAAAAATTATATCTACGTTAAAAAACTACCCTAGCATGCAAATATTTTACGTATGAAATTAAAAAGAGGTGTTGGGGGGTTACTTGTTTCAACCTTAATCGAGTGAATGCAAATGAGTGGAGCTTGA
>CM028381.1:51174736-51295411 GCA_013146195.2 Codonopsis lanceolata | reverse complement strand
AGACATTTGTGATATAAGATCTTGGACAAGCGACACCTTGAATTCAAAAACAATGGTGTAGAAAAATGTTTGATGACCATGGAATCGGCCACAACTTCTACGCCCAGGTACTCCTCAACAAAAGCGGTGTAGGCTGAAAGGAAGAGCAGGAGAACAACGATTGAGCGGCTAGAACAATCTTTGGCGAAGCTAAACTTCAGTATTTACAGGCCGGCGATCAATGCGCATGTTTACCCAAAAGCAGGATCCACGGTAAACAAGTTTCATAATAAAACTCCATATGAAATATGGAGAGAATATCCCAACATAGGATTTCTTAAAATATTAATTGTAAATGTTTTATTCTTTATAGCGGAAAAGTATAGAGGAAAATTTGATGCAAAATCCGGCGAAGGAATTTTGGATATTCCAAACATTCAAAAAGCATTTCGCATTTTTAGTAAATCTAACTTAAAAATCTTAGAATACGTGCATGTTTCTTTTGATGAATATGACTTGTTAGAGCCTAGAAAGGCTCGAGCGTTGCTAATGATTCGATAATGATGAGGCAGTACAAATAATGCATCTACTTCCACTCATCATAAAAAGCGGCAAGCCGCTGAGAACCATCAAATACAGATAACCCTTCACGGGTGAGGCGATAACTCTACGGTACCGATAACAACTCTTACGTTGACCACTGAACCCATCTCTTACGTTTTACCCCAAGCACCTTTACTGAGATCTCTCATCCTTCTTGTTCACCAGAAAATGAATGTTTTGAAGACTCTATTTCTTGAACAGTTTTGGTGAATCTCTTCTCAACCAACTCGAGAATTCTTATGGGAAGAATCCACGAAGTGATCTTCCTCCATTATTATTGAAGCAAGAGATCATCCCATTTCTCAAATCATTGGTGATCTCAACTCGAGGAGTTAAATGCGAGAAATAAGGTTCGAGAAGAAACTTTGTTTGCTTATGCATTTGTATCGGAACTCGAACCAAAGAAGATTGATGAAGCTATCGAAGATCATAAGCTGGATTGAAGCTATGCAAGAAATTGAACGGTTCGAAAGATGTAAGGTGTGGAGCTTAGTTCAAAGCCGGCGATCATCGATCATCGGCACCAAGTGGGTTTTCGAAAATAAAAGAGATGAAGATGGAAATGTCACGAAACAAAGCTAGATTGGTTGCTCGGGGCTACTGCGGGAAGAAGGAATTGACTTTGATGAAACTTTTGCTCTGTTGCTAGACTAGAAGCAATCGAGAATCTTTCTAGCCTATGCCTCGTTCATGGACTTCAAAGTGTATCGAGATGGATGTTAAGAGTGCCTTTACGAATGGTGATCTTCAAGAAGCGTATCGTGGAGCGACCTCTAGGATTTGTCAATTCGGACAAAGCGGATCAAGTCTACCGACTCAAGAAAGCTCTCTACGGCTTTGAAGCAAGCTCCTAGAGCTTGGTATGAAACTCTATCCAAGTTCTTAATTGAACAAGGATTCGTGAGAGGAAGAATCGACACTACTTTATTCATCCTCAAGCCAAAGGCCATTCTCTTACAGTACAAATCTATGTAGGGCGACATCATCTTTGGATCAACTAACCAAAGCAAAAGATTCGAGAAGGCGTCTGAGCAAGTTCGAATGAGCATGATGGGTGAACTTACCTATTTTCTAGGGCTGCGAGATACAACGGACTTGAGACGGAATCTTCATCGGCCAAACCAAATATGCAAAGGAACTAATCAAGAAGTTTGGTCTTGATTCGGCCAAAGGATTTGAAACTCCAATGTCTACCGGCGCCATCTTGACAAAGATGAGAAGGGAAAGCATGAGAACATGACCAAGTCCAGAGGAATCATAGGTTCACTTCTTTACCTTCTTGCTAGTAGACGACATTATGTTTCTTTGTTTGTGTTTGTGCTAGATTTCGAGGCGAGATCAAAGGAGTCACATTTGCTTCTGCCAAGCGTATCATCAGATATGTTTCAAAAACAACAAATCTAGGCATCGGTATTCAAAATCCAACAACTTCAATCTAGTTGGATACTCGGATGCAGATTATGCTTTTGAAAGTGGCGAGAAGAAGCACCGGTGGGACTTGTCAATTTCTTGAAGCAGACTCGTCTCATGGTCTTGCAAGAAACAAGGATCGAGTGGCAAACTCAACCACGGCGAGAATACATTCTTTGCAAGCATTTGTTGCTCTCAAGCGCTATGGATGAAGCAACAACTAGTGGACTACAACATCAAGGCTGGCGCCCAATCATGTGTGACAACACATCGGCTATCTCGGTCTCCAAAAATCGATGATGCATTCAAAGACAAAGCACATTGATATTCGTTATCACTTTCTCAAAGATCATGTGGAAAAAGGTAACATCGATGCGGAATATGTTCCAAGCGAGCATCAATTAGCGGAACATTCTCCAAAACCACTTTGGATGCCACCGGGTTTGCTTATTTAAGGAGAAATCTTGGTATGATTGATCCCTCTTGCTTAAGGTTAATATTTTGTTAATGTTTCTTTCATACCGGTAGACTCAGTATTAGACTAATCGGAAGACGTAAGTTATCCTTTACCGGAAGACTTAAAGGTTAGTATTCTTACTTAGTCTATTTTTGCTAAAGTGGTTTATAAAGCAATAAAGAGGGTCAAGGACAAAATTTGGTACTTAAGAAAATATCTTAAGTTCCCGCTTTTTCAGCTAACATTCTCTCGCCTTTAAATAGTCCTTGAACCGTCATTTGCAAACTTTACGAAACCCTTTGAACAGAAATATTTCTCTTTCTTTCTTTCTTTCTTTCTCTCTCTCTCTTTGTGTGTAACTACTTTCTGCAAATTCAAGTTCTTCTTGTTTCTTCTTCTCATCATCAACAATGGTACGCTCCTTTCTACTCTACTCGTAATTTTCTATGTACTGTTCTGCATTTCATTATCAACCTAAAATCGTTTTGGAATTCAAACGGTCATTTTTCGAGTTTGAACAGTGATTCGCCATTGTTATTCTTACAAACTTGAATACTAACAGTCGTTTTTATGTATATTCATTGTTTACTCTTATGAAAACTTCTGCTATGCATTTCTCGAGTGTGGTTTCTCTAAACACTCTAGGGTTTCAAGTTTTTGCTTCGAAAATTTCAATTATTTTAGAAAACTTTGAAATTCCTACTTGTTTAAGATGTCTAGATGAAAAGCCCTAATTTTTATTTTGCTTTTCTTTCAGGCAAGAACTTCAAAATCAAAGCGCGATAGCGGGAAGGGTTTGAACCCTGAAACTGTCATCCCTCCCAATTCGAATATCAACATTCCAGGATACCCCATCTATCCCGCCTCTCATGACATTATTGTCGCTTTGGACCCAAAGCTATATATTCCGGGCATGTGCATTGACCTTGATCAATCAACTCTATAGTTGCTGCGGCGTCAAAGCTTGCGAGGATATGGGCGCCTGCGGGATTACGCCCTCTTACGCCTCAACGACAAAAACTTCTGATATCTTCTGGCGGAAGAATTTTATCAAAGAATGGAGCTCATGAACGGGCGCTCTTCGTGGTGGATTCGAGGCCGTCCCATCTCTGTCACCGCTAAATCAATCTCCACCATCATCGGCGTGCATTACGGTGGAGCTCTTTCAGCAACCATGGCTGAGGCTTTACATGCCTGGGAAGCCATGAGGGGAGTAGACACCCTCCGGGAGCCACAAGGGAAAATGCTCCGAAATTTGTTCCCTCTTGAAGTCTATTGCACCAGCCACCTTCTAGACAAGGGCTCTATTCAAGAGTGGAGCACATGACATGTTTACGGCCAACAAATCAACGACCTTGTATTCCTACAACTACGTCTCAAGCGGGGGCTCATCATTTTCGACGAGCTAAAGCGGTGGGTGGAGAAAGCTAAGAACAACCCCACTTGCAAGCGACCCTTCGTCGAGGGCGATCAACGCCCTTTTGAGGGATGATGCAAACATCAACTCTTCTTTGAAAGAAGATGAGTTGTTTACATTGGCCAAGGAGAAGCAACTCACAACCTCGTTTTCGGTAAATACAGAATACGAGAACAAGCGACGGTTGGAGAAAGGTCTACCGCCGGTCTCTCTTGACAAAGTGGCCAAGCTTTGTACCTATCTTGGTCACCCGCTTCAACATGGAAGCACATGAAGCGGCGCGGGACCTACAAAAGGCCTGCAAAATTTGGCGATCAAGTGGCCACGGACCTCCATCTAAAGGCGAGGCACGGTGATGAGGCGAGCGCTTTCTAAGGTCCAAAATAGCAGCGAAAGCCAAGAAAGCAAGGCCGGAGTGGCAACTCCAAGCGAAGAGGAGCGAGGCCAAATGGATCGAGAAAGGAGATGAAGGAAGGCCAGAAGAAGAAGGCACCAGGCCAATCCAGCCATTTCTCTCCTCCATCTACCCAAGCTAAGCCATCCTCTCAGCCACCTACCCAATCCAGCCAACCACCCTCACCATCTCCTGCATCCACTCCTAAACCAAAACGAAGGAGACTTCGTAAAACCTTTGAAGACCAGCCACCGGCAGTCCCTCCAACCTCTACCGATGAAGTAGCTGAGTCTCCTATTCAGCCGCTAAGGAAGAATAGGAGAGCTACCGGTCCCCAATCCTCTACCGACGCCCAACCATCTACTGACGCCCAACCATCTATCGGCCCCCTTACATCAACCCTTCATCTATACCTATCAAACCCTTCATCTATTCCTCACGAGTCATCTACTCGGAGGAATTCACCACCTCGGAGGAGTCTATCCCTCGGGAGGAGCCTCAAAATCATGAGGAGCCGGCGGAACCCCAACTCCTCCTCCTCCTTCACTCTTTAACTACTCACCTGACCCATCCACACCCTCCTCACCTCCTCAATCCCAACCATCTTCTTCAACCACAACACAGCCAACTCAAAACCCTCCCAACCAACCCTTAAACTCTGTTGCTGCCAAGTTCCTCTTCGAACTTTCGTCAGTAGCAGATCTCTTCATTCCTACCTCTCAACCTTCTCAACCTTCTCAACCTCCTCCCTTCAAAAACCAAAATCTCTCTTCTACCACCTTCCTTACGGTTCTCTACCGAACCCATTCCCCGATCCTCCCATATCGGTGAAAATTCGACGATATGGGATTCCCCACCAACACCACCTCCACCTTCCCTATAACCATATCCTCTTCCACCAAAACCATACCAACCCAAGACTCATCCTCTTCCACCTCCGAACTCCCCTCTCCAACCCCCCGGGCTGCGGACTACGCCTCTGCCGACACCATTCACATTGGCCAAGCATCTACTTCCCATCGGCCGGCCAATGATGAAGTTTTGTCGGCTAGATGCCATCTACCGGCTGGCGAGCTCACAAGCATATCTACCGCTACTGAAGTAGCCCTTGCGGCCAAGGCCAACGGCCGGGCGCCACTACTCTTCGACAATATCAAGAGGATGTGCGGACTCGTTTTGACGAGATGCGGCACGACTTCACCGATGTCAAAATCAACATCGGCGCTCAACGAGATGAAGGTTGCCGTATCATAGGTTCCATTTTCTACGAGTTATTCCACGCCATCACTCTCCATCTCGGCCACGGTGGTCGTCCTCCATTATGGAACTCAACAACCTCGCTCGCAACTCTGCTCACGATATAATGAATGCCAACCGCGATCGTGATTTGGCCATCACGGAGGAGAAGCAAATGAGGTCTATCAACAGAATGCTGATGGAAGAGAACAACCGTCTTCGTGAAGAAGCTGGACTACCGTTCTCGTTCCACCGGACCTCCGGCCGATGCGGATGGCGAATACCAATGCAGATTGGAAGAGCTAGGCGAGAAAGAAGAGAAAAGGAGGCTGGACAAAGGCAAAGGGAAAAAGACCTTGGTAGCTTATGTATCTTTTCTTCCCTTTCCTTTGTATTTATCTTATTTTTGAAAACTCCGTTGAATGTAAACATCTTGTTTATAAATACAGATGATTACTTACTTTTTCAAAAATTATATTGTTTAAATTCTTCTTCTTTCTTGCTTATCTAATTAGAATTTAAACATTCGGTTTAAATTTATTTAAGCTGCTAATCTGTGTCTTTGTTCTTTGACTCTCTTATTCTTATATGCACTTAGATTAGTCCCTTGCATTTGAGGTGTTATTCTGTTTAATAGAGGCATGTCTTCCGATCACTTAATATATAAAACTTTCTAAGACATGCTATTATCTATCAAATAGTTTGTTGTAAAACCCTCATTTGTAGTAATGATGACGAGATATAAATAGGAGGAGATTGTTGATTCTTATGTTAAATTTATATCGATCGGTACATTACATTAGTTTTATACTTGATTGGCTAATCGGGCTGCGTATCGATTAGCGTGGCAAGTGTATAGAACTTTGCCTTGTATAGTTTTTATAGGACTTTTCGGGTTCGGCGGAAGACCCTTCTCGGCTTTGGGAAGACCTACTCAAAGCTTAAGATCGGTAGACCTCGTGTCCGGTGATGCGCTTCTACGTGTCCTCTCAAAAAAGCCAAGCTGGATTAATTCAAACTTATTCCTATATATTGTTTGAATTAATCCAAGTCATTCCCTCGACATGTCAAGCCGCGAAAGCAACTTTTCAGCGGAAGACTTTTCGTCTGAGCGATGCTGTCCCCTACTTTCTGCTACATCTCTTAGATCTGACACCAAATCGCCCACCTTTTTGAAGATCTCAGAAATGATTATCTGCCCTAGATAACTGGGAAGACGAAAATCCTTGACTGACAGCCCCATGCATTTAATGCAATTTATGAATAGAACATTGAAGTCTTCGTCCTCTCCAACGAATTCTTTTGAAATGCACTGCTTTAAATCGCCATTAAAGGCGGAACAAAGAGACAAGCATGCAGAATCAATCGAACACTTAAAAAATTGCTCTGAAACTTTAAAACTCCAAGTCTTTTAGCTCAGTGCATTCAATAGATCCTTAACATATCTAGAAGTCCTCGTCAACAACAAGAAGCTGCTCTTCAACATTTATTGCTTTAATCTTCTTGTTGTTAACTTCCATTAACTATACTTCAGCACGAATTAAATATCTTGTATTTACAGATATTTAATTCCCTAGACCCTAAACACAAGTCAATATTTTGTACACGATCCATTAGGGATATTCTTTGTAATTGATCTAAGTGGAAAACATAGTGCATAATTTAAATCCAAGGTTGACTGCCTTGGTGGTGGACGTAGCACTCATTATAGTGTGAACCATCCCAAAATACTTGTGTTATTCCTTATTGTTTGTCAATTACTTGAACTGTTTAGTTTCATTATTTATATTATCCTTTCCAGCAGAACTTAAGTAATCTGTAAAAGGTCTACCGGTAGTCCTTATCGGCAGACTTGGAACAATTTTCTTGAAGGACTTCCGCTACTTGATTCTTTTCATAGATTGCAAGTAACTTTCAAGGAACTTACTTAAAAATTTTTAAAGTGTTAATAAGCTATTCAACCCCCCCTTCTAGCTCATTATTGTGCTCATTGGGACCCACAGTCCTCCTTTCCTTTTTCGTCTGTCCCAAAATAATTGTCCTGTTTGAAACTTACCTTTTTAGAACATCACTTTTGCCTCTTTACCCTTACTGTGACGACCCGACCCGGATTCCAGTACCGAATCCCGAGGCCGTGCCGTTGGAACTACACAAGAGAGGACAAACACTTGCTAAAACAAAGTGTAAGTGGAACATTTGAGCTAACAAGCTCTAGGCACGAACAAGAAGCCGGACTAAAATACGGCTTTCAAAATTTCGAAGATGCGGAAGCATTAAAGAACAAGCCCTCAAGCTTAAGAGCTCGAGACTAAAACAAATGAAACCAAGAGAGGCGTTGCCTCACAAGGTATGAAAACGAAACTCGCGTGCCGCAACATTGCAGACGCAGAACTAACCATCGGCACTCCAGGCCGGCGTTCCATAAAAAATCAACCTGATATAACAATGACCCACGGCTAAAGCATACCGGGGTAACCACAACAACAACTAGAATAACTAGAATAATGAAATCCCCGAAGCTACTACTGCCCGGGGTACAACTGACAGATTACTCTACTATGGAGTACTTAGGCCCGACTACAAATGTCGACTATTGGAATAATACAACAATACTAGAACAATCTACCCGACTGCAAAGTTTATATAACTTTACAAAAGAAATATCGTCCTCAACAAAATACAAGGACACAAATATAAACACTGAAATAAGCGAACTAGGTTCCGCTAGCAAAAGCTCAGGAGGAGATAACTGCACATATATCACGACCTCAACTCAACTATCGATCCACGTGGCTCTGCTACAGACGGGATCTACTCAGCCTCAACGCGGCTAACGAACAACGCACCGAAAAGTAAAGTACGGAGTGAGTCATAAAGACTCAGTACGCTACTACAAACAACATATCATAAATGAAACATTGTTATAATAAAACATGTCATCGTGCTGTTACGACTAAAACCCACGAAGACGTGTCGTATACTCGACACTTCTCAAGATAATCTCTCTGTTCATGTACTAAACCGTCCAAACGACTAGGGTGAAATTCCCTGATCATAAACAAACCAAATAAGTCAGAAAACATTTCACAAAGAATCAACATATATAAAGGAATGTATATCTATATATATACACTTTATGTCATTCCTGGAATTCTCAAGTATCAGTATATGTATCTACATAAATACATAACAAGTCTCTCATTAATTCACAATCAATACAAATATGGTCATTTATATTTCATGTCTCAGGTAACACTTTGTTATTACATAAGTGCTCATAGTAAGCCACATAAAGGTTTAAGAGAGAATACCGAATCAATGTCGTTGTGTTGCTCCTGCAATCACAAATATTAATCATATCGTGCCAGTGATACTCGTGATTGGGTATCAAAGTACCGAGCTCTCTTCTCGGGTCCGAGCTCTCTACTCGGGAAAATAGCACTAGCAAATGCACTCTTTTGGTTACGACAAATGAGGCTACTTCCCCACTGTAGCTAGCAGTGGAGGGGTGTGTGAACCGAATCCGGTGTGGCGATACATTGCAACCACGAATCCCATAATTCGTGAAGACAATGCATCTTCCCACCATCAACGTAAAAACTCAAGAAATGCCAGCTGGACTTATATGCAATGCACAAGTAGATGTTTACTTGCAAATTCTCAAGTAGATATAAAGATCTACTAAACTCATACAATTATGCACATTGTTACAATAATCACAAAACCACAATAGGAGCTCATTGAGTCTCTAGAATCCCAAGTGTCAAGTTGTCCACTCTATTCAAGTCAAGGTCCAAAAGCTAGTAATCTAGTCCATGGATTCTAGAAGTTGTAGGGTCTCGTTCTACGTTTTCATTTTAAGGCATTTCTAGGTTCTCATTCCATTTAGGAACCCTAGTTCACAAGTCACTAACAAGTACGAGTTGGTAGCCTAAATTGATTTCAAGTTTGCAGTTCCACTTGTTAATGGAATACAATTTAAATACAAGTCAGGAAATCAACACCAATAGAATCACCAAGTAATCAAAGGCAATATATGCTTCATGAGTCATATTCTCAAATGCATACAAGATAAAAATCTCAACAAAGGTAGGAATTATGTATTTAGTCATAATCTAAATCAATCATAGAATTTCATATTCTAGCATACAACCAAGCTAAGTTATTTACTTAACCATTAACCCATCATATATTCACCAAGACTACTTTGTTAGTCTAGGGTACTTAATCAACAATGGTATACACCTTACAATATTTCTAGAATGATAAATCATTTTATAGTTTCAACACATTAAATTTCATGTTAATTCATAAACTCATCCCATCATATTCATGTGAATGGAATCGTTTATTAGATACAAATTCACTATGCTCTAAGAGCATCTAAAGGGTCTCTACGTCGAAATTGAGGATACACTCTATAATATCCCTGAATGGTAATCCATTCTTCAAACCAAGTCAATCCTTCTCTACTCGATGTTCATGCACCGAAAGATACCCATTCTAACAGTTGGAATTCCAACTTAGTAATAGCTCATTCTACGCAGCCATTTTGTAAAATTGACAAATAACTCATCATAACTCTAAATTTCATGAATATTACATATTCTGAAACTAGGCTCTTCAAACTATAACTTAGCCTTTTAAATCACTTCATTCGGATCTATATTCATCCAAATATAGTCACTTCAATTTCATGATAACAATCTGATTTGCTGCTATTAAACATTCTGCCCAATCAACTTGTAAATTCAACCATTAATTACTCACTACTCCAAATTTCATGAATTTTATATATTCAGAAACTAGACTTTTGGAACTATAATTTAGAACTTTAAAGTACTCCATTTGGACTTGTATTCTTTAGAATACGGTTACCTCAATTCAATGATAAAATCTGTTTTCACTGTGACAGTCTCACTGTCGCAGCCATGATCCGTGACTGATGAAAAATACTTCCTTAACTCGAAAATTAATGAAACTTTACAGGGAGTTACATAACATGTATAGGTATAACATATCCAGAAATCGGAAAATTATCACAGACGGAATTGCTACAGTATTTTTCGGAAAAATGCCCCAAACAGGGACTGCATCATTTCAAAATCTGTTTTCTTTTTCTTTGCTTCCCAAATTCTCAAACAACTTAATTTTGTTAACTAACAACATTCTCATGCTAGTATCACCCAAGGACTTCAATTGGAGTCCTAAACCCAATCAATACACAAATTCACCAATTTCGGTCTCACCCGACCAATTCTCGAAATCTCTCAATTGAGACCCGACGAACCCAAAAAGTCGTAGAAATTTATCCTAGGGCTCAAAACAACACTTTAAAATTTTAATTAACTTCATTGAGTCAAAATAAAAATTTCCAAATTCTAGGGCAATATATAATTTCGGGATTTATTTCCTTTTGGATTTCCAAACCCAAAAACAAGCAAATTTCAATTCCTAATTACTTCAATAAACACAATAAACCCAACAAATTCAACCTCATCTTCAACAGCCCTAAACCCCATATGTTTACAAATCAAAACCCATTATCAAGACATGTAATAGCTCAACAATTTATGGGGAACAAGCCTCTAACACCCTAGCATCAATTTGAGCTAGAAAGAGAAAGTAGAGATTTAGTCACGTACCTATTTCGGTCATTAAACATGAAAGAACCCGAAAACAAACCAAGGGGAAACGATCTCCTCGATGAGAGCTTTCCAAGGGTGGTCTCCGATCGCGATTCCGTTGGGTGAATCAACGTGAATCAAAAACACACACAACACACCTACTGGCGGTGTTTCTTCATCTTTAGGTTGAAAATGGAGGATGATAGAGATGATGAATGAGTGGATAATAGTTTTGGGGTCTCAAATACTCCCACTACCCACATGAGAGCAACACCCATGAAAACCGAGCCCGGCATGAAGAAGATGACGTGCGACGTTTTTTGAAGAGGAAGAAGACGACGTATGGTTTCTTTTTTTTAATGAATGAGGAGATGAATCCACTTCACCCGCTAAATAACTCTCCGGTCAAACATTGGTCAATAATTGTATTACTACTAAACTTAATTATTATTTTAAAGTAAAACAATTATTGACTAGTCAAACGTATATCATTCAGTTGACTTAATTATTAATCAATTCCAATTTGACTCTGTAAAGTCAATAATAATATCACATAAATATTTCTAACATGTAGGGACTAATATATTATTCCTTCAATCAATATTTTAACTATCATACAAATTAACCCTGTAGGGTTAATTAAAATACTAAAATACTTTGGGGTCACAACTGTTAATTATTTATTTGCCTCTAAATATGAAATAATAATTTCTTATTACTATCTAAATTTATATAAGGGTATAATCATCCCCTAAATAAATTACCAACCTCATAGGAGTTAGTTAAACTACTCCATATAATTTATTTCACTAAATCTGACTCCGTAGAGTCAATTACAAAACAATTAGATCTCAGAAATATAATAATAAAATTACATAATTTTTGGGGTCTTACACTTACTTTTTCACTCTACTTTAATTATGAGCCACATACACATGGGCTTTAAAGGAAACTACACATCAAACCAATATAAATAATCAAGTCAATTGTTTTTTCTTAAACTGTGTGCCGGGTCAACTAGGACGATTATTTAGGGACGGAGGGAGTATAATATAGGGTTGGGGAAGTTGGATTAGTTTATGGGCCTGCTTGTACCTGTGAATTAGTGATATTTAAGAAATGAATAAAAGGAGCATGATGAATAGTTTAGCAATCATAGTAAAGAAACAAATTCACACCTCCACTCAAATATCAAATCAAAGCTTATAAATATTTAAGTTTCCAAATCCATCGAATTTTTTTGCCAAATCTGGATTCTCCTGGTTTGTTTAATGTCAAAAATTGAAAATTAGGTATTAGATTGTGGGTTTTTGGTCTTTTTACATCTTTCAAGTAAATCAAATTAGTTTTGACATTTTTAATGTTGTTTTTCCTATTTTTACCCCTTAAGTTAACGTCCCATGTTAGAAAATGAGCTCACTTGCATCATAACTAATGTACGATTGCCCAAATAACATACAACTTTCCCCTCATCCTTTTGTTGAATCTCAGTATATATCCCTCACATTTTGTCCCCATTCATTACACCCCTTTTATTAAGTGTAATTAGAATCCTTAAGATATTTTAAACATCTTAGTTAGTTATTGTATAGAATAATTAACACTAATTAGTTTTTTGTTCACACATACATCGATATTGAGTTTTTAGTTTGGACTGGCGTTCCTAGACTTCTTTTAAGAACCCAAAACGTCTATATATAACTCAAAGCCCGCGTACACACACAAGTATATACAGACCCAGCTTTGGGAAGGTGCAACATGGCCCTTCGCACAAGTCCCCTAACTGACCAATTTCAAGGGGCCTAATTTTATAGAAATGTGTAGTCTAGTTTTATTTAGATATAAAAGGAAGGTAACTTCATTTCACCTATTGTCTTTTGGCTCAATGGATCAGTGAAAGTATAAATTTGTAATTGGTGATAATGATCCAGACGTCCTTGGTCCAAGTCCTAGGCATGCCACTGTTGTAAATTTTTTTTATTTTGGGCCAACAATTAATTATTAAATTTTATTAATATGTATATTATATCATATACTCCCCCATTCTAGGTAAATGGTCTCCTGTACTATTTTGAATGTTTTACATAAATAGTCAACTTTTAAAAATTATGTTTATAATTTTCGTAATCTTTCATCTTTATCCTCCACTTGTATTGTAAGTATAATGGTTGTAGCAAAGTATTTTTTTTTACTACCAAACTCAATTCTACTTATATATGTTTTAATTTACTATGGAACCTAATCGATATGGCTAAGTATTCGGCTCCAGCAGAGTTATTCAACCTTAATTTTATTTTGCGCTTATAAAATTTACTTATATAAAAAAAGTTAGTTGAACATCAATTTTTTAAATTGAGTCGTAAAAAAATAAATAAAATTTAAATTGAACAATAGGTGTGTGGGTTCCCCGGAGTGCGCCCGCGCCCCGCGCGCCCTTGGATAGGGGTGCGCGTACGTGTGGAAGCGGGACACCACGCTTTCCATTCCACCCTCCCTTGTTTAGGGGAGGACGAAATTAAAAATGCGGAAAGAGTGCTGTCTAAACTAGCGCGTTGAATACGCCTCGGTAACTTCAGTGATTTTTTTGTCCAATATGAGAGCTTTGAGTTTTTTGCATCAAGTTATCCATTTTTTAGGGGATACTAGGATGCATGAATACATCTCACTTTCATTCACATTCTCCCTTATTTAGGGGAAAATGGAAAGTGCAAGAAAAAATGTTGCGAGGCCCCATTATGGATTTTATGAAAATTGTCTTATTGCCTATTTCGGATCACTATGAGTGTTTTGAGTTTTCTATATCAAGTTATCCCCTTTTTAGGGGAAAACGGAAAAGTGCAAGAAAGGAGTGTTGCGATGCCCCACTGGATCCAAAATGTTTTATAGAGTCGTCATCTTTATTTTAAGGAAGAAATAAATAAAAACCAAAAAAAGAAACCAGAGATTGCAAAAAAGTGTTCGGAGGCTAAGTTACGAGTTGGGAAGGTGCTAGGTACCCAACTCGCCCTTTCGGTCTCAAAAGAGGTTTTTGGCTAAAGTATGTTTTTTGTTATATTTATCTAGCAAATAAATAAAACATTAAGAGACAGGAAATAAAAGCAAATACATCCATGACTACATTATTTACAGACTTGCAGCCGTCTCCTTACAATAATTACAAATACATTTAAAAATATTTGGTCATAATAACGACTCTTTTAAATAGTATTTCCTAACTAAATCCGGGCAGCACAACGGCTTATATTTTTACATTGGGCCGGATTTGAAAATAACTTTTTATAAATAAACGCCCTTAAAGGCTTTACCTTTTAGAGCATGGTGTGCTCGCTCTGTCCTTCTCGAGAGGGGGAGTCTTTTTTATGCTGCTGCTGCTGTGGTTTGGGCAGAGTAACGACTTGTTTTTGGTGGTTTTGGCCTTTTTAATCGGGCAGAGCAACTGCTCTTTCCGAGGCTTTTGGACCGGGGAAATAGGGTGGATACCTAACTAGAGGGCTAGGGATCACTTTGACCGGTTGGATTTAGGTTTGGCGGAGTTTTGGCAGGGTTTCGAGGCTTTATAGGAGGGGGAACTCACTATCGCTCTCGTTTAATATTTTCTCTCAGCACAACAACGACGCGGAGAGCTTTTGATCAAATGATCGGTGTGTTGAAAGTGAACCCCAAAGACTCTATTTATAGGCTAAAGGAGGGATTCATCAGGTATTTCTTTTTCTCTCAGCGTGCTTCATTTCCTTGTACACCGCGCTTCAAAAATTGTGCAATGCATTAACTGGGGAGCCACTGTAGCAGCAATGTAGCTCCTTGGGCGCTGCCATAATGCTAGCTGGGCGCCGCGCCAAGGGCCCTTTTAGGCCGCGCCCATGCTACTATTCCAGCCTCCATTTTTCACTTCTAGCCCTTGCATTTTACTGTTTTACGCATCCTGCTTTGCCTTTTGCACTTTTAAATCATGTAACTTGACATTTGTTAAGTTTTAACAGGTCTTGATATCACATGCCAATGTTACATACCAGGGGTACGAAATTGGGGTGTCTACAGAGCCCCTCAACGATGGAGTCTACGGGTAACCCGAAGCTTACTGAGTAGACGAACATCGTTGATAAGAAATAGACTCTCCAATTTCGCACAATTAAAACAGGGGAGAAAATGCAACAGGTAGCAGTTATAATGCAACAATTTATAATGCTAACCAAACCTCCATATCCTAGACATATTTAGTCGGTTATAGCAGGTTATCGTAGTTTTTAAGAAGATATGCAATAAAATACTCTAATGGTCAGACCTACTAATGTAGGCTGCCTACGTATCCCTTAATAAAGGAAATCAGACCAAAACATAGTTCGAGTGTAACACCCCGGAATTCTTGCATGAGCATTGTGTGCTTGCCTCGTGAGAACCTGAAACTTACTTGTATAACTTGTCCTCTATACTTTTTTTATCATGATTAGAAGGTGTATTTAACATGCTAGTAGTATCCCTAACATGTTTGACTTTATTGCATTCTTTGATCGAGCCATAATTGTCGTATCGAACCCTGATGACTGTATTTTATACGCAGTTATTGGGTATTAATCGGACTTAAATTATGCTATTTCTCGAGGTTTTTGTTGTCTAATATGTGTTTTAGTGTTGTTTTATAGTTTCAGGGACTTTTGGAATAATTGTGCAAAATATAGGCATTTTATGCTGAATTGAAGAACTTCAGGGACCAAACTGCAAAAGCTGAAAACTTGAAGGCAAAAGCTGAAAATCAGATTTCCAGCACAAAAATTCAACCGCCCACTTTGTGTTATAATTGCCTTGGGAAACGTGAAAGTCCTAGTTTAATTCTTTTTAGTGTTTTAATTATAATGTATCTCCTTGTCCTCCTTGTTGTAGGATTAATTAGGTATAAATAGATCTCTTTAGTTAGAAAAAAGGGAAGAGAAGTTCTGTATTATTTTTCTTTGTCTATGAAGAAAGATTCTCCAAGAATGGTTCAAGGTTTTGTATTTTCAATTATGGAGAGCTAACTCCATAATCTAGGAATTGGAGGTAACTTGTATCGAATCCTATTGTTTTATATTAATTCTTATTCATTTAATTCTTGTTGATTGTGGTGTTTATCAATCCCTTTATTATTTCGCTTTGAACAAATGAATGTAATCAAAAATAATAAAGGCCTAGAGGTGCGGATAACTGCATGACCAATGTGCATATGTCGTACACTGGCTCACCATCACAATAAATTGGACCTATCGATGCACGAGAGTGATAAGTTAGGACCAGGTTCTTACATGATCTAGGTGACAGATAGATCATAAATCTAGGTGACAGCCAAAAACTTGATCGATGTTTTATTTAATCTTTTTCCTTGCAAGTGGACAAGACTATTATAGAATAGTATTGGAAGCAAGGGTCGAACCACGGGGATTTGTTATTTTGATTTAGTTAATTTAGCTTTTCTTTTTATTATTTTTCGTTTTTTAAAAAAAATTCTTAAAAAAAAAAAAAATTTAATTCTGAAAATTTCAAAAAAAAAATTTAATAAATTCCGAAAATTTAAAAAATTATTTAAAAAAATTATTAAAAAATGGCGCACAATAATTATCATTGGGGTATGGTAAATTACGCACCTATGAGATCACAAATGAATATGCCTACCAAAATGCTAGAATAAATCAATCATCTTTTCCTAATAGTTATGAAAGGGATTATCACAATCATCCATCTTTTCCGGCATATCATAATAACTATAATGAGTTACCCTATTATAATCCGCCCTTTTATAATGAACCTCCTCCTTATTCGTCCTATTATAATGAGTCTCCTTCTTATTGTAATCAATCATCTTTCTCCTCGCATAATTATTATAATGAACCACCTTCGTATTGTCAACAACCTCCAAAGTTAGACGAAGCAAGCAAAAGTCAAGCTGCCCTTATGAAATATTTGCTAGAAGAGATAGAAAATTTAAAGGAGATACTTGCAAAAGCTAACGAAGAAAGAGAAGAGGTAAGCAATCCTATTCAACCTTCTGATATGCCTGATAAAGTAGATAATTCTGATAAAGAAGTTGAAAAAGATAAAAGTGAAAATAATCAAGAATAATATGTAAAAGTAGAACTAGAAGTGCGAGAGAAGGAGTTGATTCCTAAAGATGATGAGATACACATGGAAGTCTCTAAGGGGGAATGTAATATAGAAAGGGGTAAAGAAAACACAAATATTGAGGAAAAAGAATTGATAGTAGTAGAGGAGGTGATTGAAAAAGATGATGAGTTGATTTTATAATCCCAAGATTTTCCACAAATTGATGTACCACCTCATTGTTCTCAAGAACCCGAAGAAATTTCGGAGATTGACATTGAAAATTGCCCTCCAATTAATTCTCCGCTAGACACTTATGTGGAGTTAGGGACGCCTTCTTCATATTTTCTTGAAGAGAATCAAGAACTCATCTTAGATATGCATGATCAATGTTGTGATGAAAAAGTGGTGGAAATTCCGGTTAGGATTACATTGGAAGATTTAGGTGTGAAACTCCCCGTCCCCAAATCAATTAAATGGCTATCGAAAAAAAAATATTGCCAAAGAAGTATTTGGCTTCAATGGACTAAAATTAAGACACTACATGAGTGGTGGATTTTATGGACCAAAAATGTGTGCATTCCTAAGTGATCCGGCGATGCCTTCTTAGCGAAAAGGAAAGATTTAAGTCAAGCTAACGACTATAACTTAGAACAATTTCTAACCCTTATCTCTTTGAATTTATATTGTTGCTTTTTGAGTCACTCGTTAAAGTCTCCCTGAGTTTGTGGGTTTATAGGGGAGTGTTAATAGTGTCACCCTCACAAAAAGATTTTATTTTTATTTATTTATATGCATTAATATTTAATAATGTTATTTTAATTTTTGTAGATTTTTTATTTTAATTTAAACAAAGTTAAAGGTCGCTTCAAAAGATTTATTTTGTGGGTTCAAGCTGAAATTAATAAAACAATTTATGACTGATTCAAGAAATAATAAAAGTTCGGGGCTTAAATGAAACTACCTTGCGGTCGCAAGGCCCTTTGACCTTGCGATCGCAAGGTGCACGAAAGTGGGTTTTGGAAGGAAGGAGTTGTATGGTTTACGTAATTAAACATTAAAAAAAATAAGAAAGGGAAAAGGAAAGGCGACCCTCTTCTCTCTCCTTTCTCTCTCTTCTCCCACTCTTTCATCTCTCTCTCTCTCTTCGTCTCCCCCCAAATCGCTATCCCCCATCTCTCATATCTCCTCATCGTCCAAATCGTCCCCCCTCCTCCTACCGTTCAACCCTTTTGTCCCGCATCCACCACATCTTCATCTTCAAACCCGGCGACACCATCCGATCTCCTTCCAGCGACATACATCCACCAACAACCCGATTCGAAGCCTCTTCATCATCGGCGAATCCCTCACCCCCCACACACCGAGCCCCTTCGCCAAATCCACCCCCAACCCGGCCTCGATCCGACTCCTCTCTCCGTCTCCTTTCACCGCCACCCATCTTAAAAACCCTTTGCTTCCTATCCTCACCGGCGAATGAACCCCTTCATCTATGCCTCCGTTCAAACCAATCCATCTCACCCGCCGCCATCATCTTTCCCTCTCCAAAGCCGCCGTGAGGTTCCTGGTGACTTTGGATAGGGTGCGGTGCGTCGGATGCGGGACACCACTGCTCTCGTTCCACCCTCCCTTGTTTAGGGAAGGCGAAATCCAAAGTGCGAGAGGAGTGCTGTCTATATTAGCACGTTGGAATGTGCCTCGGTTGCCCTGAGTGGATTTTATATCCAAAATGGGAACTAAAGGTTTCCACATGTCAGGTTATCCCTTATTTCGTGGATAACAGGATATGGGAATGCATTACCTTTCCATTCTCATTCTCCCTTTTTTCTCGTCAGGATAATAGAAGTGCAAGAAAAGATATTGCGACGCCCACTTATGGATTTAATAAAATGGCCTTATATCCCAATCGAGATCACTATGGGAGCTAGAGGCCCCATTGGATCCGAAAGTTTTAGTCGCCACCTTTATTTTAAGGCAAAAATAAAGGAAAACCGTAAAAGAAAACAGAGATTTTTAAAACGGGTTCGGGGCTAAGTTACGAGTTGGGAAGGTGCTAGGCACCCAACTCGCCTTCGGTCTCAAAGCCGCTTTTGGGTGAAGTATGCTCATTGTTATATTAATCTAGCAAATAAATAAGGTCTTATTTTGACAAGGGAAAATTAAACAGATACATTCGTGGCTACATTATTTACGGACTCGCAGCCGCCTCCTTCCAATAATTACAAACACATTTAAGAATATTTAGCCATTATAATGGCTCTTTTACATAATATTTCCTAATCTAATCCGGGCAGCACAACGGCTTATATTGGCTACATTGCGCCGGATTTAAAAATACAACTTTAAATAATAAATGAACTGGAAAGTAAAGAAATAAATAAAACGCCCTTAAAGTTTATTACCTTTTTAGGCGGGCGGTGTGCTCGCTGTCCTCTTGAGAGAGTCTTTTTGTTGTTGTTGTTGTTGTGTTGTTGTTGTGTGTGTTGTTGTGTGTTGTGTGTTGTGTGTTGTGTTTAGGCAGCGGCTTGTTTTTGTTGGTTTTGTTGTCAAATCGAAAATTTATGTGGTGTTTTTGTGTGTGATTGTTTATATATTTATTGTGTGTGTGTGTGTGATTGTTTATATATTTATTGTGTGTGTGTGCGAGTTATGTTGGTAGAGACGGAGTATATGTGGGTGAAGTGAGTGAGTGAGGGAAAAAGGCGGCTGGAGGATTTTATTGTGAGAGGGAGACGGGTGGAGAGAGGAAATGATTTTATTGTGAGAGAGAGGACGGTTGGGAGTGGGGGTCGCTGGGAATGAGTTGAGAGATTGAGGGAGAGAGAGTGATCGCTGGGAATGAGTTGAGAGAGAGAGAGCTGGGCGCTTAAAAATGAGGGAGAGTGAGTTTGTGAGAGATTTTGCTGGGAGAGAGAGAGTTAGTGGGTCGGCCGTCTAATATGAGAGAGTATAATATATATATATAATAGGTAGATTAATAGTTAAGAAAAAGGGGGGAGGGGGAACCGGCTGGAAGGAGGGCGGCTGCCGTTTCCGTTTTTCTTTTCTTTTCTTTTCTTTTTTTTTATTTTGTATTCTTTGTTTTCTTTTTTTTTTTTTTCTTTTTTTTTCTTTCTTTTTTTCTTTTCTTTCTTTTTTGTTTTATTTTCTTTTTCTCTTTTTCTTTCTTTTTTGTTTTATTTATCTTTATTCCTCGAAACATATAAGAGAAAATTATTAGTACACTTTGCAATATTTATTGGACAATATAAAACAAAGTGCAATTTGGGGTGTCTTGAGGCCCCTCAACGATGGAGTTCACGGTAACCCGAAGCTTACTTGAGTAAGCGAACATCGTTGATAAGATAGACTCCCAAATTCGAGATAAAAAAATATTTTTATGTTGCAATGGTCGGACCTACCGAAATAGGTCGCACGTATTCCTTAACAAAGGAAATCGGACTGCGTAGTTCGGCCCGAACGGGGACTAAATGTGGCGGTGTAAGTGTTGCGGTTAAGTGCGACAATATTAAATGAGCAAGTGTGGCAAAGCTTTATCAAATGAGTACGACAAGGGTAAATATGTCTTTGTGATGGTCGCGTCTCTTGTGATAGGCGCCACGTATCCTTAGTCAAGGAATCGGACCAATCGTGTTCGCCTGTGGCTATGCGGTGTGAATTGTTTCCTAGGAACTCGGCCTCTATTGGAGAACAAGACCTTTCCCTATAAATCCGGTCACAGACTTAAAGGAAAGTTTCCCACATAGCCAAAATGCATGGATCTGTATTGCCTCCTCAGAACTTAGCCTTCAACGAGAACAAAACCTTTCCCCTATCAATCCGGGTGTTTAAAGGAAAGTTTCCAAACATCAAACAAATGCATTGTTAAAAAGGAAAATACCTTCCTTTCCTTTACCGCTTGTCGGTCCGTGCAACAAATTGTCTTCGATGTTGCTTTGTTGTCGTTGCTACTTTACGTTGTTCGTTGTTGCACTTTCGGGGATTTTCTTTTTGTCACGTTTCCCTTCGCTGGAAAATCTCTTCCCCGTCTCCACTTTGTTTTCGGCTTTAGCCGAAAATATTTCTTGATGTCTTCATTTGCATTCTTGTTGTCCTTCTAACCTTGGTCGAAGCCTTTTTTCTTGTTGTAGCATCTTTGGTATCACCGATATCATCTTTTCTTTCTTCTTTGTTTTCTTTTTGCTTCATTTTCTAGCTTTAGCCGAAAAATTTCTTCTTCTTCTGCCGCATTTGTTCTTGTTGCACGTACCCGAAAATTTTTCTCTCTTGTACATGCATTTCTCCCTCCGATTTTTGTTTTTTCATTTTTTTTTTTGTTTTTTTTTTGTTTTTGTTTTTTTTTGTTTTTTGTTTTTGAAATCAAACTCAATCCGAAAAAGTTTTTTCTTTATTTGAGAACAAAAGCAAACTTTTTTTTTTTTTTTTAAATTTTCCTAAAAGGAAATTCTAAAGTCGGGTCTTTTCCTTTATTCTTCGTGCAGACTGACTTACATTTGTGCCCGGTGGTCGCCATGATTCGACTGATCTTGGCATTTTTGCCACTCTTGCTGGGGAATTTATTCTTTTTCTCTTTTTTTTTTTTTTTTTTTTTTGTGACGGTCGGACCTATAAAGATAGGCTGCCTACGTATTCCCTATTAAAGGAAATCAGACCAAACGTAGTTCATTTCTGCTGGGGATTTTATTCTTGCTCACTGTTTTTTTTTTCCCGCATGCTCACCATTTTTCTTTATTTGCATGCTTATTACCTCTTTTTGTTTTTATTGGAGGAATGTAAAAGAATATGGTATATATGTACAATATATACACATTTTTTTTTAATGAAATCAAATGTTTATTTACATGTAAATTATGTACATATATATATATATTTAAAAAAAATGGTAAGTGTTTATTTACATAAAGAATGATTTTTTGTGGTTTTTTTTTTTTTTTTGTTTTTGTTTTTTTTTGAAAACCTGCACAAATATTTACAATGCAATCTAATTTTATATGATGCAAAAATTTATAAACACATGCAGACTCAAGACACACGCACAAAGCAAAGCTATACCGACCTAACGGGTAATGGCACGCTGTATTTCCAAAATGAATTTTAAAGGAAAATACCTTCGGGTTCGAGTGGGCTTCCTTTTTTTTTTTTTTTTTGTGATATGTGGGGAAAGGAAAAGGCAGATACCTCCTTGGCCATATAATTGTTGCAGGTCTATACTTGGCATAAGGCTATTTTCATAAGACTTTTCTCATAATCGACAGGCCGTGAATGATCGAACCAAGTCCAAGTCTGGTCGCTTTCATGACAATGGCAACGCAGATGATGGATAGGGCGAGGACACTCTGTGTTTCTCATCCGATGAGACCGAGCCTTTTTTTGCTCAGAAGAACATATGGACGGTGGACGCCACGCATATTGATGGATCGCCCGGCTTAAGCTGCAAATGAAGGATAGTTTTTGGGGGAAACAAGGGGGGTATAGGCAATAATAGATATATACATGCAATTAATGTATAACCTAAACTTCTTTAGCAATTATTCCTAAGTTGCACCTTAGGACCCGTAATATTATATTTTAGTGTATTATTGTGAGCTTTCCTGTCGTGGTTTTTCTTCTTCTTTTGTCAGACGAGCCCCCTTGCATGTCAAGACCTGGAGGTAAGATGTCCGAGGTTTCAAAGAGTGCCTTCCTCTCCTTATTCTCCTTATTTTTATTCTTTTTTTTTTTTTTGTATTTTTCATCATTTTTTTTATTTGCTCTAATTTTTGCCTAGCCGCTCTTTCGGTTTTCAAATTTAGCGAGCCCTTATTTCTTCTTTTTTCATTTTTTTTTTTTTGAATGCCCTAACTTTTGCCTAGGCCGCCTTTTCGGTTTTCAACCTTAGCGGGGAGAGGGAAAACACTTGTTGGATAGAATGGATCGAGCATAATACCTTTTGAGCTCGTTGAGATTGAGGTGAACAAGGTCTTCTTTCTTGGCTTGTGGAGAGTACGACATCTCCTGACAGGATCTCTTTGACAATATATAGCACATCGTGGAAGAGAGGGGTAGCGCCTTTGATAAGTAGCCCCAAAGATTTTTTAGTTCGATGGCATGACATGATAGCAGAGGTCCCCCAAAGGGATGAGGTCTTTTCTTGGTCTCCTCGCCGCTTTTGATTTGACTATAGCCCAAAGATGTCGTTGTTGGATTTGGGAATGGTCACTATTTTTGGACAGATCGGGTGTTTTTTTTCTTTTCTTTTTTTTTTTTTTTTGTTTTGTTTTTTGTAATTTTTTTTTTTACCCGAATGAAGTTGACGTGTGGCTGTTTATTGCTTTCCTTTTAAACTTGTAGTGACCATTCTGTCTTGATGCGGTGGAGCTTTTGTCTGATTGGCCGAGCATCCGGATATATGGGAATCCGGTGTTTGGCTATGGCTGGGTCTACCCCTGACACATCTTCATAGAACCAGGTGAGCATGTCCACGAACTTTTGAGGAGGGATCCATGGGTGGTGTTCTTTGGAGCCTTGCAGTAGTTGCCGATTCTCGACTTCTTTTGATTTCCTTGTCCAAATTCCGCATTGATGGTGGATCAATCTTCCTTCGCGTTGATGATGTTGTCCCTGGCTCTACTGACTTTACAAGCTCAAGCAAATATATTTTATCTTTTGGGTCCTTTTAAATGACTCATTATTATAATTATTTAATGCGTCTTTTAATGTAGGTGCAACTAAGAAATAAGCAAAGACGTTTAGATTATTATTAAAAGCACACCGCATGGTTAATTACATTATTGAGGACCCGGGGTTTGAGATCCTCAATTTAGGGAGCGGATTGGTAGATGACCAAACCGTAAGGCTAGGGAAAGGAATGGGGTACTCAATTTTAGGGAGCGGATTGGTAGATGACCAAATCCGTAAGGCTAGGAAAGGAATAGGGTAATATATCCAAAGTAGTCCACCAGATCTGCGGGCGTCAAAAGTGGGCCGGTCGTAGTATACTAGTTCTGCAGAGGCTTATTAGAAATAGACTCACATTCAGCAGGGAGCTTCTCATAATCGCTCTGTCTGTCATGCCCAGGAAGCTGTCATCAACCTCAATCATGTTGATTTGAGGTAGAGGGTTATTGATTATATTTGGTCCGGGAGTGGGCTTTTCAATAACCTTATCATCTATAAGATCCCCGAATGGCATTTTTGAGTCGATAGCATTTATCTGGTGAGGTGACCGCCGCAATGATGATATTCACAAGATCGGGCATGATTCCATGTGGGGGGGGTCCGTGGCTTATAATTTTCCATAGGCTTTAACACTCCTTGTGCCATTAGCCCCGCAGATCACGTGCATGTGAGGCTTGCAGCTCATCATAATGGCGTTCGATTAAAATTTCGCCGACCATTATTTCCTCCGACGTGTTGACAGATCTGTCCGCCTCCATAAGACCATGGAACAAGGCCATAATTTTGGGTAGAAAAGGGGTCGATGAATTTCCTACCGCATTAACAATTGGTGCGGGCGTGGTCGCTCTTCCCTTTAGAGTAACGGAAAGAGGTAGGATGCGTATTGGCTTGTAATTGGCCAGTCCGTATATCATCATCAATACGAGAGCCTATCTCTACTATTTCTTTAAAATTGGTGTAGGGAAGGTACCGCATGTGTTCCAGGTAAATGGGCTGGAGGTTTTTGATAAACATTCTAAGCATGACTCACCGATCAGTCCGCAAAGGTCCGGCCAACTTTCTTTTCCACCGACCGCGAACTCGTTTTTTTCCCTCCGGGTGCACGACTCAAGGTCCCTTCTATTTTCTCGGATGGTGTTGTCTTTGTACCTTTCCAGAAGCCTATTCGGTCCCACGTATTCATGGTGCCGCTATCGACAACATTAGCCATTGTTTGGCCCTTATTAGGGTGAGGTGAAAATTGGAAGCCATAGCCTCAAAGCTAGCTCCCTTGATCGCATGCCGCTGAGTAAGATTTTAAGTGGGATATAGGGCATCCGGTCCCATCAAATTTTTCTATGTCGGGCATTTTGAATTTGAAAGGAAATACTGCCGCAGGTTGTAATGTTAATGCCCGCGTAGAAAATTCCCCTTTGTTGAGAAGTTTGAGCATCATAGCCTTTATATTTTCCAATTCTGCCTCTACTTGGGTGGCTGGGGGAGTTGGCTTTTGGTATATACTGGTTGGATTAGGGAAGGCTGGGTTAATTTCTGGCTGTGGTGTCTGGTAAGGATTTTGGGTTGGATGTGGATATTGGGTTGGTGGATTCTGGGCTGGATAAGGATTCTGGGCTGGTGGAACTTGGGTAGGTGGATTTTGGATGGTTTCGGCTAAGCGGCCAGGATCATTATAAGGTAAATATGTGGTAACTTGGCCTGGCGGGTTATAAGTTTGTGGGTCCATATTTGGGCTGTTCTGGAGTGGGTTGGTCATAGGAACAGGGAGGTCATGTGGGCTTTGGGGAATTTTGGTGTTTGGAGCAGATATGAAGGATATGACTGTAAGGGTCGATATTTGGGTAGTAGGGATTTGGTGGAGGATTGGGATTTGGGGTAGTGGTGATATTTGGTGGGTTAGTGTTTGGCTGGGGAGTTGGATTTGGAGGCACGTGGGATGTTGATGTTTCCTGGGGGATTGTAGGGGAAGAATTCACCTCACCGCTGGGCTTCGAACCTTGTATAAGACTTGCTATTTGGATTAGCAAGCGTTCATCTCGTGCAGCCAAATTCTGGTCTAGCCACTGCTGCATTACCGAGTCGGAGCATATCCCTGAGCCTCGAATGCACTATATCGGATCGCTCATCTCTGCCATATCGCTTGGATCTGTTCTTTCGAATCGATTCGTCCTTGTCCGATCTGACATCGATACCTTCGTTTCGATTGCACTACTTTCCCCAGTATCAATCGGCCAAGATTATCTCGCCTTTCCAAGTTCGGGCGATTTCGAGGAAATGAGTTATGGAGGTATCGTGAGGTGGTCAAGGTTTTTGGGTTTGGAGTACAGTGCCTTTATTAGTATTTTATTATTATTTGTTTGTTCCCTACGCTTGACCTGATAAGCACTCGCTTTATTTTGACAGCTCGGGACTTTCCTCGAACAATGGATTCTTTCTCCGAGTATAGGACCAACGTATTCCACTTTCGACTTCCTAGGGACCTATCGGTCCTAGGCGACCTACTCTTTTCCAGATCCACCATTCGAAATGGTCTAGGTCGAGCATCAAAGAATAATAAATCACTGCTTGTTATTTGTTTTTGTTATTATTATTTTTTTTTGTTGCGCAATTTATTTTCCTTTTTTTTTTTTGAACTTGCGCATTTTTTTTTACATATATATATATTTTTTTTGATTTCTTTTTTTGATGATGATTTTTTTTACCGGGCCGAATTCAAAAATGCAAAAACCGGTCCTGAAGTGTCTCGAAAAACTATATGCATTCTAACGTTGGCTTATGCAGGGGGTAGGTTGGCCATGGTGTAGGGTAACAATTCGGAATATATTTACATGCGTGCACGTGTGTGCGGTATCTAGAAAGCAGTAAAGCCTTTATTTATTTACAGATATAGAAAATAAAATAAATTTGGCCTGCCTTGCTTGTCGCTTGTGTGGATTTTCTCGGCTTTTTTAGTTTGAGCGCGAGCAAGCAAGCACATCACATTAAGAAATAGAAAGAAAAGTGGGGAAACTATCTATCCCTATTAATTACATATTTTGGTCCTATGTCCCCAAAATAAAATGACAGAATGAATGCAGTTATGTACAAATTTACAGAGTTACAGAATAAAGTGAAAAAGAAAAATGAACTGAAAGAAATAAATGAAAGAAAATAGAGCCGAGGTAAAGCCCCAAATTTTTGTTGTGTCGCCTGAATTTATTTGTAAAATGTATAATATATATATTTTCTTTTTTTTTAATTTTTCGAATTATATATATATATATATATATATATATATATATATATATATATATATATATATAATAGTGTTTGAAGACTTTTGATCGACCAAGTTTGTATGTTCTACGATACCACATCCTATTCAGAATGCTTTTAAGGGTATCAATGGAGTTTCCAGCCAATATACTTAGACCGTCTTATATATATCTATATTTATATATATATATTTTTTTTTTGATCTGATTTTTTTTTTAATACTCTCGAACATGCCTGAATGTATATCTGAACGAGATCGGCCGCTGATGGAGGATCATATCCACAAATATAGCCACTACCGTAATGGGAACACTTTATTGAAATGCGTAAATTAATATAACGAGCATACTGCAGCCAGAAACAAAGAAAAGCCAAAAAAAGGTTTTATTTTATGAGTCTAGCCCTCCATTTTAAAAATAAAACAACTCCCCCAGAAGTCGCCACCGTGAGGTTCCCGGATGTGCTCCGCGCCCGCGCGCCTTGGATAGGGTGCGCGTGCGGACGCAGGACACCACCGCTCTCGCTCCACCCTCCCTTGTTTAGGGAAGACGAAATCCAAAGTGCGAGAGAAGTGTCTTTATATTAGCACGTTGGAATGTGCCTCTGCTGTTGCTCGAGTGGATTTTGTATCCAAAATGGGAATTAAAGGTTTCTCATGTCGTTATCCCTTATTTCGGGGATAACAGATATGGGAATGCATTACCTTTCCATTCTCATTCTCCCCTTTTTTTCTGTCAGGGGATAATAGAGAAGTGCAAGAAAAGATATTGCGACGCCCCCACTTATGGATTTAATAAAATGGCCTTATGGCCCAATCAGATCACTATGGGAGCTAGAGGCCCCACTGGATCTGAAAGTTTTAGAGTCGCCACCTTTATTTTAAGGCAAAAAATAAAGGAAAACCAGAAAAGAAAACCAGAGATTTTATAAAGCGGGTTCGGGGGCTAAGTTACGAGTTGGGAAGGTGCTAGGCACCCAACTCGCCTCTTTCTCTCAAAGCGTTTTTGGTCAAGTATGCTCATTGTTATATTAATCTAGCAAATAAATAAGGTCTTATTTTGACAAGGGAAAATTAAACAGATACATTCGTGGCTACATTATTTACTTGACTCGCCCGCCTCCTTCCAATAATTACAAACACATTTAAGAATATTTGGCCATTATAACGGCTCTTTTACATATTATTTCCTAATCTAATCCGGGCAGCACAACGGCTTATATTGGCTACATTGCGCCGGATTTAAAAATACAACTTTAAATAATAAATGAACTGGAAAGTAAATAAATAAATAAAAACGCCCTTAAAGGCTGTTACCTTTTAGAGCGGCGGTGTGCTCGCTCCTTCTCTGAGAGAGAGTCTTTTTTTTGTTGTTGTTGTGTTGTTGTTGTGTGTTTGTGTGTTGTGTGTTGTGTTAATTTGGGCAGCATAACTGCTTGTATTTGTTGATTTTGTTGTCTGAGATCGGGCAGCGTAACGGCAGTGTGTGTGTTTTTGTGTATTTGTGTGTGTGTTTTTGTGTATTTATGTTGTGTGTGTGTGGTGTGTGTGTGCGGATAGAGAGAGAGGGAGACGGGTGGAGGGAGTATATGTATGTGAGTGTGTGTGAGTGAGTGGGGCTGTTGGTTTATGACGGCTGGAGTGGTGATTAATTGAGAGAGTGAGGGACGGCTGGAGAGTGGGCGCTGGAGTGAGGGAAAATATGAGAGAGGGATTGTGGGATTGGGTTTTTGAGAGAAATGAGGGAGTGATTGTGTAGTGCGCTAGGAGTTGATTGTGAGGGACGGCTGGGAGGAAAAAATGAGGGAGAGGGCTTGAGAGAGAGCTGATTGAGGGAGTATATATATATATATATAGGAGTTAATTAGTAGTTAAGTAATGGGGGGTGGGGGGGCAACTGGCAGCTGCCATGTTTTCTTTTCTTTTTGTTTTTTTTTCTTTTGTCTTTTCTTTTTCGTTTTGGTTTTCTTTCTTTTTCATTTTCTTTCTTTCATTTTCTTTTCTTTCTTTTTGTTTTCTTTTCTTTTTGATTTTCTTTCTTTTTTTGTTTTATTTATCTTTTCTTTGTATCTTTGTTCCTGAAACATGTAAGAGAAAATTATTAGTACACTTTGCAATATTTAATTGATAATATAAAATAGGGGTACGAATTTGGGGTGTCTACAGTTAGATAAGAAATTAAGCTAGAATCTATAGGAGAGACGTTTTGAAGAACGTAGTCCGACTTAACGAAATCTAAAAGATATTTTATTTTTACGTTTTAGCAAGGCAAGGTGAACGCGCTTCTTGGTGGTGGTGATATCTGTGACGGCAATTGCATGGATACTGGTGGTGGTGGTTAGGGGTGGTGGTGGGGGCAATTGTAAGCATGACAGTGTCAGTTTAGGTGGTAGTGGTGGTATGGTGGTGGGTCTATGAATAATGGGGTTGATGGAAGAAAGTGAAGGATAACAAAATAAATTAAATAAATTCTAAATTTATTTATGAGACAAATTGTAATAACAACATTGCTAGTTTGCCAACAAATTTTATAACTTTCCTTAGAAGATATATTTGAATCCAAAACCTTATATCGTCGATTCGATCGATTAACCTGGCAGATCAAGTATATGTCAATTCATGTCCCAATTCGTTACCAGTCAACATATCTGACTAAATATATTATCCAATCCGAAATAGAGATTTATGAATCAAGTATTAGAGAATAATATATTTAGTGTTTATTCTTTGTTTATTTGTAATTATTATTTAATAGTAATTACCTTGTAGGCTTGTATAGTTTTTTCTTTATCATGATTCCTACCTTGTAAATGTTTCTTGTATCATACTCCAAGTGTAACCCTAAGTGTAACTTTCTCTATAAATTGGTGATTCAATCAATCGAAAGGTTATGTCGTTATTCCTAAACTTTATTAGTTTCTACATGGTATCAAAGCTTTGCTCCTAAAACCTTTTCTTCTTCCTCTAGCCGCCGCCCTAACCACTCTCCGCCATGGTTAACAGAAATTACTCCCTCGCCATTAAAAACCCCCTTGATCTCACACAAACATTCGACCTCATCAACATCTCTCACCACAACATCACTAAACTCACCTGATGAGGCCCAAGTCACCAAGGATCCACCAACAATGCAATCAATGATTGGACCAATAACAAGGGCTCGGGCTAGAAAATTCAAAATTAAGTCCTCATTTTATCCCGTGAGACATTTGACTTAGAAGCCCAAATTATGGCACGCAAAGAAGAAGTCAAAGCAGATCAAGAAAAATGGGTGAACACTTTAATATTTGCGGATGAAGAAGGATGCAATGGGCTGAATTTAAGCGCCCCAAACAAGTCCCAACCGGCCTAGAAAGAAGGCTTATGGCAGCAAAGAAGAAGGATTATCTAGAAGGCTTCTAGAAGGCTGCCCATGCACCTTGTTTTCTAGCAAAATTTCGCCCTTAGCATGGAAACAACAAGGAGAATATTCTCCAAATTATGCGCCTAGTCATAGGATCTTATCTTTATTAGATAGTTTGTTAGATCTTATCCTTTAGTTGGTTAAATCTTATCTTTATTTGTAGCCAATGGCAGCCTAGAACTCTTAGATATATATAGGGTTGTCCTTATCTTTTGTAAGCAGATTTGGATGAATGAAAATGTTAGTTCTCTTCCCAACCTTGCATATTCAAGGCTATTGAGCGATCGGGGGTTACCCGAGTACTCACGGATTTATCAATCGTCTCACCATAACGATTGTGGCATCCTTCACTTCCGTTGATTGCTGGTTTCGTCATTCGAAGGTTAAGGGCTGATTACCCATTGATTGTCGTTTGCGTGAACCCGAGGTCACGGTTCCACCTCTATCCTTTGCTGCCCAGTTCGTTCCTTCCCTTACTTGCTGCATCTTATGAGTTCATTATCCTAGAAGACTCATATCATTTGGTATCAGAACGAGGTTCGGCTTCCACGACTATCCTTTTATTCAAATCGTTCTTGCTGTCCTTATTTTTTTTTGCTTTCTTCGATCAGCTTTATAATCTGGGCTGTTTTGTTCTTTTTTTCGTTTCCTATCTTTGAATCCTCTTGTTTGTTGGTATAAATCCAAAAGACAAAAAAAAAAAATACATACCTCTAATCGTTATCTTTATGTTATCCTTCACTCTTGCTTGTTTCGGCCTAGCATCTTATATTCTAAGGCTGTTTTATATTTCCGTTTGATATAGTTAAAACCCAAGTGTGGCTGTTTACATCTCGTGTTCTATCTTCAAGAAAACCCGAGTATTGTTGGTATAAATTCAAAAAGAAGAAGAAATATCTCTAAACTTTGTGCTACCCATCATTTGTGCTTGCTTCGAAATAGAGACTTATACTCTAGGCTGTTTGCATCGTATTGTTCTATCTTTAAAACCCAAGTGTTGGAGGCTGTTTGACTTTTTCGATTGCTATCCTCAAAAACCGAAGTTGCTGTTTTACTTTTCCTTGTTCCATCTTCAAAAACCCAAGTGTTTTTTCGAATATTCCAAGTGTTCGCTGCCAAGAGTTATTTCGAAATTATTCCAATTTCTTTCTTCTAAAAAGCTTTCCAATTGTGAGTGTGTGAGTTGCTTGTGGTTTGTTTCCTTTTTTCTCCTAGTCTTGTTGCTCTAAGGTTGAGAAGTTAGAGAGGAAAAAGGCAAGAGAGGGTGAGTCCAAAAGGGGGAAAAAGCCATTGAGAGTTTATACATGAGGGGAGTGATCATACTTGAGTGAAACACGTGAGGGAGAGCTGTGAGGAATATATATATTGTTTTTGTGCAGATTTGGAATGTCGGAGGAAAGTGGTATTGGTGATGGGGGTGATGTTACGGGGAACAAACTGTTCATGGAGGCCTTGATGTCCAAAATAAAAGGAATGTTGAGGGCCCATAACGAAGAAATTTTTGAAAGAATTGGTAGGTTGGAGAGTGCCCAAAAACAAAAGGGTAAGATGGACGGTTCTAGTAGGGAGGAAGTTGGAAGAGGTGAGCCACCCCTGCGTAGGTTTGAGGAGGACCATTTTGGGGGTCGGGATGATTGGGAGGATTATGAATCTGAATTTGGTAGGAGGAATCAATATAGGAGAGATGATAGGAGGGATGGCAATAGAGAGGACCATAATCTCAATGGGATTAAGATGAAGATTCCCGCCTTCATGGGAAAGGAGGATCCGGAATTGTACCTTGAATGGGAAATGAAAATCGAGCAAATTTTTGGTTTTCACTCCTACTCCGAAATTAAGAAAGTGAAGTTGGCAGCGATTGAGTTCACCGAATATGCTTCGGTTTGGTGGGACAAACTTAGGAGGGAGAGAGAGAGGTATATGGATCCACCGATTGAGACGTGGGAGGAGATGAAGAGGGTCATGAGGTTGAGGTTTATTCCACCCCATTATATTCGGGACCTTCACCACAAATTGCAAACATTAAGGCAAGGCACCAAGAGTGTAGAGGACTTCTACAAAGAGCTAGAAATGGCTCTACTTAGGGTTGATGTGAGAGAGACTTCGGAGCAAACCATGGCGAGATTCCTTACCGGGTTGAATAGAGAAATCTTTAAGGTGGTTGATCTTCAAGAGTATGGCAACATGACGGAGTTGTTGCAAAAGGCTCTTAAGGTGGAAAGACAAGTGAAGGCGGACAAAAATTACTCTCTTGCAAGAACCCCATGGAAGGCTAGTGTGGGAAGTCAAAGGAATGACAAGTTTGACAAGGGTTTCGTCAAGTCCAAAATTGAGGCACCCAAGACTACCGCTCCCGTTCCAAACAAAGGTGAAGTTTCTCAACCCAAAACTAAGTCGGTAAAATGCTTTAAATGTCATGGGTTTGGGCACTATGCCAATGAGTGTGGTAACAAGAAGGTTATGGTGATGTTGGATAGTGGTGAGTATGCTCCTCTAGAGGAGGAAGAAGAGGAAGAGGGAGTTGAGGGAGATGAATGTAGTGAGGATGAGGAAGGTGCCGAGGGAGATTGTTTAGTGACTCGAAGGGTATTAAGTGCTCAATTGAAAGAGGAGGAAGAAAGTCAAAGGGAAAATCTGTTTCACACTAGGTGTAGGGTGAATGACCAAATTTGTGGGGTAATAATAGATGGGGCAGTTGTGCAAATGTAGTGAGTATGAACTTAGTGAAGAAATTGGGATTGACCATGCTACCCCATCCTAAACCCTATCGCTCGCAATGGTTGAATGAGCAAGGGGAGTTGAAGGTGAACAAGCAAGTACTCTTGAAGTTTAAGATAGGAAAGTATGAGGATGAGCTCATGTGTGATGTGGTGCCGATGCAAGCCACCCATATCCTTCTTGGGAGGCCTTGGCAATTTGATAGGCGTGTAATTCATAACGGGTACACTAACAAGTACACGTTTGACTTTGACAACAAACACATTGCACTTGCACCCTTGACTCCAAAACAAGTGTTTCAAGATCAATTGACTTTGCAAAGAGAGAATTCGGCAAGTAAGGAAAAGAATATAGAGAATGCCGAGAAAAAAGAGAGTATGAGGGAAAATAAGAGAGAGGGGCCGGCTAAAAATGTGAGTGAAAAAAAAGTGATAGCCGGGCAAAAGGAGAGTGAATTGATAGAGGGGCCGGCTAAAAATGAGGGTAAAAAAAGAGTGATAGCCGGGCAAAAGGAGAGTGAGTTGATGGAAAATAACTCAAAAGAAAAGAGTGTGAGAGAAAAGAGAAGTTTGATAGCCAAAGTGAGTGAGGTAAAAAGAGTGATGCTACTTGAAAGACCCATGATCATTCTCATGTTTCGAGAGGCACTTGTGAATACTAACAATGATTTAATTGCTTCTTTGCCTAGTTCTTTGTCTTCTCTTATTCAGGAATTTGAAGATGTGTTTCCCAAGGAGATCCCAAGTGGGCTGCCACCAATTCGGGGAATTGAGCACCAAATCGACTTTGTTCCCGGGGCTTCCATTCCAAATAGGCCAGCCTATAGATGCAATCCCGAAGAGACCAAGGAACTTCAAAGACAAATTGAAGGGTTGTTGGAAAATGGTCAAGTTAGGGAGAGCATGAGCCCTTGTGCGGTGCCGGTTCTTTTAGTACCCAAAAAGGATGGATCGTGGCGGATGTGCACGGATTGCCGAGCCATCAACAATATAACGGTAAAATATCGTTATCCCATTCCTAGACTAGATGATATGTTGGATGAATTGCATGGTTCCAAATTTTTCACAAAACTTGACTTGACACAAGGATATCATCAAATCCGAATGAGGGAGGGAGATGAGTGGAAAACTGCATTTAAAACAAAACATGGACTGTATGAGTGGTTGGTGATGCCTTTTGGGCTAACTAATGCATCGAGTACCTTTATGCGTTTAATGAACCATGTTTTGATGCGTCGGGAATCGGAATTGGAGCCGTACTCATGCAAGAAGGGCGACCATTAGCCTATTTTAGTGAAAAGTTGAGCGGAGCCACATTGAACTACCCCACCTACGACAAGGAACTCTATGCATTGGTTCGGGCATTAGAAACGTGGCAAAGACTATTTGTGGCCCAAGGAGTTCGTCATTCGCACGGACCATGAATCTTTGAAGCACTTGAAGAGTCAACAAAAATTGAACCGTCGACATGCCCATTGGGTGGAGTTCATTGAAACCTTTCCTTACGTCATCCGGTACAAACAAGGTAAGGAGAATGTGGTAGCCGATGCCCTTTCTCGGAGGTATGTATTGCTTTCCAATTTAGATGCGAAGATTTTAGGATTCGAGCACATTAAGCAATTGTACCATGTTGATGCTGATTTTGGTAAGGATTATGTGGGTTGTAAAAAGAATGCATGTGGGAAATTCTATCGGGTAGATGATTTTCTTTTTCGTGAAAACAAACTTTGCATACCCGCTTGTTCCATGAGAGAATTACTTGTGAGGGAAGCCCATGGTGGGGGCTTGATGGGACACTTTGGTGTGGCCAAGACCTTATCGGTCTTGCAAGAACACTTCTTTTGGCCACACATGAGGAGAGATGTTGAGAAAATTTGTGCTAAGTGCCTAACTTGTTTGAAGGCTAAGTCTAAGGTCCACCCCCATGGCCTTTACATGCCTTTGCCTATCCCTAGTCACCCTTGGACGGACATATCTATGGACTTTGTCTTAGGATTGCCAAGGACTAAGTTTGGTAGAGACTCCATTTTTGTTGTTGTCGATAGGTTTTCAAAAATGGCACATTTTATCCCTTGTCACAAGACCGACGATGATTCCCATGTCGCGAACTTGTTCTTTTCACAAATAGTTAGGCTTCATGGAATGCCTAGAACTATAGTGTCGGATAGGGATGTTAAGTTTTTGAGCTACTTTTGGAAGACTTTGTGGGGTAAATTGGGCACAAAACTTTTGTTTTCCACCACGTGTCACCCACAAACGGATGGACAAACGGAGGTAGTCAATAGAACTCTATCAACACTTTTGAGGTCCATACTGTCCAAAAACATCAAGGCTTGGGAGGAGTGTTTACCACACATTGAATTTGCATATAATCGTAGTTTACATTCAGCAACTCAATTTTCTCCGTTTGAATTGGTTTATGGTTTTAATCCTCTTACACCTTTGGATTTATCTCTGTTGCTTGTTTCTGAGTTTGTCAATGTAGATGGCGAAAAGAAGGCTGAATTTGTGAAGAAGTTACATGAGAAGGCAAGGCTTAATGTTGAGCGAAGGACCGAGCAATATGTGCGACAAGCCAACAAGGGTCGCAAACATGTAACCTTTGAACCGGGGGATTGGGTATGGCTGCACATGCGCAAAGAGAGGTTTCCGGACCAAAGGAAGTCAAAGTTGATGCCAAGGGGAGATGGCCAATTTCAAGTCCTTGCAAGGATAAACGATAATGCATACACTTTGGACCTTCCCGGTGAGTATAAAGTAAGTGCTACTTTCAATGTTGCTGATCTAAGTCCTTATGATGTAGGTGACGATTTGAGGACAAATCGCTTCCAAGAGAGAGGGGATGATGAGGCCCAAGTCACCGAGGAACCCAATGAGGAGGCCCAAGTCACCAAGGATCCACCAACAATGCAATCAATGATTGGACCAATAACAAGGGCCCATGCTAGGAAAATTCAAAATGAAGTCCTCATTTTATCCCGTGAGACATTTGACTTAGAAGCCCAAATTATGGCACGCAAAGAAGGAGTCAAAGCGGGTCAAGAAAAATGGGTGAACACTTTAATATTTGCGGATGAAGAAGGATGCAATGGGATGAATTTAAGCGCCCCAAACAAGTCCCAACCGGCCTAGAAAGAAGGCTTATGGCAGCAAAGAAGAAGGATCTAGAAGGCTTCTAGAAGGTTGCCCATGCACCTTGTTTTCTAGCAAAATTTCGCCCTTAGCATGGAAACAACAAGGAGAATATTCTCCAAATTATGCGCCTAGTCATAGGATCTTATCTTTATTAGATAGTTTGTTAGATCTTATCCTTTAGTTGGTTAAATCTTATCTTTATTTGTAGCCAATGGCAGCCTAGAACTCTTAGATATATATAGGGTTGTCCTTATCTTTTGTAAGCAGATTTGGATGAATGAAAATGTTAGTTCTCTTCCCAACCTTGCGTATTCAAGGCTATTGAGCGATCGGGGGTTACCCGAGTACTCGCGGATTTATCAATCGTCTCACCATAACGATTGTGGCATCCTTCATTTCCGTTGATTGCTGATTTCGTCATTCGAAGGTTAAGGGCTGATTACCCATTGATTGTCGTTTGCGTGAACCCGAGGTCACGGTTCCACCTCCATCCTTTGCTGCCCAGTTCGTTCCTTCCCTTACTTGCTGCATCTTATGAGTTCATTCTCCTAGAAGACTCATATCATCACCTCTACCAACTACATAGCTTGGAAACTCCAAGTTGAGGCCATCATCATTGGCTATGACCTCTACAAGTTTGTAGATGGCTCAAAGCCATGCCTATCTCCCACCGTCCTAACCAATGATGCTCAATCATCCAAGGTCGTTTCAATCCCAAACCCATACTACTAACCCTGGATTCGGTAAGACAAACTCATGTTCGGAGCTCTTATTGGTTTCCTCTCTATTCCCCTGGTTCCTATAATCCAACAGGCCGCCACTACTTGTGAAGCAAGGGAAAATATGGCTCACACCCATGCCTTCTCGACTCACGGCCACATCAAGCAGATTAAAAACTACCTCAAGCAGGTATATCCAAAGGCACTCAGTCGGTCTCCGACTACATGCAGTCTGTCAAAATTCGGACTGATGAACTCGCAGCTCTAGGCAAACAACTTGACCATGAGGACCTCATTGAGATCATCCTCGGTGGACTGGATGATGACTACCACCACATCGTGGATGTGGTTGAAGGCCGGGGCACTACCATATCATTCGATGAGCTTCATGAAAAACTCATCAACCAAGAACTTATCTTGAAGCAGTCTTAACTCACAACCTTCTCGCACCCTGCTTCAGCCAATCCTGCTACTCCAAGGACCAACAGCTCCTCTACTCGGCATTCGTCCTCACAAGCTCGGCCATTTTCCACATAACCTTGGCCACCAACTCAGTCCCCGGGTGTTTCTCCTCGCCAACAACGACCTTATCTTGGTCAGTGTTAGGGCTGTCGCCAACAGGGACACATGGCTGCTCGTTGCCCCAACTTTCAACTGGTCACCACAACAACTCTATCCGTTGCTTCCAATTTGGCCAGTGGCTACACAAGGCATCCATGGGCACACCTAGCGACCACAACGAACACAGGGACAACGGGCAGGCTTCTTGAAAATGGTGTTTCTCACCATGTTACGAACGACCTTGGCAACCTCCACCTTCACTCCACCTATATGGGCATGGATGACATGGTCATTGGTGATGGTACAGGCCTAAATATCTCCAAAACTGGTTCTTCTATCCTTCCCACACCTGCATACACCTTTACTTTACAAAATGTCATGTTTATTCCTAGCATGAAACATAATCTTATATCCATATCTCAACCTTGCATATCCAATAATGTCTATTGATTTCTTACCATCTTCTTTTCATGTGAATGATCTACTGACAGGGAGAATACTGCTGACCGGACAGTCTAAGGATGGTGTGTATGAATGGCCGACCAAAGCTGCCTCTTCTCGCCCCTTTTCTTATGTTAGCTCAAAAGTCTTTCACCAAGATTGGCATCATCGACTTGGTCATCCGTTTGACCCCGTCCAAAGTCAGATACTATCTAGCCTAGGTTTAGCATTAGACACTGCTCACAATCACCATCTTCATTGTAATGATTGTCTTTCTAATAAAAGTCATAAACTTCATTTTCATCAAAATACTATTGTGTCTACTCTCCCTCTACAAACCATTTATACTAATTTTTGGACCTCCCCCTTCCCTCTATTGATGGTTTCAAATACTATGTGATCTTTGTTGACCACTATACCCATTATATTTGGCTTTACCCGCTCAGACGCAAGTCTGAGGTTGACACCATCTTTCCTAAGTTTATAGCCTTGGTCGAAAACTATTTTAAAACAACCATTGTCACTCTTTACTCAAACAATGGAGGCGAGTGCATGGGGCTTGCCCGAGGATATAACTTGGCCGTCCACTTGTCCGCCCATGGCATCACTTACCTCACCTCGCCCCCTCATACCCAGAATACAATGGGTTCTTGGAACGTCGTCATTACCATATTGTTGAAATTGGTCTCTCTCTCCTCTCTCGTGCATCTCTTCCACTGCTCTTCTGGTCGTTTGCCTTCCAAACAGCGGCCTACCTCATAAATCGGTTACCAACACCCACCCTTGCTCACCACCATAAACTTTTTGGCTCTCTGCCCAACTACTCCAAACTTCGTGCCTTTGCTACCCCGGGCTCCGCTCTTACTCTACTCACAAACTAACTGCTCATTCCACTCCTTGTGTCTTCCTCGGTTACTCACTCACTCAGAGTGTCTATATATATTATGATCTGAGTACCACCAAGTTGTTCATTTCGCGTAATGTTCAATAAGTCGAGTTTACATTTCCAATGTCCAAACCGGACACCCACCCTACTCGCATAGATACCTATACTAGTGTCTCTTGGCTACCTCCTCATGAACTGCTCCCGAATTCATACACACCGTTGGCTGCCCGCTCAAGTGCCTCCACGCCAGTTTCTCCTAGCACTAATCAGAATGTGGTTGATCTTAGCTCGTCCATACACCCGCCTCAACCACCCTCTCCACTGCCCGCTACCAATCTTGTGTCAACTGCTCAATCCTCCTCGGCAACCAGTTCCATGCCCGAGGACAGCAAAAGGGTTTCACTAACGACCAGGAGTTGATTATCACGAGACCTTCAGCCTGGTGGTTAAACCGACCACTATTCATCTTGTTCTCTCGCTGGCCGTATATCGAGAATGGGCTCTTTGGCAATTGCATGTGAACAATGCCTTTCTTCAAGGAAATCTGTTAGAGGAGGTGTTCATGGCTCAACCACCTGACTTCCTTAACAAGGACAATCCTCAGCATGTATCTCGACTTCACAAGGCTATCTATGGTCTCAAGCAGGCTCCCAAAGCATGGTACAATGAACTGCGTCAGTTTCTACTTGCCTCAGAGTTTAAAAATTATGTGGCAGACACCTCGTTGTGCATACTTAATACGGGGGGCATCACCATCTATCTTCTTGTCTATGTGGATGACATCATCATCACTGGGAACCTGCCCGTTGCAATCCAGACCTTCATCTCCATGATCGCTGCTCGCTTCTCACTCAAAGACCTTGGAGATCTTTACTATTTCCTTGGTGTTGAAGTTATCAAACGACCAAGTGGTGTCCTGTTCTCACAGCGTGGGTACATTTTCGATCTCCTTACTCGCACGGGCATGATAGATGCCTGTCCGGTTGCTATTCCACTCCCTACCTCACCAAACTTGACACTTCAGTCGGGCACTGCTCTCACTGATCTGATAGAATTTCGAGCATTGGTTGGGAGTCTTCAGTATCTATCTCTTAGACGCCCAGATGTTGCCTATGCCGTCAACAAACTCTCTTAGTTCATGCATAGGTCGATTACGGAGTATTGGAATGTGGCTAAGCGAGTTCTCCGGCACCTCTGCGGGTCTATTAATAATGGCATTATACTTCATCGCCAGTCCCCCCAGCTCTCCATGCATTCACTGATGGTGATTGGGCGAGCAACAAAGATGATTACACCTTGACCAGTGCATACATTGTCTATCTTGGCAGCAACCCGGCCTCTTGGAGCTCCAAGAAACAACGCATTATTGCTCGCTCTTCGACTGAAGCTGAATACCAGGTTGTCGCTGCCATAGCTCGGGAACATAACTGTCCTGAAAACCCCTAGCCCAAACCGCCCCGCGTAGGGCCGCGGGCTAAACGGACTAGCCCGCGGGCTTTTAGGTTTATTTACCAATATACACCAATTTGGCAAAAATTCATACTCTAGTCATATACCAATATACCACCAATTATACCAATATACTTATACACACATACCACCAATTATAACAATATACATAATACATATACTACCAATATACCAATATACAATAGATAGATAGATGAATTGATACGTGAAATTTCTAAGTTAAGAGCAAAATTTGGAATTAAATCAAACAGTTTGTGGACATAGTTTGGCGTCATTTAAATAATTAAACATAAAAATTATCATACCAATAAAATTATACATCTGTAAAAAAAAAGTCGGATCTGGATTCTGAAAGCATGAAATTAAAATCGAACTAAATTGAAGAATGAAAAAGTATAAATGGAGGTCGGATCTGGAAGCAACGGGACTGGAGGCTGGAGCAGACGCCGGGATCTGGAGCAGGATGGTCAGATGGGAGAGAGATCTGAGATGGAGATGAAATCGGTGGCGGAGAAGCTGGAGGAGCGGAGACGGAGGCGACGAAGATGGAGGAGCAAAGATGGAGGAGAGAAGAAGCCGGAAGAGATGAAGTCGCCGTTGACTCGCTGCCCGCCGGAGACGAAGTCACTGGAGACGAATAAGAAGCAGTCGCTGGGATAGATCTACTGAGAGTGGAAAAAGTGAGAAAGAGAAACTGAAAATTTCTAAAGAGTGAAGAATGATAAATTGAGATTTTGAGAATGACTAAATGAGACCGTGTAGTGTATGTATGAGAGATTGAGAGAGTAGAGACGCAGACCTGGCTATGTTAAGTTGTTAACTACTTAACTCCCTATTCCCTAACGCAATGGGCCTGGGCCGTTCACTAGTCACTAAATGAGTGTCCACTAGTCCATTGTCCAGTCCAAAGTCCATAAATAATGTGACTGTGAGAATTGTGCGGGCAGCCCGCCCCCCGCCCCGCCAAGCCCGCAGCCCGCACGGGCAAAACCCGAAAAGCCCGTTTTCCAAACGGGTATCAAATACATCAGCCTAACCCGCCCCTAATAGGTGGCGGGCATACCCGCGGGCTTTTTCCCTATTTGACGACCCTAGGTGCCACTAATCTCTGCTCCAACCCGGTTTTTCATACTCGCATGAAGCATGTGGCCCTGGACTTTCACTTTATCCGACAACAAGTTCAAGATGGGCTTATGCGAGTTTGCCATGTTTCCTCGGTTGATCAGTTGGCAGATGCACTGACCAAACCTTTTGCTCGCCAACGGTTTCATCAATTACTTCACATGATTGGTCTCTCCTTTCGACCGCCCATCTTGCGGGAGTATATTAAAGAATAATATATTTAGTATTTATTCTTTGTTTATTTGTAATTATTATTTAGTAGTAATTATCTTGTATAGTTCTTTCCTTATTATGATTTCTTCTTTATAAAGGTTTCTTGTACCTTACTCCTAGAGCTGTCAAAAATGAGCCCAGCCCACTTGAATTTCATGGGTCTGGGCCTCTGTTTTGGTGGCCCAAAAAATATCGGACCTTTTTGGCCTGGCCCGAAAAGCTTGTGGGTCACTATTAACCCGGATCTTGAAAACCCGAATTACCCAACCCAGCCCAAAACTAAAAAGTCAAAAGAACAAAGAATATATTATAAAAATTAAAATCTAAAAAGCAAAAACTAAAAAAACCCTATTTGATAATATCCTAAAGTAAATCCTGTAACTCACTAACTCTGTAACTTGTAAGGTTGTAATACACCTCCATTATTTACAATTAGATCTTTTCCCAAAGCAGCCGGCAGCCAAACGCCGAATCCAATTGCCAAATCTCTTGGTCTTCGTCAGTTCGTCTCCTTGAGGCTTGAAATTCAAGTGCCAAGCCTTGAATCGATCTCTCTTTTCAGTTCTTGCCGACGTTGTCCTCTGTCGGACCACCACCGCTACCGCCTCCACTGTCATGGCGTCGCAGCCCACAGGTACTGTACTCAGTACTCTTAATCTCTGTCTCTCTTATCGTTCCCTCTCTCTATCCCTCTTTCTATCTATCTATCGGCTATCTACCCTGTTACAATCTTGGATTCTTGGGTCGCTATGTTTAGTTCAATTAAGAGAACACCCAAATCCCGCTTGCTTTATTACTACCAAAAGAAAACAATAGATTAAAAATAGAAAAGTTTGACGAAAAATATTTCACATCTAACCCAATGTTAACACAGGGCATGTCTTCTTGGTTCAATGAATGCTTTGTTGTAAAGTATAAACTAAAAGCTTGTTCACTGCTAGTGCTTGCAGTTCATGACCCATCTTTATGGGCTTGTTTGGTAGTCAGACAAGGATAAACAGTATTATTACTCCCAGTACTATTAGTGCCCTCGCTATTAATCCTCACTTGTATATCGAGGGTAATTTTGAGATTACAAATGTTAATCCCAATTTTTTTTAGTGAGGGCGCTAATAATACCACCCTCCCCCTTGGTATTAATAGTGAGGCAATAATGACTTAATCCGGATAACTCGTGTTATTAATCCCGACTACCTATTGCGTACCAAACATCAGGCAACTCGGCTTATTAATCCTATCTGCCTTTAACCCTGGCTACCAAACGGCACCTATAAGCTTAAATAGTACTCCCTCCGTCCCTAAATTATCGTCTCACTTTCCTTTTTCGTCCGTCCCAAAATAATTGTCACTTTGAAACTTACCTTTTTAGAACATCACTTTTATCACTCTACTTTAATTATGGGCCACATATACATGGACATTAATGGAAACTACACATTAAACCAATATAAATAATCAAGTCAATTACTTTTTCTTAAACTGTGCGCTGGATCAAACATGACAATTATTTAGGGACGGAGGGAGTAAGTTGAAATAGAAAATTTTGTGAGTTTTTTGAATAAAAAAAGTTATTTTTTGACCCGTAGGCCCAAAGTGTATATGGGTTGGGCTTGAGTTTTTGAGGCTCGTTACTATTTAGGTCTGGTCCGACAAGACCCATCAGTAAATGAAGCCTGACGGGCTGTTTGACAGCTCTGCCTACTGCAAGTATAACCCTAATTGTAACTCTCCTTATAAATACGTGATTCAATAAATAGAAAGATTATGCTATTATTCATAAACTTTATTAGTTTTTACATGAAAAACAATGAGAATATAAAATGTTGTTGAAAAGAGAATGACCAAAAGAGAATATTTATATATTAGCGTATATACTATGTATGTATATAATAATAGATATGTTTTTTTGGATCGGGTTTTAAAATATCAAATATTGAATATAGGTAAATTTACATTTGATATGCTAAAAAAAACTAATAATTCGAACCAAAATCCGATTGATTGACTTGCTTACTCGTAGGGAAGATAGATGGATGACTTGGTCAAAATCAATTTGCCATGTGATTAAAAACTCATGCTTTATTTTTCTCATGACACATTAGTTTCTTTGTGGTGCAGGGGATATGCATGTCAGCTTTCAACGATCACAACAAAATCCTACTGTATCTAACTGTGTATCTAACTGTGACACGTACTTTGATTGTTTTATACGTCTACTCCCTCACCGATCCGCAGGGTTTGTTGAATGAAGGGTCTTACTCGGGTTTCCTTTTCGAAGAAAACTAGAATCAATGGCACGGTGTTGATACGATACGACGTGTTTGTAAGTGGTTGTAAATGAGTAATTCAAACGAAAAAGATAACCGAGGGGTTTATATTAAATTTAAATAAATTTCTAATTCGCTTTGGAATAAAATGTTAAAGGACTATAACTCTAATATTAATTAAATTAAGAAAATTAATTAAGATTGACTAAATTCAGCACAATTCTCTGCTTAAGGTGTTGGGCACGTCTTATTACTGGTTCTAATTTGTTCTTGGTCCATATAATTCTCTCCTGGTTAAAGAAAACTTGACTTAGAGTTCAGGTTCTTTCCGTCTGATCGATCGAAAGCTTGTACGTACTGTCCATACAAGCTCGTATCTCTCTTTCGCTTCCTTTCTGCATCATTCATTCGCATAAAATTGAATAATTAATTAGCCTAGGAAATGCCAGTGAACTTCCTATAGTACCAAACTAGGAGTAGTGGTTAATACTAAATTGGTTTATTCAGTATAAAATTTATAAGTAATTAATTAGCCCGGCAAATGCCAATGAACTTCCTAAGAGGAGTAAAAAATTACTTACTTATTGATTAATATTCCAAAGTCACAAGTTCACAACTCAAAACACATACTCAAGCAGGCTAAGTCAACTTTTGGACTTTGGAGTTAAGAGGCAATTTGCTGGCTTCCGAATCAAGTCAGTATCAGTAAATAGAACTAGTTGTTGTTGGTCAAGGGTCAAAATAAATAGACACCACTCACATTAACTTATTTCTCCTCTGTCCTCCTCCAATGAATTGACTTTTCAAAGCAACCCCAGCTGCAAGTCATATATATGTTTATATATATGCATACATGAAAGCAAAGGCTTAACTAGAAGGACTTTGCAAAATCATTCTCTCTCTCTCTATCACACACACACACACATACACACGTATGGTGAATATTGAGCTAAAATTTGGGAGAAAGCTCAAAGTGAAAATGAAGAGGAATAGTTATGATCATGGAAGTCTTAAGATACTAGTAGTAATGGGTTTAGTGGCATCATTTTGCATGATTGGAGTTAGAGGTGGTAGTAGCAGTAGAGTTGATCATGAATTGGAAAACAATATTACTAATATTACCTATAAGGTAGTAGATGTTGGGGTGATAGTTGATCTTGATGGGTCAGCTATGGTTGGAAAGGCGAGCAAAACCAGCATTTTATTGGCTATCTCTGATTACTACGATGATCATCGGAACCTAAACCACTCCACAAGGATTGTGCCTCACTTTCGTAATGCAGGTTCTGATATTGTTGATGCAGCTTCTGCGGGTGAGTATCTGTCAGTAACCAATTAGTTAATCCACTTCACTTCTGCAGCTTTCATATATTGTTAATTAGTTTCTGTAAGCTAGACCTACTCTATCTATTAATAGTTAATACACTTTACGCATGATCATAGCGTTAATTCACTCTTCAGGTCCATCTTAATAGCATGAAATCATGGATGGATTACCGTCTCACTTTGCATGTAATATATATACATATACACGTTTTATCATTTCATTCAAATAGATTACATTTGAAAAATCTTGATTTATTACTAGTATTAAAGTTGGTCACGTTGGGACCCGGCCCATCATCATCGCCAGCAAAGACGACTCGTGAGGGTCGGGCCTCGTATATGAAGGATTAAATTTAAAGTATAATAAATGAAAATAGACTCATCTGGCCTGAAACATTTGGTTGAGGATGGGGTTGGTTTCGTCTGCAAACCACCCAAATTCATATTTAGTTCGTTTGAGTTTCGCTTGTAATTTACATTTAGTTTGTTTGAGTTTCGCTCGCTTTGGAAATCAACTTAGAGATTAAAAAAAAGGTAATGTTTGGGCTACTCTCATTTTGCACTAAAATATGGATATTCTATGACGTGACACACTCTCATTGGTTGGAGTGGAGGGACCCACAAAATGTCCAATCAATGAGTGTGTCACGTCATAGAGTATCCATATTTTGATGCAAAATGAAAATGACTCTAGCATTGCCAAAAAAAAAAAACCCTCATCCATTCTCAAATAATCGTCATTTTTAACTCGATACACAGTTTTTTAAAAAAATAGTTGATTATATTATAAATATTGATATAATATATGATTTTCTTTAATACCCGTAACTATGTGGCTATAATTAAAGTATGTAGAGTAATAGTGTTTTCAATAAAAAGAAAAGTTCAAAAAACTAACAATTATTTAGAAACGGGGAAAAAAAAAGAAAGGTCGACAGTAATTTAGAAAAATGGTAAACAAATGAATCTAAGTAGTTAAAGTTTAGAATGGGAGGCATCTTAATCTTATAAAAATCTTGAACATATTATATTCACACTTGCCCCTGAAAAATGCATTTTCCATGTTTAAAGAAGAGTCTCATTTCTAGACTTTAAACGTGTCATCATTTTTCAATTACTGTCAGTTTTTTTCTAAAACATGCCAACTTCTTACGTGTGAAATTTTTTAAAAAATAAAACCTTATGAAATAAAATCAAAATTAAATTGAGTTGATCCAAAAAAAAGTTAATGTGAGAATATGTCTGGTAATTGGGTAGGTTGGATTTGGTATGAGTTGGGTTAGAATGAGTAATGAGTTGAAACAGGTCGAAACTTATTAAAACTCATATGTCAAACGGGTTAAAATGAGTTGAGTCAAAATAGGTCGATTTGAAACGGATAACGGGTTAAAGCGGGTTAACCTATCTCAATCCAAAAAAAAAATTCCCCCAAAAAATATAACTTTATAGCATAAAAAATCATGAATTAAAATGGGTAACAGATCCAATTTATTTTAAAACATAACAAACAATAGTAATAACGTTTGTCAAAAAAAAAATAATAATTTAATAATGGTCAAACCTCAGACGTTATTAAATCAGAGAAAGACGCGTTACTATAAGTTATTGTCTTATTGATGGCCACTTCACTTGAACATTCCTCTTCTAGTCATTTTCTGCTGCTGATTAGTGAATAGTGATGTGATTGCACAGTGGATCGTGACCACTTAGCAGTTAGAAATTTACTAGTCTATTATCCTTTACTAAATAAATCCAAACAATATACTCAATTTTTTTGAATCAACCGACTGGTTTTCAAATAAAGATTTGTCCTCTATTTTTTATCAAAATTATAAAATATGTAATTCAATTTACTTTAATACATCAAAATTTAATTTGAAAAACAAGTGGAAAAAAAATTAGGATCGAATTGAGTATATATAAATACTCCCTCCATCACTTAATAATCGTCCTGATTAACCCGGAGTTTAAAAAAAAACAATTGACTTGATTATTTATATTGGTTTAATGTGTAGTTTGCTTTAAAGTTCATGTGTATGTGACACATAATTAAAGTAGAGTGAAAAAGTAGGAGTAAAGTGGTAAAAGTGATGTTCTAAAAATGTAAGTTTCAAACTGAACAATTATTTTGGGACGGACGAAAAAGGAAAGAAGGACGATAATTTAGGGACGGAGGGAGTAACAAATAATATTGCTATCTTGAACTTATAGTAGACAATAATTTAAGAGCGGATGGAGTATATATAAATAAAAAATTATATTACATGTTCGAGCTTATAATATTATTATGAGCTTTAGTATTAGTGTCATTAAATTGTTTTAACACAAATCTCAACCCTTAAATGTTAAGTTACCCTATATATTTTGACTGTTTTGAAATCCTTAATATAGATTTAGAATATTTATATATTTATATATTTTAGTCCAAATTTAATGATCTAGAATGTTCTTGTTATTACTTAGAAAATAACAAATTTTATGTAGAGATCTAAATAAGTTGGTACGTTGTGGTCCTTAAATTAATCATTAGTCTATTTGGGGATTATGAAATATGGTTGGTCAAATTGGTTACCTGTGAATAGTACGATGGTCAAAAAAAATTTCTCTATATTAATTGCGTCGTTGGTTATGTTACTTATGGTACAATTAGTTTTATTGATGAATCATTTCCATTTCCAGTGAAAATATTTATATAAATATATATATTACCCTTGTTTTAGCCTCCAGGCAAAGAGTTTACCTGCGAATAGTACAACGGTCAAAAAGATAAATTTTCCCATTAATTTATAACAAATGCAAGTCATTTATTTAGTTTACAAGTATTTTCTTATGTTTGCAGCAATTGACCTGTTGAAGAATGTTCAAGTAAAGGCGATTATAGGGCCTCACAGATCCACACAAGCAGATTTTGTTATTGATATCGGCAACAAAGCCAAAGTTCCCATAATTTCAATGGCAACAAGCCCTTCTCTTTCTCCCAAAGAAAATCCATACTTCATTCGTGCAGCACAGTGTTCCTCCTCTCAGGCTGAACCCATTGCAGCCATTGTTAAGGCCTTTGGTTGGAGGGAAGTAGTTTTCATCTACGAAGATAGTGAATTTGGCAGGGGGATCATACCATATCTTACAGATGCCATGCTACAAGTCAATGCCCAGGTCCAATATCGCAGTGTTTTGTCTCCTTCGGCCTCAGACGAGCAAATTCTTCAAGAGCTCTACATGTTGATGACAATGCAGACTAGAGTCTTTGTGGTGCATTTGCTACCGCCTTTGGCTTCACGTCTTTTTGTCACGGCAAGCAAAGTTGGGATGATGAACAAGGGTTACGCTTGGATCGTTACGGATGTGGTCACGAGTCTTTTGCATTCACTGAGTTATGAGTACATAGATTCTATGCAAGGAGTGCTTGGTGTAAAGCCTTATATCCCGAAATCAAATGAACTAGACAACTTTACAAAGAGATGGAAAAAGAAGTTTCGACAAGATAATCCAGATATTGATAGGATTGAGCTAGATATGTTTGGGATATGGGTTTATGATAGCACATTCGCCTTAGCAATGGCATTTGACAGCATTGGTGTGGCAAGTACTGATCACCAACAATATGGAAAAGCTAATATCAGAAGCAGAGACCACAACTTAACGGATTTAGATACCATTGGAACCTCGGAAACTGGCTCAAAGGTCGTTCCTTTGATTCGGAACGTTAGATTCAAAGGAGTAAGCGGGGATTTCCATGTTGTTGATGGACAATTAAAGGCATCTCCTTATGAAATAGTGAATGTTATTGGAAAAGGAGAGAGGAGAATTGGATTCTGGACTCCTGAATATGGGATTTCAAATAAAATGAAGTCAAGTGATCATCAACTAAAGGGATACACGACTAACAAAAATGAGCTTGGTGTCATATTATGGCCAGGCGAAACTGATGTTGTTCCCAGAGGTTGGGAGATTCCTACTAATGAAAAAAAGTTAAAGGTTGGAGTTCCATTGAAGGGAGGGTTTGAAGAATTTATCAAAGCAGAAAGAGATGATCAAACCCACGAGGTTAAGGCAACAGGTTTTTGTGTAGATGTGTTCAGAGCTGTCTTGCATGAACTGTCATACGATGTCCCATTCGAGTATTCTCTTTTCGAAAAACCCGATGGTCAAAGCGCTGGGAGTTACGACGATCTCGTTCAACAGATCTCTCTCGATGTAATGAATATATGTATTTTCTTTTATATATTTACCTTAGACATTTGAGGAATCTGTAACTAAGAGTTACTAAAATCTTTTGTTGATTTCAGAAATATGGTGCAGTGGTTGGGGACATAACCATCGTTGCAAATAGATCGCAATATGTTGACTTTACATTTCCGTACACAGAGTCTGGCGTTACATTGATTGTTCCAATTATGAATGCTCATAAGAAGAATGCATGGATTTTCATGGAGCCCTTAGAACCCGAACTTTGGATAACAACAGCCGCATTTTTCATCTACACTGGATTTGTGGTTTGGGTTCTTGAGCATCGTGTAAACAAAGAATTTAGAGGCCCCCCGTACAAACAAATGGGGATGGTATTCTATTACTCCTTCTCCACACTCGTTTTCGCCCACAGTAAGTTATCCGAGGTAGGTGTAAGTTAAATTTGAAAGGAACGACTCCTCTAATGACAATGACTTGTTATTTCTTGCAGAGGAGAAGGTGATTAGCAACTTAACCAGATTTGTGGTGATCGTATGGGTGTTTGTAGTGCTCGTGCTGACATCTAGCTACACGGCGAGCTTGACATCAATGTTAACTGTACAGAAGCTTCAACCAGAATTTAACGATATTCGTGATCTTGTTCGGAAAGGAGAAAATATTGGGTATCAGGACGGTTCCTTCACTCTCGGGATGTTGACGAACAACATGAAGGTTGATGGAAACAAAATAAAAAATTACAGCACTTTGGAAGAGTACGACGATGCCCTTACTAGAGGAAGTTCAAACGGAGGAGTTGCTGCTATTCTGGAGGAGCTCCCTTATATTAGGCTCTTCCTTAGTAAATATTGCACCAAGTACACTACGGCCGGTCCAATCTACAGAACTGCTGGCTTTGGATTCGTAAGCGCCTTTCTTTCTCTTTCTTTCTATCTATCTATCTCTCTCTCTCTCACAAATTGAATGCTATTAAACTACAGGCACTTCCAAAGGGGTCTCCGCTATTACCTGACATTTCAAGAGCTGTGTTGAAAGTGACAGAGGAGAAGGTTACAGAAATTTCGAATCAATGGCTTGGGAAAGGAGCAGATTGTCCCGAGCAGGATGGAGCTCGTATTAGCTCAGATAGGCTTAAGATGGATAGCTTCAAGGGACTTTTCCTCATTGCCGGCATATCATCATCTTCCGCTCTAGTCCTATCCCTGTTCATATTCCTCTATGAAAACAGAGGAATTTTGTTCTCGGAGGATTCAGTACGGGAGAAGCTCTCTGCCATTGCAAAAACATTTGACGAGAAAAAAGTTCATGAAAGATCTGACTCATCCAAGAAAACAAATGAAACGAATGAAGCTGGAGCAGCAATAGAAGAAGATATTACTAACAATAATAATGTTAATAATAATATGATCACAACAGACTGTACAATGAGTCCAGCAATCAGTGTGTACCATCAGGCGGAGGGAGTATTTGCGCAAGAGGAAAGTTACTCTACAACTGAACCTGGAACCCCAATTCATGAAACCATAAACATTTTCTGAAACTACTGTAGAAAGATAACTTAAGTAAAATAACATACCTACTCTTTATTTGATTGTAATCCTTGGTACCCACTCAACGCTAGTATATATAGGAAGAGCTTCATCCTACACATGTAATTATAGTTGCCAATTCAGATTAATTCATTGAATATATATAGAACAGTAAAACACGACAAAAGCATTTCCTACTTCATAGTGATTCGCCTATGCCATGTACTTGTTATTTCTGGGTCCGGCACCTGACAAGCTTCCTAAACAATTGAAGGACTGGTTTTTGGATAAAGCACGTACATTCTAAACAAGCGTATCCACGTTTTGTGAACAAACATTCTAAAAATTTTCAACCAAAAGGAAAAAAAAAATTGGCGGCAAAAATGGTTTTGAAACTAACCAAGTGAAGGTAAACTTTTTGGCTAAAACTTTGCTGTCTGTAGATCCATAATGGATTCTGGTTGATGTCTAATATACCAATGTTGCGCTGGTTTATGAGATCTTGATAAGATACAAAAAGATTCATAGTTATTTGTGTATATATATTATGATTGTTGGTTCCTATTATTTGCAGATATCTCTGATTTAGTTTACTATTATTTGTAGATATCTTCCAATATTTGTTGTAATCTTCTCTCTAGAATTCTCATTCGAGTAACCTAGGTCAAGAGTTGTATATATATATATATATTCAGAGTATCAATAATACCAATTATGCTTTCTCTCACAAATATTGCTTTCACTATATGGTATCAGAGCTTTCGATCCACCTCTCGTATCCTTCTTTCTCCAACAGCCCCTCGCCCTCCCCGCACCTCCTCTCCTCATCCACGGGCCCACACGGCCACAGCCCCTAAACCATCCCCTTCCCCATCCTGGTTTCTTGACACGGGTGCAACCCATCACCTCACCAATGACCTATCTAACCTCTCCCTCCATAATCCTTATAATGGAAGCGACGATGTGATAATTGGTGACGGGTCGTCTCTCCCAATCTCTCGAATAGGTTCTTTTACTTTTCCTTCTTCCTCCAAATCTTTACAATTCAATAATTTTCTTTTTGTGCCTCTTATATCTCGCAATATTATTTCCGTCTCACAATTTTGTCAAGATAACAATGCCTATTTAGTTTTCTCACCTTCCTCTTTCTTTGTCAAGGATCTCACAACTCATCAAATTCTACTCCATGGCACAAGTGATCGTGGAGTCTACCTATGGTATCATCCCTCTCCTCAAGCACTTCTAGGAATCTCTGAGTCTCGTCACTCCTGGCATCATCGTCTTGGCCATCCTGTAGTTCCAATTATTTCTCTTTTAAAGAAACAATTTTCTTTATCTATTCCGTCTAGTCATTTTTCAAATTGTAATGCATGCGACATTAATAAAAGTCATAAATTACCTTTTTTCGACTCCTCTCTCTACCAATGCTCCTTTAGAACTTGTGTTCTTTGATGTTTGGACTTCCCCCATATATTCCATTGACAAATTTAAATACTATGTTATTTTTGTCGATCACCACATCAAATACACTTGGTTCTACCCCCTGAAACAAAAATATGATACTTTTGCCACCTTTTCTCGTTTTAAAGCTCTTGTTGAAAAGTTTTTTAACAGACCTATCCTTCAATTATTTTCTGACAATGGTGGCGAATATCTTAAGCTCACTCCCTCTCTCTCACAAGATGGCATCTCTCATCTCACTACACCTCCCCACACTCCTGAACATAACGGCTATGCCGAAAGACGTCACCGTCATATCGTCAAAACTGGACTTGCTCTTCTTTCTCATGCCAATCTTCCCTTCACCATGTGGACCTTTGCTTTCACTACTGCCACATATCTTATAAATCGTCTTCCTACTGCCACACTCAACAATGATTCTCCTTACTTTCGCCTTTTTCAAAAATCTCCCAACTACAATAAACTGCGTAGCTTTGGGTGCCTATGCTACCTGTGGCTACGTCCATATACACCTCACAAACTAGCTCCCCGCTCCATTCCATGTATTTTTGTTGGCTATTCTCCTACACAAAGTGCATATCATTGTCTTGACCCTTCCACCAATCGGTTTTATACTTTTAGACATGTCAAATTTGTAGAAGACACCTTTCCCTTCTCTTCTCTCACCTCTCAGTCTGACACTTCTCAACAAATTATTCCATCTCAATGGTGTAAACTCTCCTTACCCATTCTCCTAACACCTCCACCATCTCCACCCACCCCGTCCATACCTACATCTCCATCATGGCATCAATTAGCCGCATCATCCATCCCCCAGCCCTTCCTCCTCCTCGGACGAGACCCCACCCCCTATCCCACCCTTACCGTCTGCCCCTATTCTTACTGCCAAACCCACCCCATCTTCTGCCAACACTCCCTCAAACACCCAAGTTTTCTCTCCACCTCCACCTCCTCTTGTTCGAACCATTACCACTCGTCTTTCCAACAACATCATCAAACCAAATCCTAAGTATGTTTATCTTGCTACCCTTTCTTCTCCCACTGATCTTCCCAAAACTGTTAAACAGGCTCTTTCCACCCCTCATTGGAAGGCTGCTATGGAAGAGGAATATACGGCTCTAACCCGCAATAATACTTGGTCTCTTGTCCCTTCTCATACTGCTCCTAATATTGTCGGTTGTAAGTGGATTTTTCGGATCAAATATAACCCTAACAATTCCATCCAAAAATATAAAGCTCGCCTTGTTGCAAAGGGGTTTCACCAACGTCCAGGCATCGATTATTCTGACACCTTTAGTTCTGTTATGAAACCTATCACTGTCCGTCTTCTTCTTTCTTTAGCTCTCAGTCATAACTGGTCACTTCGACAACTTGATATTAATAATGCCTTCTTACAAGGTCATCTTCATGAAACAGTGTTCATGTCTCAACCACCTGGTTTCATTGACTCCTCACATCCTTCTCATGTTTGTCAACTTCGTCAAGCCATTTATGGTCTAAAACATGCTCCTCGTGCCTGGTACACAAAACTCAAAAACTATTTTATTTCTTTTGGTTTTCAACCATCTCTTGCCGATCCTTCTCTTTTTATCTTCACAAACTCTCCTTCCCTACTTTATCTCTTGGTGTATGTCGATGACATTATTGTTACTGGTCCGTCCCCTTCTTTCTTGTCAAAATTCATCACAACTCTTTCTTCTCGATTCTCCTTAAAAGATCTCGGTCCCTTGTCTTACTTCCTTGGAGTCGAAGTCACACCCAACACAAATGGTCTTCTTCTCACTCAATCTAAATATGCCCATGACTTCCTAGCTCGTCATAACATGCTAAATTCTAAACCTTCGCCCACTCCTATGGCTACTTCTCCAAATCTTACTCATAATAATCCGCCTACCTCCATTTGTAATCCAACAGAATACTGTTCTATTGTTGGTGGCCTTCAATATCTTTCCATCACTCGACCGGACATTGCTTTCTCTATTAATAAGTTAGCACAGTTTATGCAACACCCTCATGATAGTCACTGGGTCTCTCTCAAGCGCCTTCTGCGCTATCTCAATGGTACCCTACATTTGGGCATCCAACTTTACCGTGACACTCCTTTATCTCTCCATGCTTTTTGTGATGCCGACTGGGCCGGCGACAAAGACGATTACCTCTCCACAACTGGGTTTCTTGTTTATCTTGGTCGTAATCCCGTTGCTTGGTCATCTAAAAAGTAACGATCTCTTGCACGTTCATCCACCGAAGCAGAATTTCGCGCTATAGCTGATACTGCTGCTGAGGTAATATGGGTGAGCAATTTACTTTCTGACCTTGGTTTTCAGTAAACTCAATCTCCAGCAATTTATTGTGATAATCTTGGTGCAACTCATTATTTTGCCAATCCGGTTTTTCACTCACGTATTAAGCATGTAGCTCTTGCATTTCACTTCGTTTGTGAGATGGTTCAACAAAAACGGCTTTGGGCTCAACACATTTCAGGCGGTGATCAACTTGTGGACCTTCTCACCAAACCTCTTCCTCGAGTTCGGTTCGAACATTTACTATCCAAGATTGGCCTATTCCATGGAACGTCCATCTTGCGCGGGCCTGATAAGATACAAAAAAGATTCATAGTTATTTGTGTATATATATTCTGATTGGTTCCTATTATTTACAGATATCTCTGATTTAGTTTACTATTATTTGTAGATATCTTCCAATATTTGTTGTAATCTTCTCTCTAGAATTCTCATTCAATTAAGTAACCTAGGTCAAGAGTTGTATATAGATATTCAGAGTATCAATAATACAGATTATGCTTTCTCTCACAAATATTGCTCTCACTATAGATCTGACGAATGAAATCGATTGGGATGAAACATAAGCAGTTGGACTGGTCAGGCCTCGATCACTATTGGCCACTTAAGGTTTCTACTTCCCACTCAACCTCCCTATTGTGTCTTGAGATTTGAGAAATATCATTAAACCACACATCCTCGATGCGGAAGCACATTGCTGACAAGGAGGATGTAAGCTCAGTAGCTCACATGTACAACAGACCAAATACTTAATGCAGATAAATGTCCATGGTGATTATAATTAACAGTTCATACAAACAAGAACAAAAATTCCCTAAAGAAATACCAAGTGGAGGACAAGACCCATAGGCACAACCATCCACTGGTTCCTATATTAACAATCATGTCCTAAAGTACACATCTAACGTTAATTAAAACTGAGAAAAGTAGATTCGTTTATCCATATTTATTTTGACCACAAATAACATAAATAATACTAATTTCAATATTACATTATTAATTATTTTTTTTTCAAAAATACCCTCAAATTCCGTTATGATAAATTATGACTTGAGCTTATCTTATTTCTTGTGTTTTCCCCATACTACCACTGTTCTAATTATTATTTGTATTCTTTTGTGCAATCATTTGCATAAATGAAATTACTAATTCAATATTTTTAAATAATTCTTGTTATTGATTTGTCATCATTGCTCCTGGTTCAAGTTTTGTTCCTGTTCTGCAATATCAACCTCAAGTAATATGAAAATAGAAACCCTTGTCATTAGACGCAAGTGATCTGCCATAACTAGAAACAACAATTTACTCATCTAATTCATCTTCAACACACTGTTTCGGAAGAAAAAACTAACAAGAAGACTTACCTTACTACAGCGGATGTGCCTGAAACCGTACGGAAGAGCCCAGCCGTCGACAATGCCCCAAACCGCTAAAGAGTAACAAGTTTGACGTGGGTGAAAAGTTATGAAAGTGTGATTAAAATTAGATTTTATTCGTAGTAGAATAAGGAAACTTTGACTACATTATACTCAATTTGAAGGAGATATCGACAGAAATCAATCAATTAATATTACATGAGTAATCCAGTTTATTGATATTGAGAAAACAATGTGTAAGAAAATTCTTTCTTTACATTCCTATATGAATTTTGTAAAAACTGAATACAAAAAACAAGGGAACAAAAAATATATATACTGCCCTAACAGCCAAAGATCCTAACTAACTAACTAATAGCAAGGGCTGAGAAATTACAAAACTACCCTTAATGAGAAACAGAAGGAACTAAAAACAATCTAGAAATAACACCCGACACCCCTGTAAATTGAGGCACAGGAGAAGATGCTGATAATTGCACTTTAGCCCTTTGAATTTTTGGTAGCTTCCTTTTGTTCCATATGATACATATTTTCGTTGACTTTAACACCCCCTCTCAAGTTAAAAGTGGAGAATAGATTCTTTACTTGTAACTTGCACAACAAATCAGAGAATTGTCCACTTGGTAGGGCTTTGGTAAAGATGTCGGCCACTTGAAGATGAGATGGAGTGTATTTAGTTGTAATCAGCTTTTGTTGCACCATATTTCTGACAATGTGGCAATCAATCTCTATGTGCTTAGTTCTTTCATGATACATAGGATTAGCAGCTATGTATATGGCAGATTTACTATCACAGTGGAGTGGAATGGGTTCAGATTTAATGATTTGGTAGTTTTTAATCATGGCTGTGATCCAGGTTAATTCATAGCAGATATTAGCCATGCTCATATATTCTGCTTCTGATGATGATCTGCTGACAGTATGTTGCTTTTTGTTTTTCCAAGAGATTAGAGAACTACCAAGGAATACACAGAATCCACTTACAGATTTTCTGGTAATTGGACAGGAAGCCAGTCTGAATCACAGTAGGCAGTGAGAGCTAAGGAAGAGTCTGAAGGATAGAAGAGACCTTGTCCTGGATTGTTTTTAAGATACTTGACAAGTCTTAAACCAGCTTTCCACTGCTCAGTAGTAGGTTTGGCCATGAATTGACTTAAGATGTGGACTCCATAGGCAATGTCAGGTCTCGTGATGGTTAGATAGATCAGCCTTCCTATCAGTCTTCTGTAAGGCAAAGGATTACTTAGAGGAACACCAGGATTGACTGCAAGCTTATGGTATTGTTCGATAGGAGTGAGTTTGGGCTTTGCATTGAGAAGATCACAGTCCTTAATAATGTCCACAGTGTACTTTCTTTGATGAAGGCTTATACCAGTAGAATTCCTGGCAATTTCCAGACCAAGAAAGTACTTAAGATTTCCCAAATCTTTTAAAGGGAAATTGGAATGAAGATAGTCTTTGACCTTGGTGATAAGATCTTTGTTGTTTCCTGAAATGAGAAGATCATCAACATACACAAGAATAACAACAAAATTTTCATTAGAGCTCATAGTAAATAAAGTATGATCATTGGAAGATTGTATGAAACCAAATTCAGTTAGAGTATGGGAAAATTTTTCAAACCATTGTCTTGGAGCCTGTTTAAGGCCATAAAGGGATTTATGAAGCTAACAAATTATGGGACCTTTGTCGTTTGGTAGATTATGATTGTATCCAGGATGGAGGTCCATGTAGATTTCTTCATTGAGATCTCCATGTAGGAAAGCATTAGAGACATCCATATGTATGATATCCCATTTCTTTGAGGCTGCAATGGATAAAAGGATTCTAACAGATGTCATCTTAGCTACAGGAGAAAAGGTTTCAAATAGTCATTTCCTTCCACTTGAGTGAATCCTTTTGCAACTAATTTAGCCTTGTATTTGTCTACACTGTCATCAGGATTAAACTTAATTCAGAAAATCCATTTGGATCCAACTTTGTGTTTGTTTTTAGGGAGGTAGTCTAAGGTCCATGTTTTATTGGTTTCCAGGGCTTTTAACTCTTCTTCCATGGCTTTGCACCACAAGGGGTCTTTGGAGGCCTGTTCATAGGTTTGAGGTTCACTGACAGTAAATATTTTACAAGAGTATTTCATATACTTAGTAGAAATTTGGTTAAAATTGCAATAATTCTTGAAAGTGTAAGGTGATGTAGTTTTAGTGGTTTTGACATTGTGAGTTTGGAGATGAGAAGGAAGATCAGTGTAGTCTTTGAATTTTAAAGGAATGGTTTTATTTCTTATAGGTCTGGTTATAGCAGGAGTAGGGAGAGTAGTGGTATTGTTGTTGGAAGATTCATTGTTTATACTGTTAATATCAGTATCTTGAATGGCAGTAATGAATTGATCTTCCTCATTGTCAGTCATAGTAGACACATCAGAGGTAGGAAACAAATTTTTATTGATAGTTTCAATTTGGTTGTTTGGTTTGAAGGGAAAGATTTCTTCACAGAAAGAAACATCTCTGCTAAAGAAGAGTTTTTGAGTGGTTAAGTTGTAGCATTTATAAACCTTTTTGGTGAAGGCATAGCCAAGAAAGATGCATTTCTGAGCTCTGGGCATAAATTTGCCTCTGTTGAGAGCAAGAGTAGAGGCATAACACAAGCATCCAAAAGTTTTAAGGTGATTGTAATTAGGTATAGTACCATAGAGGGCTTCAAAAAGAGTTTTCAGTTTTAACACAGAGTTTGGTAGTCTGTTGATAAGATAGGTAACAGTGAGCAGACACTCTCCCCAAAAATATATAGGTAAGTTTGATTGGAATTTGAGAGCCCTAGCTAATTCTAATAAGTGTCTGTGCTTTCTCTCAACTCTACCATTTTGTTGTGGTGTTTCAGTACAAGAACTTTGATGGATAATACCTAAAGAGTCAAGAAGAGAATTCATCCGAGAGTTAAAGAATTCAGTACCATTATCTGATCTGATTTCTTTAACACTTTTATTGAATTGAGTCTTGACCATGGTGATAAAATTCTGTATTAAGTGGCAGACATTAGCCTTAGTTATGAGGAGAATGGTCCAGGTAGCCCTTGTGTGGTCATCCACAATGGTAAGAAAAGAATTGTATCCATCATGTGTGTGGTGTCTGTAAGGCCCCCACACATCACAGTGTAAAAGGTCAAAGGCAGATGTGCTGTGTGAGTTACTTAGGTTAAATGGTTGTCTAGTCTGCCTAGCTAACTGACAGATGTCACAGTGGAAGTGTTTGTAGTTATTAAAGTTTAAGGAACACAGAGAATCAATGTTTTTCATAGCATGTAAAGGTAAATGGCCTAGTTTTTTGTGCCATAAGTACATAGGATCAACAGGAAGAGAACTGTAATGAAAATCACTATCAGAAGAAAGAGTAGAAACATTGTTATTTAAGCTAAAGGAAAAATGATCTGCAATGCCATTTTTCATATTTGTCTCTTCATTGTGATGGCTGGTCTGAAATTTATAGAGACCTTCAGTAAGTTTACCAATCTCCTTGAATGTTTTCTTGGCAGGGTCCTGAATAAAGCAAGTGTTAGTAGAGAAAAATAAGATTATACTTGGTATTTTGAGTAAACTTGCTTCCTGAGGGTAAATTAAATTGAAAGTCAGGGACAAAGAAGACATTATGAAGAATAATTTCTCTGGTGAGTTTGATAGTGCCTTTATGAGTGGTTTTGGAGCTCTTTCCATTAGGCAAATGAATAAATGATTGAGTAGGAATAGGATCAATAAGGTTGGAAAAAGAATTAGTTATATGATCAGATGCACCTGTGTCAATAATCCAATCCTGTGTTTTTGATTTACAGTTGGATGAACAGAAAGTGTTCACATAGTTAAGAGTGAATTTAGAATTACCTGCCATGCACTCAATAGTGTTCTCAAAAGGGGAGTCAACTTCACCACAATTGACTTTAGGATTGATCATGGATAGGAGTTGAGCAACTTGTTCTTTTGTAAATTGACCACTGTTGTTGATGTTATCTTTCAGACAGGCAGAATTGGTGAGCTTTGGTTTGGCTTTGTTCTTTGGCATCTTAGAGGGATCTGGTTTTGTACCATATAAAGGATGCCAATCTGGAAATCCATTAAGAAAGAAGCATTTGTCTTTGGTGTGAGAGTCTCCATGATAGTGATCACAGAAGAATTTTCCTCTTGAGTTATTCCCATTTTTACCAGAGTTTTGAGAAGTCTTGTTAAATCTGTTTCCTCCATTGTTGTTGTTGAATCTTCCAAGAAGAACAGTTGGTGAATCTTGTTGATTTAAGGAATAACCATATTGCCTTTGACCTTCTCCTTGAATTAGCATAGAAACAGTTTTGGACAAAGAAGGTAGGGGAATCATCCGTAATATTTGACCTCTTACATCAGTATAAGAGTCAGATAATCCCATTAAGAATTGAGTGATCTTGTAAGCATGATCATAATCTTCACGGATTTTGGAGGCTCCATATGTACAGTCACATGTGAAATTGGGAATAGGTAAAAGATTCTGTAATTCATCCCAAAGTCCCCGAAATCTGGTGAAGTAAGCATTGATAGAAAGGGTGCCTTGAGTGCATAAAGCAATAGTTTTCCTAATCTGGTAAAGTTTAGGTGTGTCACTTTGGGAATATCTGGCAAGCAGATCTTCCCACATTTCACAAGAAGAGGAGAAATAGACAATGCTTTGACGAATTTAAGGAGAGACAGAGTTAAGAAGCCAAGAAATAACCATTGAGTTACATCTGCAAGCATTGATGTATTTAGATTCTGGTTGGGGTTTCTTGAATGTCCCATTAATCACGCCAAGCTTGTTCTTGGCAGAAAAGGCAATGGTAATGGCTAGTTTCCATTGGGTGAAGTTATTTTCGGTGAGGAGTTCAGAAATAAGTTCATCCCTGGATGAACATGGGGATGAAGATAAAGGGGATGACTAGGAGGTAATTGAAAAGTGGTTTCTGAGAAATCATAATATTCTGTTGTTTGGCTGGTGGATTCTTGAGTAGTTTTAGAAACATCTTTAATAGAGGGATTGGTATCAGTCATGGTGAGATAAAGACAGGAAATAAAGAGGAAAAGAACAAAACCAAGAACAAAAGGAACAGAACCTGCAGATGAAGATGAAGGCAGTAAACTCTAGGAGATAAGTGTTGATTATGGAAGAATTTCGGATGAACTTGGCTCTGATACCATGTTAGAAAATTGAATTACATGATTAATCCAGTTTATTGATATTGAGAAAATAAAGTGTAAGAAAATTCGTAAAAACTGAATACAAAAAACAAGGGAACAAAAAAAAAAATACTGCCCTAACAGCCAAAGATCCTAACTAACTAACTAACTAACTAACTAACAGCAAGGGCTGAGAAATTACAGAACTTCCCTTAATGAGAAACAGAAGGAACTAACAACAATCTAGAAATAACACCCGACACCCCTGTAAATTGAGGCACAGGAGAAGATGCTGATAATTGCACTTTAGCCCTTTGAATTTTTGGTAGCTTCCTTTTGTTCCAAATGATACATATTTTCGTTGACTTTAACATAATTTATATTTATTTTTCTTGATTCCTACCTTAATATACATAAATATGATGACCTAATTAGTACAAAAAAAAAATTAACCGCTCCAGTCCACCATGTTTTTTTAACTCAGAAAAGACACTTTTGGGGCGAACAAACTATGATATGCTTAATGAACTGAATACACGCGCTTTAAAGTATGAGCTCATGAATTGATTTTGCATTGCGATGCACAAATCGAATCCAATTTGTGCATCTTGAATTTTTCTACATCATCGATTTTGCATCACAATGCACAAAATTTTATCCAATTAACTAAGGTAGTCATTTGCAAACGAATAATTTTAATTGTAGTCAAAGTTTTCTTATTTTCATTGATATTGTAGTTAAGGTAAGACTTATTTAAAAATTGATTGATTGATTTATGTATATATATGCGGTCAATGTTTTCGTATTTATTTGATATTGTAATTAAGGTCAGGATCAAATTGATTTAACATAGATTGATTGATTAATTTTCGTAAATATGTAGTTAAAATTTCACTTCATATTGTAATTACAATAGAAATCAAATAGATTAAATATAAATTGATCGATTAATTTATGTAAATATCTACAAATTAATGCATCGTGATGGATAAATTGATGTATCGTTATAAACAAATTGATTCTTAACATGTGTCTGGTTTATTAATGGTAAAATCGTTTTTTCATTTTTTAAAAAGTATCATTTTTAAGTTAAAAAAAATACGAAACCTAAACTATTAAAAACTTTTGGAACGACGAACCCGCAATTTTCTTTAATTAATTTTAATAATTTATGTATGGCCCGTTTATGACCTTTGAGTGACGATGGAAGACTTTGTCAAGATCAATTTGCCATGTGATTATTATAAACTTATGAGGGCATCCACAATGGTGGATTCTTAAGCAATTCCCAAATTGTTTAAGAATTGTACACCATTGTGAGCAATTCTTCCTTGGGAATTCGTACAAACAATTCCTAATTAATAATTGGTAGAGGGAAGAGAGAGAGAGACGCATGGAAGAGAGTGGCTGCCACCGCGCCAATGAAGAGAGCGCGTGCAGCTCACTCGCTAGCAAAGAGAGTCACCGCTCCAGTCCCGTGGGCCACCCTTTGTCTACCACTACATTTTTCTTTCTTTCTTTTTTATTTTTGGCATTTCCGTTTTGGTATTTTTGGGTATTTTTATTTTCCTTTTTATATTTTGATTTTGAATTGTGATCATTTTTCCCTTTTTATTTTTATTTTATTTTATGTAATTTTAATTATTCACGTTTTTATGTAATTTTAATTATGTAATATATTTATGTAATTTTAGTTATTCACATTTTTATATAATTTTAATTATGTAATATTTTTATGTAATTTTAAGTATTCACCTTTTTATGTAAATTTAATTATTCACGTTTTTATGTAATTTTAATTATGTAACATTTTTTATGAAATTATAAACGAAATAATTTATTTATATTGCATATTTGAATATTCAATATATTAATAAAAATTATAAACGAAATAATTTATTTATATAATATATTTGAATATGCAATATATAAATAAATATTATAAACAAATAATTTATTTATATTGAATTTGAATATTCATATATTAATAAAAATTATAAACGAAATAATTTATTTATATTGCTTTTGAATATTCTATATTAATAAAAATTATAAACGAATTCATATATGAAATTAATTTATTTGCAAAGCATCTTAATTACACACTCGGTTTCGTAAAAAATCATATTTTTGATACGTATCCGTCTCCTATTATTTTGGGTCATAGGTTTTACTCGGGTTTCCTTTTCCAAATATTTTATTTAAAACTCGGTTTCGCGTAAAGATGTAATTATTTTATTTTAAAATATTTTATTTAAAAAATTAATTTTAAAAAATTAAGACATAAAAATGTTATTTTATTACTAATGAGTTATTAAAAAAGTTATTTTTTAAAAAAGTTTGATTTTCAAACGGGGACTGTTTACCCAAAACGGAGGGAGTATAATATGGTCTCACATCAATTTTTAATCATTCTTGTATTTAAATTTTGACATCACTTAATTTCACTCATTTCTTTTATTTCGTTAATTAAAAATGAGATTGTAACTTATTATTAACACCCTGTTGTTTGGCTAGTTGACGCAGAACGACACATAATCGAATTAAGCGGATGAAAGAATCAAGTTTGTACATTTGAACCTTAAAAACCTTACGAGTTGGGAACGTTAAGATAGTCTTACAGAAGAGTTACTCAAACTTTTATTTATTCAAATCGATCTCCACTAACACGAATTACATCTATATTTATACACAAATACTAAATCATTAACATACTATATATGACTTTGGCTAATTAGTTAAAAACAATAAATTTCTAAATTATCTAGGAATAAAATACTAAAGGACTAATAACTCTAATACAAATCTATTATACAATACAGCTCAGTCTCATAAAGAACGTTTGAGATTGATTATTTTACTTTATATCAAACGGTTGAGATTGCATATTTATACTTATATCAAACGGCTGTAATTTATTTCGCATGGCACATGTGTCCCACTGAATCAGGACTGTCAAGAAGATTCTTAATCTAATCTAAACAGTTTTTATCTCATATATAAATCTCATCTAAACTGTTTTTATCTCATATAACTAATTTTAAATAGGTCTCTATTTAATTTACGACTTATTAAATCGACTTATTGGATAGTCGATTTAATAAGTTAAGTCATTCATTCTCTTTTGAATAAAATTTTGATAAGAGAAATTACGTAACGAGAGAATTTGACGATAAATAAATAAAATAAAAGACAAAAATTTAGATAAGACAATTTTGTAGATATCTATAATACAATACAGCTCAGTGTTGCACGCTTTTTATAGTTTTACAGTTTTATGATTGCAAAAGTTTGTATTTGTATTTTTTTTTCTTTTTAATTGTTATCGTAATTAACTTAATCAATTAAATTTTTTTTCGACCCGTAATTTCATATACAAATTTAAAAAAAAAGCGTAAGTTTTGTAATTTGAATTTTTTTTAACTGTTATCGTAATTAACTTAAACAATTTAATTTTTTTCCAACCGATTTTGTCCGACCGCAATTTCGTATACAAACTTTTAATTAATCCCTCTGTTCCGGACAAAGAGAACCCATTTGAAAATCAATTTTTTTAAGAAAATAATATTTTTAGTAGTTCATTTCCACAGTATATTTTTGTCGGTCCGTTTTGTCCGGCCGCAATTTCGTATACAAAATTTTAATTAATCCCTCTGTTCTAGGCAAAGAGGCCCCGTTTGAAAGTCAATTTTTTTAAGAAAATAATATTTTTAGTAGTTCATTTTCACAGTATCTACTTTATTTATTGATAAATTTTCAAATTGACGTTGTTCCATCGACACGAACAAGAGTACTAGTTAAGAACGATAGGACTAAAATTCGGCACAACTCTTGAGCTAAAGTGTGGGCATGCCTTATATATAGGGAGATATAATAAATTTACTGCTTTGACTTTAATTCATGTTGAGTTATTTGTTAGATGTTGGGTTATTTTGGCTGATAGGAAGATATGGAAATTTTACCCATTTAACATTAATTTATGTTGAGTTGTTCCTTAGCTACATTAGGGTTATTTAGTCTATATTCATGCAATTGATTAATCAATGACAAATTACGTGTTTGTCCGTAATTTATTTTGAGTGGTCAATTAAATAAAATGTAAGGTTATTTTTTACTATGCATTAATATAAAGTGTAGGAGCAATTTATTGCGCGCACCTTTTCTCTAAATACAAGGATAGAACAATCTTTCTCTCTCTCTCTCTCTCTCTCTCTCTCTCTCAATAGGAGAAAAACTAACACTCTAAAATGAAGAAATGGAGAAAGAAAATTGGAACATATATCTGTCGAATATTTCTTGATACATATTCCACAAGAAGTGGCAGTTATATACCAAGAGGTCGTTTGGTAGTCGGATGAATAGACAGATAACACTATTTTATCTGTATCTAATATTTGGTAGAATTTTTTTGTATTGGATAAAATGATGTATAATCTCAGATTTAAAAAAAAAAAAGAGACTATTTTTATTGTTCTTATATTGCCCTTCATTTCCATGTCCAAATGCTAAACAAAATCTCAACACACTTTATCTCAATCTCTCATGAAACATTGTTGTGAGTGTCATATTCTATCATAATAATAAACCATTTGTCCTAAAATATATGACGTTTTGGATTTTTTCACACAGACCAAAGAAACATATTATAAAGACTAAAATATCTCTATCAAAACATTAATGAGGTGTCTTGATATTCTTACCCAAAGAACCAAACACGAGTTATTAAGTCAATAAATATGGGTAGAATTAGAAAAAAAAAAAAAGGAAAAATTCTTTGAAAATTAGTAAATTACAAAGTGTCAGCTATTTTGAAACAAAAACTCTCACAAAACGTCATATATTTTGGGACTGATGTATCCAAATTTTCCGAATACCACTGCATTTGAGTAATTGGATATTTGGCTTTCAATCTATCCTTGTCTTGATGCCCAAATCTATCAATGAAAAACAACACTAACCGTGAACTAAGTAGGGGCTTTCCCTGAAAATGCCCTCCGTTGTGAGAATTAGCAAACACATTAATGCAATATCAATCTGACAGAGTTTCAACCTATAAAAATGAGTGTAACTTTTCAATGAAACATCGTAATGTATATATAGCCCCCTTGGGAGCAAAATTCGGGTTGAGCCATTATTGTGGAGAGATATTAGGCCTTTATGACCATAAATGCGGGGTGACCGCATAACCGACGGAGTCCTGGTGGAAAACTCGAACTTGAGATTTATGACCTACCTCACTAATTCATTCTTCTTATAGTGATAACCGGGCCGGTCCCCTGTGATGATATTATAACCGAAAATATCTCAAATATTTGTTGTCAACTGCTAAAGTACATTTTTGGGGATAAAATGACGAAGATACTCTAATGAACAACGAACGCGCACACAAAACCACTGCCCAAATTTGGGCATCAGAATAAAAACATTGCGCATTGCAATGAACGATTGAAATCTGTCATAATTTAGGGATCGAAATTCAAAAAGTTACTGCTCAAATTTGGGTATCGGAATAAAAAAAATTGGGCATCGCAATGGAAAATTGAAATCTGTCAAAATTTGGACATCAAAATTCAAAAAAACACTGCCCAAATTTAGGCATCGAAATGAAAACACTGGTCATCTCAAAACATATTTGAAGTCTGTCCAATTTTAGGCATCACATTGTAAAAATCCTTCACCAATTCGGGCATCGGAATGAAAGCACTAGGAATCGCAAAAACACATGAAATCTGTCCAATTTTAGGCATCACATTGTAAAAATCCTTAACCAAATTCGGGCATCGGAATTAAAACATTGGGCATCCTAAAACACATTTGAAATATGTCCAATTTTATGCATCACATTATAAAAATCCTTAACCAAATTTGGGCATCGCTATAGAAAAATTAGGCATCGAAATTAATATATTGAACACTATGACCAAATATCAACATACTTGGGTATCGTAATGGACAAAATTGCAGCCAGAATGAATAAACTAAACACTGCCACCAAATATGGATAAAGTTGGGCATTGAAATAGGCAAAATTGAACATTACCACCAAATATCAACATAGTTGGGCATCGTAATGGACAACATTGGCGTCAGAATAAATCAATTAAACAATGCCACCAAATATCAACAAATGTGGGCATCGAAATGGAACAAACATTCTATAACAGCCTTCGACACCCACATCAAAGTCTTCGACGCCCAAATCGGAGTCTTCGACGCCCACATCAAAGTAAAGTCTTCTTTGCTCATAAACAATTGAAATCCACCATTGCTAGATTCAAGTACTACACTTACAGCTTCTTTAAGGGAAGAATTGCGTCTGAGAGTGTCCTTTATGGGTCCAGTACTACACTTCCATGACTTGTTGAAATCTACCATCGTTGGATTCCCGTTAAAAAAAAATACTTGAGTGGTTATAATTATAGGAAATGGCACCGGTCCGCAATTATCCTGATAATTAAGTCTAAATCAATCATCATATGGCCTGTTTGTAACCGTTAAAAACTCATAGGTGGGCATGTCGATGGATCGGATATTTATCTAATATAGGTATATTTGAATCCGAAATGTTATATCAAGTATATGTCAATGTATATCCAAATTTGTTATCAGCCAACATATTCGACTAAATATTGATCCAGAATAATGATTAACTAGATTCTGTGCCCGTGCCTATGGCACGGCGCCAGTATGAGACGATGTCAATATAGGACGGTGTTAGTATTCAAATAAATCAATATAATAAATTATATATATATATATATATATATATATATATATATATATATATATATATATATATATATATAAAGCTAGAATATAACTATTTTATTAAATAGATTTAATAGCTCATTTTACATGAATGAAAAAAGAAGAAAGAAGAAGTACAAAGTTTAAAAAGAGAACAAAAAAAAAAAAAAAAAAACTAAGCCTGAAAAGGATGGAAGAAAGTCGATTGAGATTTAGGATAAAAATAGTTTAGATAAAAACAGTTTAGATGAGATTTATATATGAGATAAAAACAGTTTAGATTAGATTAGGAATCTTTTTGACAGTCCTGATTCAGGGGGACACATGTGCCAGGCGGAATAAATTACAGCCGTTTGATATAAATAAAAATAATCAATCTCAGCCGCTCTTTATCCCACTGAGCTCTATTGTATAATAGATTATTTATCTATTTATCACTTTGCAAATACAACAATAGAAGTTATATTTTTAGATTAGATAATTAATAAAATAGAAAATCATAATATATAGGAGTATAAGTTTTATAGTGCCAGTTTGAGAATTTATCAATAAATGAAGCAGATAATGTGGAAATGAAACTTACGATTTTTTTTTAAAAATTATTTGTGTACGAAATTACGGGCCAAAAAAAAATTTGATTAAGTTAATTACAATAACAATTAAAAAGAAAAAAATTAAAATATAAATATATTTACTTATAATTTGTCTAAGTTAATTAAGATAGGAATTAAAAAGAAAAAAACAAATATTTCAAATTACAAATCTTACGATTTTTTTAAAAATTATTTGTATACGAAATTTCGGGCCGGAAAAAAATTAAATTGGTTAAGTTAATTACAATAACAATTAAAACTAAAAAAAACTAAAATATAAATATATTTACTTATAATTTGTCTAAGTTAATTATGATAAAAGTTAAAAAGAAAAAACAAATATTTCAAATTACAAAACTTACGATTTTTTTTAAAATTATTTGTATACGAAATTGCGGGCCGGAAAAAAATTAAATTGATTAAGTTAATTACGATAACAATTAAAAAGAAAAGAAATTAAAATATAAATATTTAAAACTTAGACATAAATTAAATTGAGATTCAGTTTCAAAAAATAAATTAATTAAGTTAATTACGATAACAGTTAAAAAGTAAAAAACAAATATTACAAATTAGAAAACTTACGAATTTTTTTAAAAAAATTATTTTTATACTAAATTACGGGTCGAAAAAAAATTAAATTGATTAAGTTAATTACGATAACAATTCAAAATAAAAAATAAAAAAAATTCAATTTGGCCCCACAAAATAAGCTTTTACAATTATAATACAATTTGAATTATAGTTACAATTACAATTGGATTACATCTCTATTGTATTATAGATTAGTGCTGGTCATGTGTGTGTTAGCATTCAGGCAGTTAGCCATGTTTCTAGTATCTGAAATTAAGGGAGATTAACTTAATTTATTATATTTACAAATTTGGATGCTACCACTTTTTGTTAGAATCTTGATGAGGGTGACGGAATTGAAGGAGGGTGCTCAAGTTCACTTACAAATGGATAGTGATGTAATGTGAGAGAGAGATGAAGGAGATTTCTCCGATCAGATAATTGATTCCCTGATTTAGGGGAATTTTGGAGAAATCGTAGGGGAGTTGGAATCGTAGAGAGAGGGGGACACAGAGGGACAAGAGTTGTGTGAGGAATAAATTACAGCCGTTTGATATAAGTAAAAATAATCAATCTCAGTCGCTCTTTATCTCACTGACCTCTATTGTATAGATAGATGGATCAACAACAATGAAAATATAAAATACTGTTGAAAAGAAGAAGACCAAAAATTAAAATTTATTCATTAGCGTATGTAGTATGAATATTTATAATAATAAATTATAAATACTCCGTATGTTATTTTTGAATCAAATTGGTATTAACATATAAATTTACATCCGCTAAAAAATTCCGATTGATTGATATGCTTTACTCGTAGAGACGTACGATGGATGACTTTGTCAAAATCTTTGTGGTACAGGGGAGTGGGGACATGCAATTGCCAATTAGTCAGCTTTCAACGATCACAACAAAATGTTTGACACGGCATTTAATGTTTGATAAATACACAAAAAATATTATAAAAAATAATTTAGGAATAAATATAAAATGTATATTTTACTATTAATGTTCTTATTGAATATAAACTAATTTTTAAGATAATATTGAACTTTAAGTAATTTTCCTATAATAATTTTTCAATTTATCATCAGTAATGTATAATCAATAAGCTTCAACTTTTTTCAATCTCACAAATACAAATAAAAAATTTGAGAATTGATAAAAATGTTTTACAAAAGAAAATTAAAATGTTTGAGATGTTTATAAATAATATAATGGATACTAATTTTAGAACGTATCGAATATTTATTAAAAATTACTATAATTTATAAATAGTGTGTATAAATATAATAATAGTCAATTTATATTTCTAAAAAAATTATTTGATGAGTTTAATATTATGTATAATAAATCCGTAATCTCCGTCTGTTACCAAAAACCAAAAAATCAGGAAAATAAATGGAGACCGTTCATATTAAATAGACACCACTCACGTTAACTTACTTGTCCTCTGTCCTCCCCCAATGAGATAAGTTGGTTGAATTGACTTTTCAAAAGCAACCAGCTGCAAGTGATATGTATATTAATATTGTATAGAGTTTGCTAGCTAGACTTTGAAAAATCTCTCCCTCTCTCCCTCTCTCTCTCAGACACAGACACACACATGTATGGTGAATATTGAGCTAAGATTTGGGAGAAAGCTCAAAATGAAAATGAAGAGGAATAGTTATGGTCATGGAAGTCTTAAGATACTAGTAGTAATGGGTATAGTGGCATCATTTTGCATGATTGGAGTTAGAGGTGGTAGTAGCAGTAGAGTTGATCCTGAATTGGAAAACAATATTTCTAATATTAGCTATAAGGTAGTAGATGTTGGTGTGATAGTTGATCTTGATGAGTCAGCTATGGTTGGAAAGGCGAGCAAAATCAGCATTTTATTGGCTATCTCTGATTACTACGATGATCACCGCCGCCACCGGAACCTAAACCACTCCACAAGGATTGTGCCTCACTTTCGTAATGCAGGCTCTGATAATGTTGATGCTGCTTCTGCTGGTGAGTATCTATCAATAACCAAATAGTTAATCCACTTCAATTCTGCAGCTTTCATATATTGTTAATTAGTTTATGTAACACGGTCTTATACGAGACATATTCTATCTATTAACACACACCACGCATGATCATAGCGTTAATTCACTCTTCAGGTCCATCTTAATTGCATGAAGTAAATCGTGGATCAATTACCGTCTCACTTTACATGTAGTATATATATATATATATTATTACATTCAAATAGTCTACGTTTAAAAAAGCTTGATATATTACTAATATTAAAGTTAATTATGTTGGGACCCATCACCGAAGTCCACCAAAACAACCGTGAGGGTCGGCCCCTGTATACGAATGATTAAATTTAAAAGTATAATATATGAAAATTGACTAGTCTGGCCAGAAACATTTGGTCGAGGATGGGGTTGGTTTAGTCTACAAACCACCCAAATTCATATTGAGCAATATCCTCTGAAATCGTCTTATAAATCTTAATTCGTATAATGGATCTTCACTCTCTCATAACTCAATCCATTAACACACGATAAGTCAGTTCAAGAAGATTCATCTTACAAAAAATACACGTAAGACCGTCTTATCTAATTAAGTTTTTTGTCATTCATATTTAGTTTGTTTGAGTTTCATTTGTTAAGTAAATCAGCAAGCCCCTAAGGGAATGACCCAGTGGTAGAGATGAGGTTTTACAAAATATGAGATCTTATGTTCGATCTATTCTTACACCCTCCTTAGGAATTAAAAAAAAAATATATATATATATATATATATATATATATATATATATATATATATATATATATATATATATATATATAATATAAGTTAATCAACTTAGAGATTAAAAAATATATATATGAATGTTACTAAACAAATTGAGTCTATGTAGTTAAACTTTAGAATATGAGGCATATTATATGAATGTTATTATTAATATGATAAATATTTCAACAATCACTGTCTACTATGAGTTGTATATTTATTTAATGGTATTGAAAAGCAAGAAAAAAACAAGGAAATCAAATATATACCCTTGACTAGGGAATATTGAGAACCTACTTAATAAATACTCCTTGCCTTCACCAAAATAGTTAATATTTGAAAGATTTATTAATTATAGGATGTATAAGTATCATTTAAGTTTATCATAATTATAGATATATTAGATTTTGTGTCCGTTTCTATGGCATGATGTCAGTATAGACGTGATCAATATCTGAAGCGAGCATGATGCGAATAAATTAGTATATGCTTGAGATTTTGTAGAGGTCGGATCAATATACACTACAAAAAAAGACGACTTCCCGAAAATTAAGGAAATAAAACATTTTACTCGCTTTAAAATTTTGTAACTCATCCAAAAAGAGTATAATTAAGCATTCAAAAAAATTTATATCTTACACACACCAATACAACACATGTTAATTGAAGTGAACTTAAAAATGAAAATCGCGGCAAACAAAAAATATAAAATAAATTGAATGAGACAGAGTGAACTAAAAAAAACTATTTTGAAATCACAAATATTTCAGACTATTAAGGAAAACTTAGCACACATTTTTAAAAAAAAAGAAAGAAATTAAAATAGAAATATTTAAAATTACAAAACTTACGAACAAATGTTTTTTTAAAAAATAAATCTAGGTCAGAAAAAAATTAAATTGAGATTTAGTTGAATTACGATAACAATTAATTAAGAAAGTACAAACTAAATATTAATAATAAAATTAAAATACAAACATTTAAAATTGCAAAAATTAATTACAAAAGTTACAAACAAATATCTCATTAAAAACTCAATGGATGCTCGAGATAAATTATAGATAACCACCTCGTCAACTCAAACGGAAGTATGTGGTTAAAAAATGTGTTAGAGGAAAGCATTCATATAACTGTAATTGGTTGTAGAGATGATAATTAAAAAAAACATAACTGAGGGGTTAGTACATATTTATTGGTTGTAAAGGGGGGTAATTCAAACATAACTCATAACTTAAGAGTTTATATATAACTAACATATTTACTAATCAATCTGAACCATCAGCTGCGTTTGACATAATTCGATCTGAGCCGCCAGTTAACCCCTGATTTGTTTTATAATATAGATAAGGAAAAGAATACTGAGAATGAAAATGAAACAAAGTTAAAAATAATAATTAAGTTAGATATCTTCTATATTGTTATCGAGATTCACGAAATTTAGTAATATCTTGGCCAATAGTTAACTTTTTAGAAAGACTTAATCCTGGCCAGTAGTTATATTTTGTAAAAATGAATCCTGACCAATAGTTAACTTTTCAAAAAGACCGAGTTTAATTATAATATAGATTTGAGTATAATCAATATGTTTATAACATATGTGGTAAAGTTGAAAAGATTACATTATTGTAAGCTTAATTTTTTTAAAGTGGACTCATTAAGTGAAACATCAAAAAATAGAATAATAGACTCTTCGTTTGGACGGAAAAAGTATATATATTAAATTTTAAATGGTCAAAAAATTTAAGATAGTTAAGAAAATAAAGTAGGACAATAAAAAGAGAGCGAGAATATATATATATATATATTGCCTTCGTCCCAAAATAAATGATGTTTAGAGAAAAAAAAAAGTCCCAAATAAAAGACATTATAGGATTTCAAGAAAAAATTTTTACACATTTTGTCAAAATTGCCCTTATTAATTACTCTATAATTAAATGTTACATTGGGAATGAAAAGCATTTGTTTTCAGAATCCAAGGATTTAGAGAGAAAGTAGGATGATTAAAAATGTGTTGTTTAAACTTTGAGAAATAGTAAGATGATTTTAAAAGGATATTAAAGGAAAGAGAAATAAAATAATCATGCAACTTATCAACATTAATTATAGTTAAAAAGAAGTAGATCAATCTTTTTATAAGTTTATTTAATACGTGCAAAAATTTCTAAAACGTTATTTATTTTTGGATGGAACAAAAATTTCTAAAACGTCATTTATTTTCGGATGAAATGAATATTAGAGAACAATATTGTTATTAATTAATAATGGTCAAACTTATTGAATCAGAGAAAGACGCATTACTAGCTGTTATTGATGGCTACTTCACTTGTACATTCTTCCAGTCCTTTTTCATTGCTGATTAGTGATTGCACAATGGATCGTGACCACTTAGCAATTTTATTATGGCTCGTTTGTTGTGGCTGATAACTTATGACTTATGGCTGATAGCTTAATCTGGTGGTTAAATGACTTGTGGTTGATTGTATGATAGACTGTTTGTTATAGCTGTTGAAAAGCTGCTTATGAGTTGTTATAATTATTTGTTAAAAAAAACTTGAAAATTAGTATTCGTATTTTTATGTATATTTCATAAAAGGATGAAATGAGGATAATCAAATATTTATTAATCAATAGTTTTATTCATGTTTAAAAAAAAACACCAAAAAAGCTTAAAATTTTGGCTTTTTGGCTTTGGCTTTTTAATGCATAAAGGATGTAGTGTCTTACTTATTGGCTTTTGGCTTATAAGCTAAAACAAACACTCTAAATATGGATTTTCAAAAGCCAAAAGCCAAAAGTCACTCCAAATAAGCTGCAACAAATGAGCACTTAGTCTATTTTCCTTTCCTAAATAAGGTCTCGTCTGCTGCAGCGTTTTCAAAACGCTGCTTTTTCAAAATGCAGTATTTTCAAAACGCAGTATTTTCAAAATGTAATTTTTTTCTTGTAAACATATTTGGAAAACTATTTCAAAACGCTATTTTTATAAACAAAATAGTTGTAAACGCAACATATTTTTAAAACACTCCAAATTGAAGCGTTTTAAAACGCTACTCGTTTTTAAAATGTTGCGTTTTAAAACGCTGCATTGAAACACTTTTAAAGAGAAAACACTGCATTTTTTACCAAGGTTTTGATCAAAATGCTCTACCAAACAAGCACTAAATCCAAGCAATATACTCAAAAAAAAAAATTAATCAAGCGACTGGTTTTCAAATAAAGATTTGTCCTTTTTTTATCAAAATTATAAAACATTTAATTCGATTTACTTTAATGCATCAAAATTTAATTTTAAATAAATGGATAATAATTTAGGAGCGGAGGAAGTATATATAAATGACAAATGATATTACGAGCTTAAACTTGTAGTATTAGTAGTACGAGCTTTAGGCCTCGTTTGGTGCAGCGTTTTAAAAACGCTGTGTTTCTAAAACGTAGCATTTTCACACAATTTTTTTTTTTATAAACATGTTTGGAATACTATTTCAAAACGCTATTTTTCATAAAAGAGTAGTTGTAAACGTAGCATAACGTTCCAAATTAGAGCGTTTTAAAAATTTTTAAAACGTTGTGTTTTAAAATGCTGCATTGAAATACATTTAAAGAGAAAACGCTGCGTTTTTTGCCAACATTTTGATCAAAACGCTCCACCAAACAAGCACTTAGTGTTAGTATCATTGAATTGTCTTAATACAAATCTCAACACTTAAATGTTGTTAAGTTACTAATGATTTAGAATGTTAATGTCATTATTTAAAAAGTACTGCTTCTGTTCCGGGCAAATTCCACTATTGCATTTTGAGATGTTTCACTTAAATAGTCTATTTTCAAAAATTATAGCATAAAAGTGTAATTTTATTATTAATAAGCTATTAAAAGTGACATTTTCTTAAATAATTTATTCTGACGACAGTAACACTAAATTTTTATAAATACTAGAGATGCTCGAGCTCGTAATATCAGACCTTTATATAATATATATTTATATAAATATGTTCACTGGAAGTGGAAATGATTTATATAAATATGTTCACTAGAAGTGGAAATGATTTATATAAATATGTTCACTGGAAATGGAAATGATTCATCAATAAAACTAATTGTACCATAAGTAACATAACCAATGATACGATTTTATAACAAATGCAAGTCATTTATTGAGTCTACAAGTATTTTTCCTATGTTTGCAGCAATTGACTTGTTGAAGAATGTTAAAGTAAAGGCGATTATAGGGCCTCACAGATCCACACAAGCAGATTTTGTTATTGATATCGGCAACAAAGCCAAAGTTCCTATAATTTCAATGGCAACAAGCCCTTCTCTTTCTCCCAAAGAAAATCCATACTTCATTCGTGTAGCACAGTGTTCCTCCTCTCAGGCTGAACCCATTGCAGCCATTGTTAAAGCCTTTGGTTGGAGGGAAGTAGTTTTCATCTACGAAGACAGTGAATTTGGCAGGGGGGTCATACCGTATCTTACAGATTCCATGCTACTAGTCAATGCCCAGGTCAAATATCGCAGTGTTTTATCTCCTTCGGCCTCAGACGAGAAAATTCTTGAAGAGCTCTACAAGTTAATGACAATGCAGACTAGAGTCTTTGTGGTGCATTTGCTACCGTCTTTGGCTTCACGTCTTTTTGTCAAGGCAAGCGAAGCTGGGATGATGAACAAGGGTTACACTTGGATCGTTACGGATGTTGTCACGAGTCTTTTGCATTCTCTAAGTGATGAGTACATAGATTCTATGCAAGGAGTGCTTGGTGTAAAGCCTTATATCCCGAAATCAAATGGCCTAGTCAACTTTACAAAGAGATGGAAAAAGAAATTCCGACAAGAGAATCCCCATATTGATAGAATTGAGCTAGATATGTTTGGGATATGGGTTTATGATAGCACAATTGCCTTAGCAATGGCATTTGACAACATTAGTGTGGCAAGTACTGATCACCAACAATACAGAAAAGCTGATATCAGAAGTAGAGACCACAACTTGACGGATTTAGATGTCATTGGAACCTCGGAAACAGGCTCAAAGCTCGTTCCTTTGATTCGGAACGTAAGATTGAAAGGATTAAGTGGGCATTTCCATGTTGTTGACGGACAATTAAAGGCATTTCCTTATGAAATAGTGAATGTTATTGGAAAAGGAGAGAGGAGAATTGGATTCTGGACTCCTGAACATGGGATTTCAAATAAAATGAAGTCAAGTGATCATCAACTAAAGGGATACACGACTAACAAAAATGAGCTTGGTGTCATATTTTGGCCAGGAAAAACTGATGTTGTTCCCAGAGGTTGGGAGACTCCTACTAATGAAAAAAAGTTAAAGGTTGGAGTTCCATTGAAAAGAGGGTTTACAGAATTTATCAAAGTAGAAAGAGATCATCAAACCCACGAGATTAAGGCAACAGGTTTTTGTGTAGATGTGTTCAAAGCTGTCTTGCACGAACTGCCATATGACGTCCCATTCGAGTATTCTCCTTTCGAAAAACCCAATGGTCAAAGCGCTGGGAATTACGAATGATCTTGTTCAACAGATTTCTCTCGATGTAATGAATATATATTTTCTTTTATATATTTACCTTGGACGTTTGAGGAATCTGTAATTGAGAGTTACTAAAATCTTTTGTTGATTGCAGAAATATGATGCAGTGGTTGGGGACATAACCATCGTTGCAAATAGATCGCGGTATGTTGACTTTACATCTCCGTACACAGAGTCGGGAGTTACATTGGTTGTTCCTATTAGGAACGTTCATAAGAAGAATGCATGGATTTTCATGGAGCCCTTAGAAACCGAACTTTGGGTAACGACAGCCGCATTTTTCAGCTACACAGGATTTGTGGTTTGGGTTCTTGAGCATCGCGTAAACAAAGAATTTAGAGGCCCCCCGTACAAACAAATGGGGATGGTATTCTATTACTCCTTCTCCACACTTGTTTTTGCCCACAGTAAGTTATTGAGTTCCTTATCCGAGGTAGGTGTAAGTTAAATTTGAATGGTCCGACACCTATAATGACAATTACCTGTTATTTCTTGCAGAAGAGAAGGTGATTAGCAACTTAACCAGATTTGTGGTGATCATATGGGTGTTTGTAGTGCTCGTGCTGACTTCTAGCTACACGGCGAGCTTGACATCAATGTTAACTATACAGAAGCTTCGACCAGAATTTAAGGATATTCCTGATCTTGTTCGGAAAGGAGAAAATATTGGGTATCAGGACCATTCCTTCACTCTCGGGATGTTGATGAACATGGAGGTTAATAGAAACAAAATAAAAAATTACAGCACTTTGGAAGAGTACGACGATGCCCTTACTAGAGGAAGTTCAAACGGAGGGGTTGCTGCTATTCTGGACGAGCTCCCTTATATTAGGCTCTTCCTTAGCAAATATTGCACCAAGTACACTATGACTGGTCCAATCTACAAAACTGCTGGCTTTGGATTCGTAAGTGCCTCTCTCTCTCTCTCTCTCTCTCTCTCTCTCTCTCTCTCTCTCTCACACACACAAATTGAATGTTGTTAAACTGCAGGCACTTCCCAAGGGGTCTCCGCTAGTACCTGACATTTCAAGAGCTGTGTTGCAAGTGACAGAGGAGAAGATTACCAAAATTTCGAATCAATGGCTTGGGAAAGAAGCTGATTGTCCCGAGCAGGATGGAGCCCGTTATCAGCTCAGATAGGCTTAAAGCTGGATAGCTTCAAGGGACTTTTCCTCATTGCCGGCATATCATCATCTTCCGCTCTAATCTTATCGATGTTCATATTCCTCTATGAAAACAGAGGAATTCTATTCTCGGAGGATTCAATACGGGAGAAGCTCGCTGCCATTGCAAAAACATTTGATGAGGAAAGAGTTCAAGGATATGATGCATCCAGGAAAACAAATGAAACGAATGAAGTTGGAGCAGCAATTGAAGAAGATATTACTAACAATAATAATGATAATAATAATATGATCACAACAGACTGTCCGGTGAGTCCGGCAATCAGTGTGTACCATCAGGCGGAGGGAGTGTTTGCACAAGAGGAAAGTTACTCAACTGCACCTGGAACCCCAATTCATGAAACCATAAACATTTCTGAAACTACTGTAGAAAGATAACTCAAGTACTCTTACATGCCAACTCTTTCTTTGATTGTAATCCTTGGTACCCACTAAACGCTAGGATAGGAAGAGCTTCGTCCTATACATGTAATTATATCTGCCACTTCAGATTAATTCATTGAATATATAGAACAGTAAATTACGACGAAAGCATTTCCTAAAGAACTAAACAAAAAAAAAACAATAAGGAAAAATAGAGGAGATACAGAGAAAGATTAAAGAATGGAACACACAAAGAAGCGGAAGAATAACCAATCAGCCTTAGTGATTGGTATGTCTTTGAATAGAATATATACTATATGTGATGCTTACAAAAAAGAGGAAAGTTTGACCAATCTCTTAATGAGATTGGCTGCTACAATTGATGTACAAGATTTTTGCTTTCCTAAATACAAATTAGAGCACATGGGAATTAATTAAGTGCTGACACCCTCCCGCAAACTAAGCGTACCATGGTGTAGATGTAGTTTGGAGTATTTAATTGAGGCGAATCTCAAAAAGATTTAATAACTAAAATTAATATTTAGAAGAAGAAACTTTAATCGCTAAAGTACATTCTTTTTATTTTCAACTGGAAAAAGTCACTTTTAGTGGCAAAATGATTACGAAACCCTTAATGAACCGTAGACGCATTATAGTGGTCATTATTTTTGCACCGCGATTTATCAATTTTATCGCATTATTTTTTACACCGCGGTTCAATAGTGTAACTTATAGTCTATTTTTGAACCGCGATTCATCAATTTTATTGGTCAATTGTGTAGACGCGTGATGCAAGTCATTACATACTCAAGAAATATTAAGGTTATAACTATTATTAATTGAGCTGTTTGAGAATTGCCGAATTAGAATATATGAAGTGAGTCAGGGCCGTGTCTTAAGTTTGAGAATTGCCGAATTGGGCTGTTTTATTTGAATTTTGGGTCTCTTCAGCGAGCTACATAAAAAAACACTAACTTAATATAATACTATTACGAATACACACAAAATTTTAGTTGGTGTAACAAGAGCCTTGGTGAATATATCCGCTAGTTGATCCTTGGTCGAGACGTGTGCTAAACGAATGAAGCCTCGTTGGTGTAACTCTCGAACAAAGTGATGATCGATTTCGATATGACGCATTCGAGCATGGAAAACCGGGTTTTTGGACATGTGTATGGCAGATATATTATCACAATATAAACTCGGTGGACGCAGGAGGAGACCCAACTCACTATAAAGGAAAGAGAACCAACGAAGTTCTGTTGCGGTGGTGGCTAAGGCACGTTACTCAGCTTCACTACTTGATCTAGAAACGGTGGATTGCTTCTTTGCTGTCCAAGCCACAATATTGGGGCCAATGAAAACACATGCTCCAGTAATTGATCGACGGTCATTGGGATCCCCAGCCCAATCAACATCAGAATAGGCAGACAAAGATGTGTTTGGAGACCTTATATATGTTAAACCGAGAGACCTTGTGCCCTTGACAAAGCGAAAAATTCTTTTGACGGCTTGCATATGAGATGTGCGAGGCTGGTGCATGTACTGCCACACTTGATTGATGACAAAATTTTGATAGTCCGTTGGCCCCAATCTCTCTCTCTCTTCTTTGTGATTGATCCTATTATACTCTATTAATTTGTTTGCTAGTCTTCCGTTGTGCACAACAACTGGTATCAGAGGGAGCATAGGTCAACATGTCTGCTTTAGGATCAGGTTTCTTCTTCCAAACAAGAAGTTCAGAAGTTCGATGGAACGGGGAATTTCGCTTTGTCGTAGAGAAGGGTTAAGGATGCCTTGGTGCAGGCTGGTTTAGGGAAGGTTCTTCGGAACAAAACTAGACCAGAAGATGTAAAGGAGGATGATTGGAAGGAACTCTAATGGAGGGCTGTCTCAACAATTCGTTCGTGCAATCGGCTACACATGTATGGGCAATTTTAGAGGCAAAATATATGTTAAAATCCCTGTCAAATAAACTACATCTCAAGCAAAGGTTATATGGGCTTAAGATGGTAGAAGGGGCTGATCTCAACGCTCACATAAACACGTTTACGCAAATCATCAATGATTTGCTACGGGTGGAGGTGACGTATGAGGAAGAAGACAAGGCGTTGATGCTGCTAAACTCGTTGTCGTCTTTTACAACGTATGAAAATCTTGTAACTACGTTGACGTGGGGGAAAGATACTATTGAGTTGGGACCTGTTACAGAGGCTCTCTTAGCTTTTCATCAACGAAAGAAAACAGTAGTTGATGAACCGCTAGGAGAAGGGCTATATGTGAAGGAGAACAAGGATCGTGGGAGGACACAATCCGAGAAAACTCAAAGAATTATCGAAATTCGATCCGATCAAGGAAGAAGTACAAGGGGAATTGTTACAAGTGTGGGAAGAAGGGGCACAAGAGGCATGATTGTCCAGAGAAGGGCAATAATGGTACTGGTTTGTCGAAGTCAGTTAATGTGGTTATGGATGGTTCAGATAAAGATGGTGATATGCTCTCAATTTCATCAACAGTAGACTGCCCTGCAGATTTCTGGATTCTAGATTCAGCATGTTCGTTTCATGTAACGTCCAACCGTGATTGGTTTGACACCTACAGGTCAATTAATTCTGGAGTAGTTACTATGGATAATGGTGCATCTTGTAAAATTTCTGGCATAGGTACTATTAGAATTAAAATGTTTGATGGTGTGGTACGAACGTTGTGTGATGTTAGACATGTACAAGAAGTTTCAAAAAATCTGATCTCATTGGGTACTTTAGACTGTAATGGCTGTAGTTATAGATCTAAAGACGGTATGACTAGGGTTTGTAAGGGTGCATTAGTGGTGATGAAGGGTGAGAGGGGATCCAAAAATATCTATAGATTGCTCGGTAGCACTGTTGTAGGTGGAGCTAGTTCTGTAGAGTCGGAACTTGAAGTAGATGAGGCTACTACTCTTTGGCACATGAGATTAGGTCACATGGGGCAAAAGGGTATGAAGGAGCTTCATAAGAGAAATCTGTTGAAGGGTGTTAAAACTTGCAAACTTGATTTTTGCAAGTACTGTGTTCTTGGAAAACAAAACAAGGTGCAATTCAAGACGACTAAACACACAACAGAGGGAATCCTTGACTACATTCATACTGATGTTTGGGGGCCAGTAAGAACAACTTCAAGGTATGGACATTTGTACTTCGTGACATTTATTGATGCCTTTTCGAAGAAAGTTTGGGTTTACTTCATGAAGCACAAGAATGAGGTTTTTGAGAAGTTCAAATTGTGGAAGGTTGAAGTGGAAAATCAAACGGGTAGAAAAGTTAAATATTTGAGAAGTGACAATGGTACAAAGTACACGTATAAGGGGTTCAAGAAGTTTTGTGCGGAGCATGGAATCAAAAGGCACTATACAGTACGTATGACACCACAGCAAAATGGTGTGGCAGAAAGGTTAAACCGATCTATTACGGAAAGGGCTCGGTGTCTATGATTGAATGCAGGGTTAGCAAAGAGTTTTTGGGCAGATGTAGTGGGTATGGCTTGTTTCTTAATAAACAGATCACCAAGGGCGTCACTAGATTGCAAGGTTCCAAAAAATGTATGGACGGGTTCTGAGGTAGACTACTCTGATATTTGGGTGTTTGGGTGTCCATCATATGTGCATATACCTAGTGAAGAAAGATCGAAGCTTGATCCAAAGTCCAAACAATGTATCTTTCTCGGTTTCGCGAAAGGGGTAAAGGGTTATAGACTTTGGGATCCCAAGTCAAGCAAGGTGGTGATCAGCAGGGATGTGGTTTTCGATGAGAAAGCTATGTTAAAGTGTACTCATGAAGAAAAGGAGAAACAGGTGCCAGAAAATGAAAGGGGTAATGAGCATGTTATTGAGGTGGAGCTACCGGAGGTGGATTTGGATCGCACTCTTCCCGATCCCGAGGTAACTACATAAGGAGTTGAAGAAGAAATTGCTTTAAGTAGAAGACCCAAGAGAACAATCAGACCACCAGTCAGGTATGGGTTTGAAGATTTGGTTTCATATGCTCTTGTTCTTTGTGGTGGAGATCCAAATACTTATCAGGAGGCAATAAAAAGTCCAGAAAAAGATAAGTGGGTGACTGCTATGGCGGAAGAGATGGAATCACTTCACAAGAATAACACATGGGAGTTGGTGGAACTTCCCAAGGAGAAGCGAGCAATTGGTTGTAAATGGGTATTCAAGCGAAAAGAAACAGTATCAGAAAAAGAGGGGGAAAAGTTCAAGGCACGGTTAGTGGCAAAGGGGTACTCGCAGCAACAAGGGATAGATTATAATGAGATTTTTTCGCCTGTTGTGAGACACACTTCGATCATAGTTGTGTTGGGTATTGTAGCACACTATGATATGGTGTTGGAGCAGATGGATGTGAAGACTGCTTTTCTACACAGTGAGTTAGAAGAACAGATCTTCATGGAGCAGCCACATGGGTTCAGTCATCCTGGACAAGAGCATTTAGTTTGTAAACTGAAGAAGTCACTTTATGGGCTAAAGCAGTCTCCACGATAGTTGTACACCAGGTTTGACACTTATATGGTTAGTATTGGCTATAAGAGGTATGAGTATGATTGTTGCGTGTATGTGAGAAGCCTTGATGATGGATCTATTATTTTTCTATTACTGTATGTGGATGATATGCTTATTGCTAGTAGAAGTGTTAATGAGGTCAAGAAATTAAAGACCCTGTTAAGTAAGGAATTTGACATGAAGGATTTGGGGGCTGCCAAGAAGATTCTTGGTATGGAGATTTGTCGAGATAGAAAATCTAAAAGATTGTAGTTATCTCAAATCGGCTATGTTGAGAAGGTGTTAGAGAAGTTTAACATGGGAGATGCAAAAGCAGTGACAACACCGTTGGCAAATCACTTCAGTTTATCTACCTCGGATTCCCCAACTACAGTTGAAGAAACTCAACACATGTCAAAGGTTCCCTATACAAGTACAGTGGGATGTCTCATGTATGCCATGGTACGTACCAGACCAGATTTGGCACATGCAATCAGTGTGGTAAGCAAGTATATGGCTAATCCAGGCAGACAACATTGGGAGGCAGTCAAGTGGATTTTTAGTTATTTGAAGGGAACTGTGGACTATGGTATTATGCTTGAGAAGCAGAGTGTGAGACTTTTAGTCGTATGGTATGTTGATTCAGATTATGCAGACGATAATGATCGTAGGAGATCTACCATAGGTTATGTGTTTACCCTAGCAAGTGGACCTATATGTTGGAGAGCTATGCTTCAGGCCATTATAGCATTGTCTACGACCAAGGCAGAATACATGGCAGCTGTTGAAGCTGCAAAGGAAGCTCTATGGCTGAGGGGCTTAGTCAAGGAGTTGGGTGTTCAGCAAGGTGAAGTTCTATTGCATTATGACAGTCAAAGTGCAATCTACTTAGCGAAGAATCAGATTTATCACTCAAGGACGAAGCACATCGATGTGAGGTTTCACAAGATTCGTGAGTTGATTGATAATGAGGATATTCTGCTTGAGAATATTCACACCACAGATAATACTGCAGACATGACGAAGCCAGTTGTAACTGACAAGTTCAAGCATTGCTTGGATTTGTTGCACATCGCTAGCTGTTAGAGATGTGGGAGGTCTAGTTCTACAGGTGCTCAAGGTGGTTTCGGGTTTGTGTTCTTTGTCTTCTATGGGGTTGGGTGAATACTCGCCAAGGTGGAGATTGTTAAGAATAGGATGACTCGATTAACCAGGCAACAGACCGGGGCATAGCGACATTTGGGCCTAGATGATCACCCAGGGTTTTGGTTGGGCGATCGCTCAGCAAACAAAACTTCGAGTCGGCCTACAGTCTTTTGCGCGGTCGCCAGTACTTGGGCTGAGCGACCGCTCAACCCCGTTGTTCTGTTTTGTCCCTTTTTTTTTTTTAGCCTTTTAAGGGTTTTAGGGTTTCAGGGTTTTTATTGTACATATATAAATAGTTTTATCCCTAGAATGGTTTCAGGTAAGTTTTTAATATAATTTTGATAGTCAGTTGGCCCCAATCTCTCGTTCTTTTTTCTGATTGATCTTATTATATTATGTTAATTTGTTTGCTAGTCTTCAGCTGTGCACAACACATCTTACATCGTTCTTCCCTCTTTCGCCTCTCTTTACCTACTCTACTGTCTAAGCCCTCACCTCATCTTCAGATCTTGGGATCAACAGATCGACCTAGGCTATCGAAGGATTTCTAAACTGGATAGGATATAGATCAATCGCACGAAAGCCTGCTAGCACATTTCTTTGGCTTCATGTATTGCCTACTTCCGACAAAAAAAAAAAAAACAACAACAACAACTGACTTGATTATAAATAATGGTATAATATTTACTTTGATAAATTGCAGGCCAGCCCTCATTACTAAATAATATTCAACATGTTTAGTACTTCATTTTTTAAAACTGCATAAGTCGACTTCCTCTGCTCTCGATGACGGACAAACATAATGTGGTTCCCTTTTTTTCCTATCTGAATAGCTCCAGTAGAAAGAAGGAAGCAGCTATGGAAACTAAATCTACCTCAACAATTTTTAGGTCGAAGGAGAACGATCATGGTTCAAGGGGAAGGAGCAAATCATAAGAACTGGATTAATTTTTTTTCTTATCCCAAAGAACGAATCCATCTCCCGCGTCAGTTTTGTTTATTTATTTTAGACATTCTCTGTTCTATCTTCTTTGAAAATAGCTTTCCTTTTGTGATAGAAATAGTAAATCCTTAACATACTATTACTATGACTAATTGACTAAAACTAAATTTCTAATTTGTCTAGGAATAAAATGTTAAAGGATGATAACTCTAATACTAATTAAATTAAGGAAATTAATTAAGATGGGACTAAAATTCAACACAACTCTTGACTTAAGGTGTGGGCAGTGGGCACGCCTTATTACTGGTGCTAGTTTGTTCTTGGTCCACTGCACATCATTCTCCCCTAGTTAATCGAAAGCTTCTATGTTTGTATCTTTCTTTCGCTTCCTTTTTGCATCATTGGTGTAAAATTGAATAATTATTTAGCCTAGAAAATGCCAGTGAATTTCCTAGTACCAAACTAGGAATAGTGGTTAAACAATTTAATACTAAGACTCCGTTTTGTTTTATGGAAAAGGATTACACAAAATTGATTTTGGAAAAATAACTTCTGGAGAATGAAAAGATTTCATTTTTAGGTGCTTAGTAAATCTTTTGAAATTATATCGGAAAACATTTTCTAGTGTTTGACAAACACACGGAAAATGTTTACGGAAAACAATTTAAGAATAAATACAAAAAAATATATTATACTATTAATGTCCCTTTTGACTATACACACATTTTAAAGATAATGTTGAATTTTAACTAATTTCCTTTTAAAATCCTCAAATTTATCATCAGTGATGTCTAATCAATAAGGTTCATTTTTTTTCAGTCTCACAAATACGAATAAAAAATATGAGAATTGATAAAAAAGTTAAAAAGAAAATTAAAATGCTTGGGACGTTCCTAAATAATGGCTAAAATGCTTGGGTTTGTCCACCGTTAGTACCCGAACATCAAAACGTCTCACCATTGGCCAAAGTTTGTGTTTTCTGTCCACCGTTGGTCCCTTGCTCAAACGACGTGACATGTTTCACCGTTAAATGGCCATGTGCGATTCACGTAAGCAAATTCAAGGACCAAAGTGTCTTTTCTCAACAATTCCCAGGTAAGTCGTTTTATTCGCAACCGTGCCGGGCGATGTTCTGACCTAACCCTACCCCTCCCACAATGGGACCTCTCCTTAGTCATACCCCTTCCCCTCCCACAGTCCCACCATCCTCAGCCCCTTCTTTCTCATCCCCCTTCCAGCTTCCCTAATGCTTCTACTCATGTCTACTTCTCGAGATCGACCGAATGAACAGAATCGGTAGCGGCGCCAGCGGCACTATCTACAATGTCCTACATCATCCCACTAGAAAGCTCTACGCCCTTAAGGTAATTTACGGGAATCATGAGGAAGACGTACACCACAAGACCTGCCGAAAAATCGAGATCCTTTGAGACGTCGACAACCTCAACGTGGTTAAGTGCCGCGATATGTTCGATCACGCCGGTGACTCGGTGAGACTAAAGTCCCTCTTGAATACATGGACGGTGGGTCCCTTGAGGGTACACACATCCTAAATATATTCTCTTTGGCTGATCTCTCCCGCCAAGTCCTCTTCGGCCTCTACTATCTCCACCGTCGAAACATTGTTCACAGAGACATTAAACCGTCAAACCTCTTAATTAAATTAATAACCATGCTTGTCACATGCCTACGAGACTCAATTGAGTTCCCGTTGTAATATACTTGAATTGATGGTCATGCTTGTAAGGTAACTAGAATACTAGGCTCGAGATTCTTTAATGAATTAATGTTAATAGTTATAGCGTAACTAGAATACTACTTCCGATATTCTTGATTTAATTCATGTTCATGCTTGCGAGGTAACTAGAATACTAGTTTTGTGATTCTTTCTTGGATACATATTCATGCTTGTAATGATTAGTCGTAGAGTATAACATGCCTACTTGACTTGGTTGAGTTTTCTACTTTCGAGCTCAATCCCTACTTGATTTCATAAGTGAGTAAACATCTACTTGTCTTGGATCAGTTCGTTCTTATCGAACTCGATCCCCTACATGTTCATGAATGATAGGTAAACATCTACTTGTCTCCCTATTAGTCCAGCTAGCATACTTGTTCTTGTCTTCCCTGGTTGACAATGCATCATCGTTACGAATCGTGAGATTTGTGATAGTCATGAATTGCCAAACCAGAATCATGCACACACCCTCCTCTCTTGATCACTTTGGAAAAGAGTACCTTGTCGTAACCATAAGGGCACTTGGCATAATACTATTCTTGGTTGATGTATCCATCACGTACATCCGACAATACGTTCGTGTTAATGCCTTGTATTACAGGAGCTATGATGCAGCACCGATTCTATAACATATCCTCTTTATTTGTGTTTACTTTATATCACTTATGTGAAACCAATGTGCTACCATGGATATGTGAACTAAGTGTTTATATGAATGAATGCTTTGATTGACTTGATATTAATGATGATATCTTGCTATGTATGTTACATGATGCCATGACATGTATAATTGTTAGCTCACAAAGTCTTTATGACTTATCCCCTCCCTTTTACTGCTTTAGATCCGAATCGTCCGAGTCCTTCGCAAGGAAGCATCATTGAGTTCGTGCGTGGTCCAGCTTGTCTATGTGGCAAGTTCACTTGAAGAGGTCGTTATAGTTTCCTCTTTCTTTCTTGGCAAGGACGTTGGGTTAAACAAGTCAATTAGACTTGTCTTGGGTATTTGTATCATGCTTGTACCTCTAGTGTTATTAAACTTGGAGTTTTTGTATCAAGGCTTATTCTTGTAAAGTATAATGTAAAACTTATATTTTCACAGTTGGTTCACTTATCTTTAGACTCCCGTTGAGCATCTCATTAGCTCTTATTTACTTACGTTGTTTCTCCGGCATGTTGTAGCCATTGAGGTAATATAGCATGAACTGTTTAGTGTTGGGTTCCGGTTGTAAAGTCGTCGATGATTTGGTTTAAATTGCATTAGTTGTTATATCAAGTTTAAAAAGTTTTAAAAATTTCTGGCCTTTTGGTGCCGAGTCGTGTTACATCTACAATGTTGTGTCACATCGTTTTCTATAATTGAGTCCTTCCATGAATTGTAGTCCTATTTGGACGGCTTGACTCGTAATTCCTTCTCGGGATTCGGGTCGGGTTGTCACAATTGGTATCAGAGCTTTATTGGTTAACTATCGGCCAGGATAGGTTCCATGGCCTAGGTGGGTTGGCTCTTTGTGTGAATCATGACGTTGAGTGTTCTGTTTCGTGCCTTATTGGCAGATTCTTCGTGAATGAATAGGACTTAGAGTGCTAAGTTCATTGTAATCTAGATTCTCGTAAGTGCAGTGTTCGTGTAAAGGAATATTACCTTTCTCCTGTTTTACTTTCAAGGTGAAGTTATACCAAGAGTAGGTGCGGCGGTACTGTTGATCCATTGTTTCCTTGCTTCATTTCTTGAAATCATAGAAATCAGTATGTTAGTCCCAAGAGTGATCGCCATGGAATTCACTAGAGCCAAGATTCGTTGTAGGTGTTTTGAGAGCGGAATGGCTTAGCCTCCCGTAGTACTTACTAATATTTCATAATTGCTATATGAAGACTTGTATCCATTGTAGTTCATGATCATGTGTTCTAGTCTTGCTTGCTTGGGGGAAACTGGAGTACTTGCTTCCCGATATTAATTCTAGTTAAGGAGATTATCCCAAATAATGAAAGATTTTCATTCATGGTCTGTTAAAATTTGTGATAAGCCAAGAGTTAATCATGTGCCACATGCTCGAAATTGTTTTCAACCTGTACGTTTTTTCATGTGAAACGATTAGTAGTGTATTTGTGGGTAAACATATTCTACCTACTGATTTTGAAATTTTGTTCTTGTCTTATTGTTAACCTAATATATTAGGAAAGTATTAGCTTTGAGTATTGTGTCGTGCCTACCATTGACTAGCTTGATTGTCGACCGTATACAGGTTGACTTATAATGATTAAGAATATACTAGTAAGTAATCTTATGCTATACGTTAATGTCAGTGATTTTGTTTTTGTTTAACATCATGATGTTCCATGTCTACCATTGATAAGTGGTTAATTGTGTGATTAATAATATACATGAATTTTCTTGAACTTGGACATCGAAAACTACTTAGTAGATTCCTTTAAATTGGCTAAATAATATTAGACCACCTTACCTTACATGAATGTGTATATGTATGATAATAGCATGATTATTCTATACTTGTTATACTAGCATAGTAGAGTTAAAATACTATGTTACATGACGTTTGTACCCTGTCTATATGTATATATAACATATATGAGACTGAATTAGAGGATGCTTGTATTGAATCACAAACACCCCATGCACATCCTATACGACGAAAGCTTTTGAAGTCATTTCAGAGGATCCCTGACTTGGTTATCAAGAGGTCTTCATCGAAGAACTAGAATGGTTTAAATTAGAGTTTAAATTGACTGAACCCGTTACCAAAATGGAATGGAAAAAGTAATTGGTATATTGCTATACAGGTGCAAATATGATGCACCGCATTTCATTGAGTATTTACTCGTCTTGCCTTGAAAGTTATCCTATGTGCTTGAAGTGTCTATACCATTTAGTGATCTTGCATTCGCATCCGAGGTCTATAAGGCTTGAGATGTGTTCATTGGTGATAGTGTATTGCAAGTTTAAGTAGATTGCCATCATAAGAGTGTTACGTTTGTCATGCCCGGTATACCGGAGTTGGTGTTTATTAGTGGTCATGCCATGAATAATATATATTTTATTTCTACTTTGCGGGCTAGAAAACTTTTAACAAAAGGTTGTACTTGTTATCTCGCTTGTGTAATTGAGACTAGCATGCCTATTTCTATATTATAAGAAGTTCTAGTTGTTAATGAAGTTCTGGTTGTTAATGAATTTCCGGACGTGTTCTCGACTGAGTATGTCTTACCTCCCGATCGTGAGGTAGAGTTTTGCATCGAGTTATTGTTAGGGACTTAACCTATTTCTAGAGCACCTTACAGAATGGCTCCAACAGAGTTAAGGGAATGACTATATAAATTGCAAGAACTTCTTGATCGTGAATTAATTAAACCAAGTGTATCTCCGTGGGAAGCTCCAGTGTTGATTATGAATAAGAAAGATGATACTTTACAGTTATGCATTGTCTACCGCCAGTTGAACCAAATGGTTATAAAGAATAATTATCCTTTACCGTATATTGATGATCTCTTTGATCAACTTCATGAACCAGTTGTATATTTCAAGCTTGACTTGTGTAATAGTTGTCATTAGTTAAGAGTTTGTTTGGAAGATATTTCTAAGACATTTTTCGTACACGTCATGGTCACTTTGAGTTTGTAGTCACGCAGTTTGGGTTAGCAAACACGCCTGCAGTTTTCATGGATTTAAATAATCGAATATTCCATAATTATCTGGATTGCATTGTTGTGGGTTTCATTGATGAGATTCATGTGTACTCAAAGTCACGAGAAGAACATGTGAATCATTTGAGAGTGGTTCTTTCTATTTTGCAAGAGAGGTAACTTTTTGCGAAATTTAGCAAGCATGCCTTTTGGCTCGAAAAAGTCTATTTTCTTGGGCACGTAGTTTCTAGTACTGGTATTTTCTTGGATCCATCGAGATTGAAAGTGGTTGCTAAGTGGAAGACTCCTAATTTGTTTACCGGAGTTCGTAGATTCATTGAGGGATTTGCAAAGATTACTACTCGTTTGACTAATTTAAACAGAAGAATACTACTTTTATTTGGAGTGACAAATGTGAAAACAGTTTTCAAGAATTGAATATCTTAGCATTGCCTAGTGATTGTGAGAATAAGACTCTTGAGTTTACTTTGAACAATGATAGTAACTTGATTTGTTAAAGGCATGATTTGAATTCCTTCTATCGATGGAGTGTTACGACTAGTTCTTGTTATGGATAAATTGACGAAATCTTAACATGTTATACTTATTGTGATAACCTATAGTTTGATTCAGTTAGCATCCTCGTATTTGAAGAATATTATGTGATTGCATGGTGTTCCAGTTAGCATTGTATCTGACAAAGATCTTAGATTCACCTTGAGATTTATTGGGCCATTTGAGATTCTAGTGAAAGCGAAATCTTTGGCTTATCATGTTGCATTGCCACATTCTATGTCTAATATTCATGATGTTTTCCATGTCTCTATGCTTCGTAAATATATGAAGGATGAATCACAAGTTCTTGCTTATGAGTTGATATCCTTTGAACCTGACTTGTCTTATGTTGAGAAACCGAGTAAGATCCTTGTTACGAAAGAGAAAGATTGCGTACTAAACGGATTCCGTTAGTCAAAATTTTATGGAAGAATCACGTCATCGAGGAAGCTAAGTGTGAGACCGAGCTTGAGATGTGTGAGAAATATCCATCATTGTTCATTGAGACCGGTTTGAATTTAGGGACTAAATTCCTTTAAGTGGGGGAGGATGTGAGAACCCAAACCCATTACTTGTATAACATCATTATAACATGCTTAACGTATGCCTTAACATGTTAGAGAGTTCATATTGTTCATATCATATTGGTTATGCATTATGCATGGTTGAATGCCTAATGTTTATCATCTTAGCATTCATGCATATGCGTTGTCTTTTGTCTTAGTCATTCATATATGATATTTGCATTGTTTGTATGGTTTTGAGAGTTTAGAAGCTTGTTACATCGTTTGAGTCTTAGATTGCCTTTGTTTCTTGTATTGTTTGTGTTTTCAACTTGCGAGAAGTTCATTTGAGTTCTAGACCAAGTGTACTAGTATTTCTCATGCTTGCACAATCATTGTTCATAGACTTGTTGCATTTGGAAATAAGATGACCAACTTATTACTTCACAGATTCAGTCCTATTTTGGGCAAACTTCGGGAAAATTCTGGTACCAATCTACTAAAGTGATTGAGATTCCATTTGGGTTTGTTTTACCTACATATGTTAGGATACTCCCTGTAAAATTTGGTAATTTTCCAAGGTGTCTAAGTACCTCAATTAGGTCTTGACTTACGGCTGTGCCAGAATTCTGTTTTTCATGAAATCAGCTTCTGTACTTGAAATTATAGTAACCATATTTTGATGAATATAAGTCCAAATGGAGTAATTTAAAATTCTAAAATATAGTTTAAAGAGTCTTAGTTTCAGAAAATCAATAATCACCTCATTTGGAGTTGTGAGCTATTTATGGTCGATTTTACAAGATTGACTGTCTAGTAACCGCAAATGAAAATTCAGATTTTGGGATTTTTGCATCTTTTGGTTGATGTCTTGTTTACCCTTGACCCTTGGCCGACCTTTTTTGGCACACCATTGTTGACTTTAGTTAAAAGCCTTCTAAACCCTTGGATGAGTTATTAATCAAAGGCTTTCAAGCCTTGACCAATAGAAGCCATATAACCACCCTTTCACTAGGATTATGGTTTAGTTAGACCATATAAAGCCTTGACAGCCCTTGGTGGTCTTCAACCTCTCCCATTTACTGAATATTTCACCATTGTTGACCTTATGAAGCTTTCTTGCTTGTGTGACCATTTTCCGGAGTTCCGGTAACCCGATTGGCGATCCGAGACCGCCTAATCGAAGGCCTTGCCCTCCTCTTCCACAATCCTTAATTTGTTATTGCTTTCATCCATTATTCATAGGCTTAAGGTGAGTTCTCAATTCCCAGATTTGTATGTTCAATAAAATAACATGCTTCCTTCATTATAGTTGTTCTAAACATGCTTAGGAAGACTTCTAGTAAAGTAGAATTCTTCAATTCATCATGTGAAAAGTATGTAAGTTTTTAAGGTTTCCATGTCAAGTTATGATTTTGACTTTGTGTAAAGCATGAATGATGTTCTAAATGTGCTTAGGAACAACTCTTGTGAAAGAATAAATTTCAATTGTATGTTTAACAAAATCGACTATTCTAGGGTTTCAAACTCGAGAATTGGTTTATAGCTAGTTTAAGGTCATGAATGACTTGGTTATTGTGTTCTAAATGAACGGAGAACATATAAAAGAATAATGGGATGCATATAGTAGTATTTATGCTCTATTTGGTTGCACTTTTAGTAATGACTCATCGGAGTAGAGTTTAGGGAGTTATTGAACAATATACCGAACTCCACATTCAATCCCTACGACATTTGTAGTTCGTTAGACTAATGTATTAATAACTATGCTTGTCACATGTGACTTTGGAATTAATTGAAGTGCATGTTTGATGTGCGTGCTTATGAGACTCAATCGAGTTCTTATGCGATTTATATGATTGTGTTAAAGAAATGCATAATCGAGAGCATGTTGTAGAATGATATATCTATTTGACATGTTGAATTTGCTCTCGTCGAATTCCTATTTGATTCCATAATGAGTAAACACCTACTTGTTGAATAAGTTCGCTCTTGTCGAACTTGTTCCTTATTTGGTTTATATGACGAGTAAACATCTACTTGGCATTGCATTAGTCCAGTTGGCATATTTGGTTGAGTCGATGGTGTGACAATGCATCGCCGTCACGAGTTATGGGATTCATGATAGTGATGGGTTGTTATACCGGTTTTTATCACACACCCTCCATTGTCACTGGCCCCAATGGAGAAGTTAGCCCATTGTCGTATTCAATAGCGCTTGGCATTATGTTAATTCTTGTCCTCAAGACATCGATGTAACCATCACATGAATATCGTAGTCATGGAAACAAAGTTAACGCTTGTATTGCAGGAGCTACGAAGCGGCACCAGTTCTATAACATATCCTCTTTATATGTGATTTATTTTATAGCACTTATGTGAAACCAATGTGCTACCATGTATATGTGAACTAAGTGTTTATATGATTGAATGCTTTGATTGCTTGATATTAATGATGATATCTCGCTATGTGTGTTGCATGATGCCATGACATGCATATTTGTTAGCTCACAAAGTCTTTATGACTTACCCCCTCCCTTTTACCGCTTTAGATCCAAATCGTCCGAGTCCTTCGCAGGGAAGCTTCATTGAGTTCGTACGTGGTCCAGCTTGTCTATGTTGCAAGTTCACTTGAAGATGTCTTTATAGTTTCTTATTTCTTTCTTGGCATGGACGTTGGGTTAAGCAAGTCAATTAGACTTGTCATGGGTATTTGTATCATGCTTGTAACTCTAGTATTATTAAACTTGTAGTTTTTATATCAAGGCTTGTTCTTGTGAAGTATAATGTAAAACTTCTATTTTCATAGTTGGTTCACTTATCTTTAGACTTCCGCTAAGCATCACATTAGCTCTTATTTACTTTCGTTGTTCCTCCAGCATTTAGCCGTTGAGGTGTTCATAGCATGAATTGTTTAGTTGTTGGGTTCCGGTTGTAAAGTCACCGATGAATTGGTTTAAATTGACTTAACTGTTATATCAGGTTTATAAAGTTTTTAAAAATTTCCTGCCTTTTGGTGCCGAGTCGTGTTACGTCTACAATGTTGCGTCACGTCGTTTTCTATAATTGATTCCTTGCATGAATTGTAGTCCTTTTTGGACGGCTTGACTCGTGAATCCTCCTCGGGGTCCGGGTCGGGTCGTCACAAAATACTCCCGCTTTCTTTTTTTCTTTTGTAGATTTCACTGGCACCAAAATGAATCTGATGCAAGATTTCCAGATCACACACGCACATATATACACATACATATAGATGCAATATTTAAACTCTAAGTAAATAAAAATGAACATGTTTAGGCAAAACCCCAGAAATAAACTTTATATATATATATATATATATATATATATATATATATATATATATATATATATATATATATATATATATAAAATATAAAATGAGTCTAGCCTTTCATTTTTTATTTTAATTAAAAAAATAAAAATTAATATGCCCAGCAGAGTTACCACTGTGAGTGCCCCGTGTCGAATCAGTCCGCGCCTACCTTAGAAAGCGGATGGGTTTCATAACTTCGAGCACGTGGAAAACACTCGGCCTTATTTTGTGGACTCAAAATATTTAAACAGCTGTCACCTCTATTTTATGGTCAAACAGAAAAAAACCAAATATACTAGAATATAAGGGTTCAGAGGCTAATTTACGAGTTGGGAAAGCGTTAGGCACCCAACTCGCCCTTTCGTTCTCAAAATAGGTTTTTTGGCTAAATATATCATTTTATAAATATAATTTAAATAAGGCATTTAAATAAATATATATATATATATATGGCTACCTCTGCTCAAGAAAGAACTGATGTCTGAACTTCTGCTTGTAATCTGTAATCTGAATATTATGTCTGCTTGGATATACTTTTGTCTGTAATAAGTTCTTTGGGATTGTTTGGATATAATTTGGGATATATGTGCTTAAGTAGTCCATTGCATGTTTTAGTTTATAACTTCATCTGTTTGCTATATTCAGGGGGAGTTCTTTACTAACATATGCAGGTTTGAAGGATTTTTGTCTGTGTTGAGTATATGGCAACACTTGTCATAATATTTGACCAGAAAGGCTCAACAAAGGGGGAGATTGTAAAGGTAAAATAGGCATGACCTATTTTAATTTTGTTTCTCCTATCTTGGAAATTATGGCTAGGCAAGTTTGGCATTTTTGGAAACAAAACCTTCCTAAAGATTTGTTGGTTTCTTGGACTTAAATCTTAGGAGTTGTTTTTGGAAACAAAATCTATGACAAATCCTTCCAAAACCGTGCCTTAGAATCCTTTTTAATATGGTATGAAAATCTAGTATCTAAGGTGTTGAATCTTGCCTTAAAATAGATTTGCTTAAAATCATTTCACTTATTGTCAGCCAATTCTCTAATTATTGTTTTGGTCAGCTTGCTGCATTATTTTTGTCAGTCATTTATATCGGCTGACCACCGTTTTAGAGTGTCAGCTTATTTACTTTATTTACTTGAACATTCTCTAGTACTGACACTTTCTTATTTTGTGCTTTGATAGATATTCTGTAAATTATCTATCTAACAGGATCTCTGTGATCTTGTGAGAAGATACGTTTGGATAGCTCAACACATTTTCAAAATTTAAATGTGTTCCAAACGGGTTACTCTTCAAGAACATCTATAAATACCCACAGAAAACATTTAAAGAAATATAGAAGTCTGAAGCATTCTAATCTCAAAGAAATTCTCTTTGTGCCTTAGTCTTCTTTAAAACTTTAGCTAGACATATTCCTCTTTGATAATTTCTTTCTAGTTATTGTTTAGACAAACACTGAGTGACTTACTTCATATTTTTTAGAAATTAGTCAGTTTGTCTCACGAGTTTGATTGTTATTCAATCTTACTCCATAAACACTGGTCTTTTGTTGTACACTGATCCATTAGAGATCAATTAGATTTTTAATAAAATTAGTACACTTAAAAAAATCCAAGTCTGACCAACTTGGTAGTGGACGTAGGAGTTTTACTGTGAACCACTTCAATTCTCTTGTCAATTATTTCATCAACTATTACAAACTGATCTAACACTTAAGAAGTCTTGATATACTTAAGTGTCAGCCAGTTACTTACATTAATTGTTTAATTATCTGTTTTGATAAATTGTTCTTCTGTTCATTCTTTATATTCAGTGATCTATCTTTCAAACAAAAATTTTCCAACACTATTATGTCAGCCAGCTAACCAATCTTTTTCAGCTTCATTCTTCTTATTTCATCAGCCAGCTGACTAAATCAGCTGACGACAAAATTCCATTTTCCGCTGCAAACTTTTAAAGTTTTTAAAGTTAACCCTCAAAGTTTTTACAAGGCTATTCACCCCCCTTCTAGCCTTGTCAGTTGCCAACTGGGCTTACATAAGGTTATAGATTTTATTCTCAATTCTAATCATTGCCCTTCTTGGAGTTGGATTCCTTCTTTGTGTGTAGGTTTCCTCCTCATTATAAATAAAAGACATGGGCAACAGCTGAAGGGTGCATTAAGCGAGAGAGCAGAAAATCAGAAGCAGAAGATTCAGAATTCCAGAACGTGTTTTCAGTTCCAAGCGTTGTGCAGAATTTTGATTGTAGCTTTGAATGTTATAACATTCGAAGCTACATTGAGAACTGGTGCTGTTTTGTCTTCCTTGCTGATTTTAGGAAGCTGTTTGTTTCATCCCACGTTTTCTATATCTGTTTTTCTATGGGATTTTGCTCTCCAAGACTTGTTGTCTTGTGAGAGTATTTTGTTTGGTGATTTCACATTTTTTTGTAAAACAAATCATATTTTTTGTGAAATCTTTTTGGCCATAAGGTTAGATCTACAAGTATAGGCTTGTAGGTTGTTTTGGTAAACCTTTGTGTTTTAATTTGCTGCTTTATAATCAAGTCTTCCGCTGTTTTACTTTTCTGACCATTGTGACTTGCATTGTAGCTTCATTGGAAACTCCATTGGCAGTTTGGAGAATCCTAGCTACTATTGTTCCTACAAATTGCATGATGACTTGGGGTTTAACTAAATGATAAATAAATCACCTTAAGAAAAGTAAAAAATTAAGAGAGTTTTAAACGTAAACAACATTTAGAAAGAGATTAAGACATGGTGAGAGGAGTGAGATATGGTGAGAGAGGTTAGACATGGTTGAACATTTCCAACTTGCCGAGAGAGAGAGAGAGAGAGAGAGATGGGATAGAGATTCAAAGGTAACTAGTGTATTTCAGTTGAGCATATATATATATGCTAAAACGATGTAGTTTTGGTTGATGTGATGCTTAGTCGGCATAGACATATTTAATAGGAAAATTGTTGGCCCCATTTACGTGTTTTCAACCGCTCTAGTATCGCTTGTGTTTTTTAACCGCTAAAAGACATTCTTATAAGATTGTTTCAGAAATGCCCCCCACAACTATGAAATTGGGTTCGTTGTTCCAGCAATGAAACAGGTTTCTTAGTTTATCTTACATGTTCATCAAACTGGTTTCTTCATTAATTTTCTCCATTTGTTATTGTATCTTAATAGTTTGGAAATCTCAATCGTTGAGGGCAACGAACGAGGATAAAAAATGGCGACTGGGAGGAAGAAGTAGTCCAAGGCTTATGGTGTACGAGGAAAAAGAAGGCGAAAGAGCGGGAAATAGACTAGTCTAAATCGCGATGCATCGATTTGGGATCACGATTCATACATTTGGAATCACAATGCACCGCTATGAAATGGAAATAATAGTTACACATTTAGAATCATGCATTGCGATACACAAATCATGCGTCGCGATACACATAATCATGCATCACAATAAAGAAAGTGATACTTACCATGTTCGTGTTAGGTTTATTAGGGGTATATTCATCCTTTCGCACAAAAATGCATTTTTCTAGTTGAAAATAATATAATAGACCTGAGTTGTTAAATTTTTTTAAAATGGACCGGCTAAAATTCCACCCTATTTAATAAGTCTATATGATTATGAGCCAACAAATAAGGCCATCTATCCCCTAAAATGGCTCGGGTGAAATTCAAGCCGGTACCTTTTCCTAAATTTATAGCCCCTTCAGTCCCCGTTTTTTTTTTTCAACGGCGAAAAACCATTTTCGAAATATTGTTCCTAAAATGCTCAAATTGTCTTCTTCCACAGCTCCGACCAATGATTTGGAGTTTGAAAATCACGATTATTGCGGCTACGAAGCAGGGATTGACTTGGGTTGAGTTGGGGGATTCTTAAGTGGGATGAAGACAACGGAGGAAGGATAAGGCTTACGACGGAAAATGAGGAAGAAGAAGATGGAGGAGATGCGTTCGAAACCAATTCGCATCATGATGCATCAAATTTCAATCGTGATGCATCGGTCTAAGTCACGCCCCAAAACCACCTCGAGGTGTGAACCAACTCATAAAAATCTCAATCGAAAATCACCGAAATCAAAAGCATGTACACTCACAGGGAAACGAAAATAAATAATATTTTCGCAAAATTATGAATTTTATACAAATATTATTATTACAATTTTAATGATATCCAAAAATAATACATAAATGTTTTCTTTTAAAATCGAGCACTCTGATCAACCCCGAGCACACCGCTGCTATATGAACCTTGATAAAATCTAAACTGCAAAACCTGAACATGTATGGGGTGAGCTTGTAGCCTAGTAAAAAAGGGGTTACACATCACCACATAATAGAACACGACATACGCTTCAAATACCAAAGTTCATGAATATAAAGATATGAACCTCAGATTATATACCCAAAGAATGATACCAAGTGTTATCAAATAACAAATGAGCAAAAGTACCATTCAGTATACTAATCAGTTTTAGGTCAAGTAACATTTCGATCGTAACTATATCAAACATCGGTAGCCCACTGACTCTAACCAGTGTTTTATAACCATTCCACATTATTAGTATCACTAAATCATCTCATATAATCAATTTGCCGATCAGATGGTTTAAAACAACAATTTTTCAAGAAAACATACAAATAATTTCAAAGTCAAATCAATACCAAAATTTTACCAATAACAACACACGTTTCAATAACATGAATATGAATCAAAGATGTGTATTTAAGAGACGATCATGTGATCAAACTAACACAAACTCAGTACTATATAGTCTCTTTTATCTTAAAATAAAAAATACCAACTTATTAAAACACGTTAAAAACCTTCCATAATAGTCCTCAAGTCAAACCTGAAACTTCTATGAATTGATCTTGGCTTAAAAGTCTCAAAACCCAAAGACACGCACCGCTCACCACTCTCTCATTCTCGAACGGTAATGGAGAAGGAAATGAAAGTATTGCTATCTTGTTTATTATGTGTAATTTTAACAAGATGACTGAGTGACAAGACAAATGCCCATTAACCAGGCAAGTACACTGCCACGTGAGTAACTATGTGTGTTCAACAATCACTCAAGAAGCCACAACACCCTGGCCACCTCATGCATGAATTATCGAGTGGATGACAAGTAAGTGCAGTTTAGTGGTAAGACGTTTCACCCATACCTAATAGGTCGTGGGTTTGAGTCACCCAGGGGGTAAGTGAGGAACCACTAACGATCCTCTTTAAAAATTTAAAAAATAAAAATAAAATTACCGAGTGGATATATACTTGGATACAAAAATTTCTTTCTTTGTCTGGTTAAAAATATGGAGTCAATTCTTAATGGCTAAGGTATTTGGTATTAAACAAAAATGCATCATGAGTCACAATATAATATTACATGCATGGTCAAAACAATAGTTTTAAACTTAACCACTTTTGAAAGTAATATAGTACTCCCTCCGTCCCTAATTTATTGTCCAGTTTGATTCGGCACATCGTTTAAGAAAATCTATTTGACTGGATTATTTATATTGGTTTAATGTGTAGTTTCCATTAATGTCCATACATATGTGGCCCATAATTAAAGTAGATTGAAAAAGTAAGGGTAAAGTGGTAAAAGTGATATTCTAAAAAGGTAAGTTTCAAAGTGGACAATTATTTTGGGACGGACGAAAAAGGAAAGTGAGACGATAATTTAGGGACGGAGGGAGTAAAATATTTTAAACTTTTCATATTTTAATATTTTTATGATAATAATATGTATATTTTATAAAGTGAAAATGAATTAAAGTGGTATCAAATTCGTTATGATTTTGGTGTATGGTTGGGTGCATCGCGATGCACAAAAGCATTCATCAAAATCATACATCGCAATTAAATCTTCGTCAATTGCGATGCACAAATTGATATAATACGATGCACTGAGTAGGTGATCCATAGCACGCATTCGGTTCATTAAGGATATGATAGTCTTTTCGCTTACAAAGTGCCTTTTCGATTTAAAAAACATAGGGTACTGTAGCGACTAAAAACTTGGGGTAAATTTGGATCAATCCACTTTGGACAATTTTCAACCGCTCTAGTACCCTACTTTTTTTAACCAGAGAGACATTTTTGGGGGCAAAAGACTACAATATCCTTAATGTAACTATGGCGTGCTACGGATTACTCACTCAGTGCATCGCGATGCATCAAATTTTACACGCGGTGCATCAATTTAAATTACATAATCTAATTTTACTTCGGGTTGCACCGAATTTTGTGCACAGCGATGTATCAATTTAAATTACCTAATTCAATTTATGCATCGCGTTGTATCTAGTCAAACACTCAATTGATGCATCGTGCTGTAAAATTGTAATAAACCACACATTCATATCTCTTCTTTCTTGAACACAATCAATAAATGATTCAAATTTATTCATCTTTCTACATCAAAAATCCAAATCAATGCATTACGATTCACAAAATGATACAACATGATTCAAAATGGATGCATTCACAATTTTAAAAAAAGGTCTCAAACAACGAACAAATTTCTTTTAAAACATTTTATCAAACAGTTTATATGCAAAACGACACATTTAATCAAGCACACAAACACAATGAAAGAACAAAAAGTTATAAACTTGGGGAAAAAAACATGGGACTAAAGGAGTTATAAACTTAGGAAAAGGGACTACAGACACTCCAATCTCATACCCCCTATATTTTACTCCCTCCGTCCCTAAATTATCGTCTTCCTTTCCTTTTTCGTTCGTCTCAAAATAATTGTCCACTTTGAAACTTACCTTTTTAGAACATCACTTTTACCACTTTACCCTTACTTTTTCACTCTACTTTAATTATGGGCCACATATACATGGACATTAAAGGAAACTACACATTAAACCAATATAAATAATCAAGTCAATTACTTTTTCTTAAAGTGTGCGCCAGATCAATCCAGACGATTATTTAGGGACGGAGGGAGTAGTTTATATTTCTATAAATTTAGTACGTAAAATAGACTAACTAAATTTTGTACGATGCAAAATACCGAAGGCAGACATCCAAGGGCCTAAGTGCACTTGAAAAAAGGCAAGAAGGGAGAAAAGGCTTAGCATATGAAGAAAAGAAAAGAAAAAAAGAAACTAAATTTATCACATGGCCCAGCCACCACCTTTCCCCGTATCTTATTTTTCCCATTTTAAAATCTCTTCCATACTCTCACAACTAATGAGACACGCCACCCCAAACTCTTTTCATCATCACTATTAGTCCCATTGACTCATGCCTAGGATAGAACGGAGGTTGAAGAGCCTATTTAATATTTAAAAACTTTCTTTGAAAATAAAGTAGATATAAAGAAATACATTTGACAGCAGAAAATACAAAGTGTTTTGAGTAGATAATTCAACATACATGATAACTGCTTCTTCTATATAATGATTCTAAGGAATAATCTTAAACATATAACAAGGTAAAACTACACAAGTAAATTGATTCCGATGTTTGAAGTGGTTCACACAGAAATATGTTATGTCCACTACCAAGATTTGGAAATATGTACTATTTTATCCACTAAAGTGATTACAGAAAGTATGATGACTAATGTATCGCGTACAAAATACTTTTGATCAAGTCTTTTGGGGAGTGTAATAATCTGTAGACAAAAATTTTCACACTCGTGCTATGTAGGCTAGATTGTATTAAATACTAGAAAAAGTAAATTGAATGTTCTCCGGATGTTCATGCTCTTCTAAGTAATGAGTGCTGAACAACAGTAGAGCATTTAAAATTGGATGGATTGAATAGTTGAAGCTTAGTAAATGTGTTGAGTGTTATATATCTTCAAATGCTACTTATATAGTTTTTAGGGATCTTCATAGTCGTTGTGTGTGATCTTCATTTGTAACGGTAAAAACTTCAGGCATTAAATGTATTTTGAATACATTAAGTGCTAATAGTTGTTGGACCCTCAGTTGATTGGATCGTATAGTCGATCCTGAGACTTTATCTGTCGCCAGGTTACTTTTGTTATATATGGGCAGGAACAAGGTTGCAGACATAGTACTAAATCTGCGATTATCCTTAAATAGAAATAAGGACAGACAGACTCATGTACTCTGAAAGTCAACAATCTTGAACCAATTCGACCGGGCTAAACCAATAGATTTTAGGATTAAATCTGCTATCGGCAGTAGTCTTCAAAGCATTCCACAATAATCTAACCACAACTTGAGTCCTAAAGATCATTGTCACGCTGTAGACACCCCAATTTCATACCCTTGATATATAACATGACATGAAATATCAAGACCTGTTAAAAACTAACGAATGTCAAATTACAGGGTGAAGTCCATGGGGCCTAAGTGCCAAAAAGAAGACCAAAAATGCCCCTGGCGCCACGCCAGCCCCCTCCATGGGTGGCACCCAATAGTGCTCTGTGCAATGTAGCAGTTTGCCTCTGGTACAATCTCTCAAGCGCGCGATACAAGCCGATGAAGCACCAAACAAGAAATCTTAAGGGCGAAGGAATGTGGCGACCCGACCCGGATCCCAATACGAGACCCCGAGGTCGTGCCGTCAAAAACACACAAGATAACAAATAACGGGTAAGGCCATAACGGCGATACGCCAATAACTTTAACACACGCGGAAGCGTAACATAATTAAACGGTGGCGCCCGAGCTAACAAGCTCAAACTAACACAACCAAAGAGATAATGAATCTCTCGGTCCAAAAATTAAAATCACGTGACGCAACATTGGGCACGTAAAACAAAACTACCTGTCATGCAATATCATTAAATAACAATTTATATACCAAGTCATCGGCGACGTTACGTAGGAACCCAACATTAAACTAAGTCTACAACTCTAGTCTAGCATGCTTAACGCCTAAAAACATGCTGGAGTAAACATAACCAACGATATAAATAACTTGATATAGATAGAAACAATATTATTAAATTAACATGGCACGACTAACATCCGTCGGCTCGCAAAAGACTAAACAACATAAACAAGTACCAATTAAATAATCACAAGGCTTACCACCCATAGTGAAGTTTATATAACTTCACTTCCCAATCGACCTTTCCAAATCAAAGGCTACTAATTAATAAACTAGTATCAACCTTCTCAATGAACCACACATACTATCGTAGACTCGGCGGGTTCCTTCGAATCACTAGCTCGGCTCGAATCTAAGGAAAACAAGGTAAACATAGTAAGTCATAAAGACTTAGTAAGCTACTAAAGATGCAATGTCATGGCATGACATTATGCTCAAATAAAATATATACATCTCATATCATGCTCATGATATAACATTTCATGGAATAACCCACAACAAAGAAACCTAACCATCGTCTCATAGAACATCATTTGCATAATTCATCATAAGTAATTCATCTCAATAGAATATGATTCTTAATTCCAATATGTTTAACATGTCATCTTCATATTGCAATATTCATCAAAACATCATCCACATAACTCAATTATACCATGAGTCTCACACTTCATCATTTAACATAATTCATATAAGAACTTATATATGAAAGACAATGGTTTCCATTCTAATCAAGATTAGCATGTTATATCTCTAGTATAACACTATATCAAAAGTCATCATTTCATTAACATGTTATATTTCTTATCATAACATTTCATCAAGTAATCATCATCTCATGTAAATCATATTATTAACCACGTAGCACAACAATTCATATAAGTGCTCGTAAATAAACATGTGTAACAAGAAATGTAATCGAACTGTTACAACCAAGATCCGGGTCAATGCCCAACCAAACTTACCATGGGATTCATCCTCAAACCAAAATCCGGGTTCAACACCCAAGCGATCATACCTTGGGTGTCATCCTCAAATGATCACAACTCACCAGTTTCCCTTAATGAGTACTCGTTACATTCATCCAATCCCTCGGATGAGAAATGGGAGCTCGAAATTAGGCTAGATGGCTCTATCTCGAGACCACATCCCACTATTGGCCAAATAGTGAGGAGAAAGGAACCAATGCAACGATTCATAGCGAATGTTCCCAAAGGCTATGAATCGTCCCATTGCCGACACTACGACCAAACCGCCAGCTGGACTCAAATTCAAGCACATGTAATATATACTCACATGCTCAAACAAAGGAAAAGTACAACACACCGTACTAATCCAATGAAGTAGATATTTACTTTTTAAATCACATAGTTATGCATTTCTATGCTAACTATCACACAAACACATTAGAGCATTAATATCAAGTCTCTAATACCCAAGTGTTCTTCATACACTTGTAAACGCTCGGAGGTTTAACCTCCATCAAAACTACCCCAAATTCCGTAGGATCTCAATATGTGATTCACTATAATCATATTAGTCCACTAATCGACTCCGTTGAGTCATTTCTACTATTTTCAAATTTGAAGGCATAGAAGCTACTTGCATCATAGCCCTCCTATTATTCATTAGCTATTATTCATGGCTAAGTTCTTAAGGTTAGCAACATTGTGCAACCCAACATTTCATACCTTCCCAACAACAATCCCCAAATCACCATTCATAAGTCAACACTTAATATTTAAAGTCAACTATCACATTTCAAGCATGTATCTCATGTTAACATTTAATCAAGCATGCTTTCATTCAAAATAACCATTTATCCAAACAAGATGTAAATTCATCTAGCATACTCATAATCAAGATATAAATCCATCTAGCATGCTCCTAACCTTCAATTCATGAATTATTGTTGACCAACATGATCTTATATGCATAAAAGTCAACTCAACCCAATAAAGTCAAACATAACATTTTATTCATGAAATCCATAATGACAATTCATTATACATGTTCATAATCCAAAATTCATGAATTAGATAGCATCATACTCTCATATGCATGATAGTCAACTCTTATTCTTAAAAGTCAAACGAAACATTCAAACATGTAATTCATTGTAAAAGTTCTTCTTCATGCTTACAATAAAAAATTCATCAATTGGATGGCAACATACTCTCATATGCATAATAGTCAACTCTTATTCTTAAAAGTCAAACGAAACATTCAAACATGTAATTCATTGTAAAAGTTCTTCTTCATGCTTACAATCAAAAGTTCATCAATTAGATGGCAACATACTCTCATATGCATAATAGTCAACTCTTATTCTTAAAAGTCAAACGAAACATTCAAACATGTAATTCATTGTAAAAATTCTTCTTCATGCTTATAATAAAAAATTCATCAATTAGATGGCAGCATACTCTCATATGCATAATAGTCAACTCTTATTCTTAAAAGTCAAACAAAACATTCAAACATGTAATTCATTGTAAAAATTCTTCTTCATGCTTATAATCAAAAATTCATCAATTAGATGGCAACATACTCTCATATGCATAATAGTCAACTCTTATTCTTAAAAGTCAAACGAAACATTCAAACATGTAATTCATTGTAAAAATTCTTCTTCATGCTTACAATAAAAAAATAGAGATTCAACAAGTATACTTCCAAACTCCCAAACATATATCCATTTATAATTCTAACAATTCATAACATCCAATAAACTCCAAAAATCATGTACATCATCAATAACTCGGTTACTTCATCAACTTATAATCAATAACTCATTTACTTCATCAACTTATAATCATATACTCATCATATCAAAGTCCAAGCTTACACAATGAACCTCCCTAACATACTTTTCAAATCATAGAAATCATCCTACACATGATTCTTAGCAAGTTCACTCTTAACTTCAAAATAAAATCGCACAAAGCATGCATGTGTACTCATTGACCTCAAATAGCACCCTTGTTTTCTTTAGGGTCAATGAGCACCAAAAATCATATAAGAAGAGTATAGTAGCTTACCTACAATCACCACTACAAGTAAACAAATCAAACATGCAAAGGGTGGAATGGGTTCTCCTCATCTTCCTCTTCACTTCTATGGATTGGATTTGTAAATGGACTCCTCTAGCTTTGGCCACCATTGATGAACACTTAAGAACCTCTCAAGAACTCTCTCAAACCTTCAAGGAGTATTCAGCCACGTTTTTGGAGGGAGATGGCAGAAAATGAGAGGCTTAGTGGGTGTGTTTGGTCACCCTATGGCTGAAAATGTGAGTGGGAGGAGTGGCCAATGCATGTTGATGCATGTTGATGTCTCTCCTTGCCAAGTGCCTTCCATGCACTCAAAACTCCCACAAGATGTAAGGCATGCAATGGTTGATAGTTAGGATGGTTTAAGAACTGAATATGTGGAGTTTATCTGTGACACCCCGCTCCTTAGTTAGCTCGGTTTGCGTGCTATACTTGCACTTCTTTCTTTGTCGATTGTATGTTTGGTTTGCGAGAGGGTCTAAATATGTTTGAGAGACCACGTTAAGACCAAAACATTATTAAGAGACTCCATATAGTTGATGACTGGCTAAAGTCACAAGTCGTGACTCGACGATAGTCGGAATGCGACGCGATTGAGGGTTTGCTTGCGTTTTGGGTTCGTGACCTCGGTTTGGGTCCTAGACCTCTATAAGATTGTTTATTAACATGTTTAGATGTGTTAGACTTCAAGTTGGAGGTGTTCCTTAAGTCTATCGACGATTTGGAAGCTTTAGAGATAGTGCTCGTCTCTATCGCGTAGTTCGGGAATCGAGTCGCGTAATCGTCTCTCGTTTGGGACTCTTATTTCCCTAGTTGTTGTTCAACTTTCTAGAAGTATTTAAGATTCTTCATTAGCCCTTAGACTTGCCTTAAAAGTCTCCTTTCATTGCTCGTTCGATTGCGAGTTCATTCGTCGTTCCGATTGCACGCTGTTGCACCCCTTCCCGGTTTCGCTCCGAGTTGTTTCGGGAGTTGTTTGGGTGTGTTTCCGACTTGTTTTGAATTGGGTTAGACCTTAGAATGGTTGCCCATAAGTTTGGGACAATTTAGGACATGTTTAGACCAAGTTTTGAAGGTTCAGAGGCCGAGCGCCCGTAGTGGCGCCCGCCTCAATCTTGAAGCTTTGCAAAATGAAAATGTGCTGGACAGGAGCCCAGGCGCCCGCCTGGATATGTTGAGGCGCCCGCCTCAACATCAGAACACACTTACGGGATTTTTCCCCTGTTTTGTGTTTGGACGAATTATACCTATCCTACCCTCATTAAACCCCCTCTAAACCCTTCCTAACCACCCATACTTAGCCCTAATTATGCCCTAACATTAGTTGGAAGTTAATTAAGGTTAGATTAGTGATTGATTAATCCTAATCTCTACTAATTGTACCAAGGAATTCCCTGTTTTGCCCTCATTGCTTGGGAAGTATAAATAGCCCAATCTCTTCACAAAATCAGCCAAACCTCTTCATTTTCCTCCACACAAACCGTGAGTTAGAGAGAGAGAGACTCCATGGGAGATTCAAGCCCTAGCTCCTTCTCTCTTCGATCCAAGACGATCCATCCATCCGATTGCCTTCAAGCTTCGGAATCTTGAAGCCCTCGACGTGTAGAACAAGTTCACCGATCGGATTTGCGTTCTCTTGAGTTTTCACTCAAGCTAGGTAAGTTACCTTCATTTTATTTTGGTTCATTGGCCCTAAGGAAAACAATATATGTGCTATTTGTGGGCAATGAACACCTTGTATGCCTTGTATGCCTATTTTGTGAATTTTTGGAAATATGAACTTGTTAATAACATGACTAGTATGATTTGAATGTTATTATGTGTTGTAAAATATGGGTTGTGATTTATGTTTAGTTTTATGAATTTTAGGGCTTGAGAATCAAGCCCGAATTATTGGAGGAATTGTTGTTAATTAAAGTGGGCATTGATGTGTAGGTTGATTCGGATGATGTTGTGTGTTGGGAGAAATTGGTTATCCCTTTGTTAAGGATTTTATGAATTTTGGGGCTTGGGAATCAAGCCCGAATTATTTTGGAATTTGTCATAAATTGAAGAGGATGATAATGTTGGGATTTATGGAAAGTGTAAATAATGAAACTTAATAGTAAGACTCAACGGAGTCACTACAAGTTCAATAATGTGTTAGTGAACTTGGGTCGAAATCCTACGATGTTTGGGTTTCGTTTAATTATGATTGTGGTGCACTTAGTTTCTAAACTTCGAGTGAGATTATGATTACGATGAGTTCTTGGATTTTTAGGCTTGGGAATCAAGCCGAATGAATTTTAGTGTTTTGTCATATATTTGAATGGAGTGTTAATTTGGGGATTTATGATATATATAAATAATGAAATGTAGTGCTAAGACTCAGCGGAGTCGTTACAAGTTCAATAACATGATAATAACCGTTGGGATGAATTCCTACGATGTTCGGGTTTTGGTAGGTCATGATGGTGAGCACCCGAGCATCTCGTTTGGTGTCCAATTGAGACACTTATATTATAGAGATTTATTAGGGGATTTATTTGGAAGCGTGCTCGGGAGAGCACGGTACATTAAAGACCAACCTATGGTCTCGAGTATGGTTGAAAGATAATTATTGGGTTAGTTCTCACTTTTGGGAAATGATCGGTTACACATGAACGTACTTGTGGGTTTTGACTACGGTGTAGTCTTTGGTTTGATTTTAGTAGAGGTCCATTATAGACCTCATAATATGATTCTTGGTGGGTTTATACTATTCTTGATTTAAATTGGTGACTTGAGATCTTTTAAGATTAATTGGTTGTGAGCGATGTATTTGACTTGACTTGATTTATGGTAGAGAATAATAACCTATTTGGTCGGATGAGTTCGCTCTTGTCGAATTCATTCCTTATTTGTTTATATTGAGTAATACATACTTGAGCATTTGGTCGGACGGGTTCGCTCTTGTCGAATCCGATCCTTATTTGGTCTTTACGAGTAAACATCTACTTGTGCATTGCATTAAGTCCAGCTGGCACTATTTGGTTTGATTTTTATGTCAGGGTGGGACGATACATCGCCTATACGAATCGTCAGATTCGTATTCGCTATGGATCGCCGTACCTGGGACCTCACACACCCCTCCATTGTAGGCCGCAATGGGGAAGTAGCCCCTTTGCCGTAACAATACGTGCGACACAGGCTGCTATCAGCCGGCGGAGTTCGGTATATCGATGCGAAGACACGAGCATCGTAGTCACAAACCCGTATAACAGTGTTTTTCTTGCAGGAGCTACGTAGCGGCCGGGTCCATAACATATCCTATTGTGATGTTTAATACTCGCACTTATGTGAATAACGTGCTAAGTGCAAATTTGTGATCATTTGAGGGCTAGGCCCAGGTCTTGGTTTTACGTGCTTATGTATAAGCACTTATATGAAAGATAACGTGCTATGTGGTTTATTGTTGGTATGCTATTAAGATACCATGATTTTATATACGCTTGTGCATTATGCCATGCCACGTCATGCTATGCCATACATTTGCATTTAGTAACTTACTGGGTCATTATGACTCACCCCGTGTGTTTGTTTTCCTTAGTTTTTGCAGTAAGCTCGTTAGTACACGTTGCAGCTTCGGGTGCTTGTCGGTTAGCAGGTGGTCTTCCGGGCAATAGCTTGGAGTTATTATTATTATTATTATTGTATTTATTATCTTGTGAGATACGGATGTAAAGTTATGTAAACTTTACTTGGGTAGTATGTTAGTATTTTATTATCGTATTATTTTGGGAGCCGACTTGTTTAGTTGAGCTATTGTATTTATTTAGAGGTTATTACATTTGTCTTTCCGAGCAAGGTTTTAGCTCGCAAGTTCTAGTATTATGTTATTGTTGTTTCTGTCTCCGACAACTTTAGTCGAGAGACATTGGTTTAGTTGTTAGTATTTAATATCTTATCCGTTTAGTTGATTTGTTCCTCCGGCATGTTGTAGCCGTTGAGTGGTTGTTTATCCGGTTGGTATACATTGATAGTAGGTTAGATGGTTTGTTGTACGTGCGCAATGTCGCGTCACGCGAGTCGTAGATTTGTCGAGAGATAGTTGTCTCTCAGCCTTGTATTCCTTAGTTTATAATTATAAGTTTGGGTTCCACTTATGATTTGCTTCCGCAGATTTTAGTTTTTGGTTATTCGGTTTTGCCGTTATGGCTTTACATCCCTGTTTAGAGTTTGTTGGTTCAACTCTTGACTCGCACCACTACGCTTAGCGGGTGCTTGTCCGTCTTTAGCTTGTCTTGACGCACGACCTTGGGATTTCGCATTGAGTCGGGTCGGGTTGTCACGCTTGGTATCGAGCTATAGGTTAGCTATTTCGCGGGATAGGTTCCTTGGCCTAGTTTGGGTTGGGTTTATTGTTGAGTTATTAACGCCGAGTGTTCTTTGTAGGCGTATTATGTCGGGAACTTGGCGTGGAGCTAGTTCTATTATACCTTATTCGATACAGCTCGTGGCGGCAGAGGGGAGAGAATGTTAACGATCCGCGTGTGACTCCTCAGCAGATGTTTGGGGAAGGCGATTCTCTTGTCCTTGCGAAATTCTTGAAGTTTAAGCACAGGAAAGTTTTGATGGAGAGCCGATACTATTAAGGCGGAACATTGGCTAGAAAGCATGGAGAAGATCCTTGTAGTTTTGGGTTGTACATCAGAAGAAATGGTTACCTTAGCGGTGTTTAGATTGGATGGTGCGGCCGAGCATTGGTGGCTTGAATGAGATCGTTGGAGACGGCATGGAGTGCCTCGAGTGTGGGAGAACTTTGTCGAGGAGGTTATGGTACGGTTTAGTCGGCGGTAATTCAAGAAAGAAGAGAGATGGAATTCTAGTGTTAGAACAAGGAGATATGACCGTGGCTCGGTATTCAACAAAGTTTGCGAGTTGGCTGCTATTGTGGTTACTTGGTAGCGGATGAGGCTAGGAAGACCGAGAGGTTTGTGAAAGGCCTGAAGACGAAATATCGTAGGCAGCTTATTCCATTACTACTTACGGATTACCAAGGGGCGTGGATCGTGCACATGCTATGGAGTTGGACATCGAGTGCGGCTCGAAAATATCAAAGACTAATAGAAGCAATGGCGTTAAGAGAGGGCAGTCGGCACCTCAAGCAGTTAGTCAAGGAAAGGTGCGTTCGGGTGGCGGAGTGGTGCTACTACTTCTACTCGAGGCGAAGTGATGAGTTGATATACCATTATTGTATGAGGGCGGGACATCACTAGTGAATAAGTCTTTGGGGTAAATCGAGGGAAATGCTTTGCTTGTGGCGGCGATCATGTTCGTAAAGATTGCCCAAGGATGAGAGTTAGTCGATGCAGGAGTACTAGTCAACAATCTAGTGGCTCAAAGAGAGATGGTGACGGTCAGCCTATAGTTTGAGGCAGTGCGCGCGTGGCGGTTGGCCATTACGAAGTTTTGAGACCTATCAGAAATAGGAAGGTATATTCTTGTATATGTATATATTTATATTTAAATTATACTGTTCCTACTATTACCGTTATTATGAGTACGCGCTTTAATCGTTTGCTCATGTGCATTCATACATACATTATATGGTGTATTGTGTAATATTGGTTATTTGCTCGATTGGGAATAATACCCAATGTGAGATCGATATATGATGTGGTTTGTTTTGTGAATTACCGGTAGGTAATCGTACGTTGTGTATGGGTTCTTGTTTAGTCTATATATGTATAAGACTATGTTATATATAGAGTTGTGGTTTTGTGTGGTTATATATATATAAGGCCATAGTATGTATATATATGAAGTATGAATTATATATTGATACTTATTGGTTTGGTATGATGTTTGTATATTCTATAAAGATATGTTTAATATGATGAATAATATGATACTATAGTATTGTTAGTGGTTATTATGCGAGTAGTATACACTCGACTTGTGAGAAGGTTGGAGATTGCGATTTAGAGGATAATCATGGTTACACGGGAGAGATTAACGCTTCACCGCGAGTATTGAGACGTTAACGTTGTGTTAGGATGCTTAGTGTACATTGGTTGTAGACTTGGTCTAGAGCCTAAGAAAGGATAGTTTTTCGAAGTATAGACGTTACGAGTATCGGTAGACGTGTTGGTTTCTTGTAAATCCTAGTGAATTATCTTGGTTGGGTGTACTAGGTACACGAGTTTGGGGTAGCTATGATTGTTGTTTGCCAAGGTAATGGACCTTGTTACTTGGTCTGAATTTTTATTCAGTTACGTGCATTAGTTGTAGGAAACACCTACTTGATGCATTACATTGTAGTATACTAAATTCTCATTTCATAATTATTATCCCATGTTCATTCATTTCATTAGTATAGGGGACTGTTTGAAGGATGCTTAAAACTTTTTATTCATGAACCTTCGCATCCTTACGATGGAAACTTTTGAAGCTAATTCAGTAGGTACCCTGAATTGGTGAGCAAAAGGTATTCGTCGTTGGACTAGGATTGGTAAGAATTAAGTTAGAAATTGACTATACCCGTTACCAAATGGAATGGACTGAAATGGAATGAATTTTCAAAACACGTCATTAACGTGCTCTTATGTGTTATTACACGCGATTGGGAAATCGCAAGTGTGATTTACATGGTTTGAAATGCCAATTTGATTATCTTTGATTTGTTGGTAAATTGCTCCATAGGCAATTATTAATTCTTGTAACTTAGAATCTTTTGTGCTTGAATTTCATGATGTGCCCCGAAACAAATAGTTTCGGTAGTTGAATGTGTTCTTATGTTGAAGTTTGGGATTTTGCCTACATGATTGGCGTAATGTGTTCTTGTGTGTATTTGCGACTCAAGTATGAGTCATGTTATTTTCAATCGTAAGTGTTGATGTTGTTGTGTCTATCGAGAGTTCGTAGACTTTCGAATTTGGATTATTAGAGTTTAACCTTCGTGTATATTGTGGTGGTAGACTCAGAGATTCGAGTCTAGGTTGGTGGTTTTGAACTCGATGTATTGTGGTCTGTATCATGATTTAGAATTCGGGACGAATTCTTTTTAAGGTGGAGAGAGTGTGACACCCCGCTCCTTCGTTAGCTCGGTTTGCGTGCTATACTTGCACTTCTTTCTTTGTCGATTGTATGTTTGGTTTGCGAGAGGGTCTAGATATGTTTGAGAGACCACGTTAAGACCAAAACATTATTAAGAGACTCCATATAGTTGATGACTGGCTAAAGTCACAAGTCGTGACTTCGGCGATAGTCGAATGCGGCGATTGAGGGTTTGCTTGCGTTTTGGGTTCGTGACCTCGGTTTGGGTCCTAGACCTCTATAAGATTGTTTATTAACATGTTTAGATGTGTTAGACATCAAGTTCGAGGTCAGTAACACAAAACCCGAGTAAACTCTCAATCGAGTCGCATTTCGACTATCGTCGAGTTACGACTTGTGAGTTTAGCAAGTTAACAACTAAATGGCATCTCTTAAAAGTGTTTTGGTCTTAATGTGATCTCTCATACACATCTAGACTCTCTCACAAACCAAACAAGCGATCAACAAGAGAAGAAGTGCGAGCATTGCATGCAATTCAAGTTAACCGGGAATCGGGGTCTTACAAGGAATCCCTTCTCCAGCCTATAAATAGAAGGCCCCGACTTCAGTGAATTCACTCCAAACTCTCCTCACACAGTCACGCACGTAGTTAAACCTCCGTAGTGAGTTCTAAGAGATCGTCCTGAGAGAAATCCCTCATCTAAGCATTAAAGCTCCGTCAAAACTCCCCCCCCCCAAACACAAAACCAACCAGCCAAAGTGAAACCTAGTTGCCCTGCTAGGATTCCGCCCTATTCCAATGATTCCAAAATCCCAAAAAGAGCAGTTGCTTTGCCCGAATCCAAACGCTAAATCTGTAAAAAGCAAGCAGTTGCTCCGCCTGGTTCCTGGTGCCAGAAAGCAACTTTCGGAAGCAGTTACTCTGCCAAATCTTCGCAGCAACAAAAGACTCCCTCTCCCAGAAGGACAGAGTGAGCGCCCCTAAAAATATACTAGAAGTTAGTTGGTACGGGATAAAAACCCTCACGCTTCAAAAGGTAGGCTATTTAAAGTTTTTTAAATACATAAAAGTGCTATTTAAGCTGGCCCGATGTAATAAATATAAGCAGTTATGCTGCCCGGATTTCTATTTAAAAAATAGCACTAAAAAGAGTCATTATTATGGCCAAATATTTATAAATGTATTTGTAATTCCTGGAAAAAGATTATTGCAAGTTTGTAATAATATATATATATATATATATATATATGTTTAAATGTTTTATTTCATTTGCTAAATAAATATAATAAAATCATATTTTTAGCCAAAAATCATTTTGAGACCGAAAGGGCGAGTTGGGTGCCTAACACCTTCCCACCTCGTAACTTAGCCTCGAACCCTTTACAAAATCTGGTTACATTTAGTTTTTCTTTATTTCTCCTTAAAATAAAGATGACGACTATGTTACAACATTTTGAGTCCACAGTGAGGCCGGGCATATTCCAAAGCGCTCTTTGCAAAGTTTTTTTTTTTTTTTGCACTTTTAATTTCGTTTTCCCCTAAACAAGGGAAGATGGAATGAAAAAAGCCCTGTGTTTTCTGAATCTTGTTTTCTCCTAAACAAGGGAGGATGAGATACAGAAAACTCAAGGCACTCACAGTGGTCCACAATGAGGTCGAGCGTATTCCATGCGCTCTTCACAACGTTCTTTTTGCACTTTTAATTTCATTTTCCCCTAAACAAGGGAAGATGGAATGAAAAGAGCGTTGTCTTTTCTGAATCTTGTTTTCCCCTAAACAAAGGAGGATGAGATACAGAAAAATCCGGGGCACTCACACACGCTAAAGGATACGCGGACGCCTTAGCCAATCTTTTAAGGACTCGATTTCAACTACAAGCAAATTTACAGTATCTAACAATCACACATCAATATATCATCCCTCACATTCTCCAACACTCTACGATCTCTCTTATTCGACTTGCTCTAACCAAAAACAAAAGATACAACTCTCTCTTATCACAAATTCAAGACAATGTTGTTGTTGCATATCCATAATTTTTACTTCTTGTTGATGAGCCCAATATTTCCACTAATTTTCCCTCGAAATTCCTTTTATTATGTTATATTTTGTGTTAATTATACATTGGAAATATTATTATTTGTGAATTTGTGCTTTAATGTAGGTTTCCAAGGTGTAATCGAGTATTCATGGTGTTTAGCACGAAGTTCGAGGCAATTCTGAGCTACAAAGTTGAGTTGCCTCACATTGGAAGACTCAAGCAAATAAACAGAAGACTTATTCTTATTATTATTGCTTTTTGGTTTAACAAGCATTACACTAAGCTTAAACAGCCCATCGGTTACACAACCTTTTCCAACAAACATTCCACTCTTAGACAGAGTTACAACATCAGACTCAAAAACAATATGGAAGTCATGCTTCACCAGCAGAGTTCCGGACACTAAGTTCTTCCAGATATCTTATACATAGAGTACATTGTTAAGAGTCAGTTCCTTTCCGGACGTCATCTTCAACACCACTTTGCCTTGACCTTTGACTTTAGAAATGACAGAGTTTCCCATGAAAATCTTCTTGCCATTTTCAGCAGATTCAAAGGTAATGAGCATCTCCCTGTTGGAACACATATGCCTGCTAGCACCAGTGTCGATATACCATTGATTGGGGTTTAAACCCATAAAGTTCACTTCAGTGACAACCGCAACAAGGTTCAGGTCTGATACATCTTGAGAGATGTCATCCACCATCTTTGTTTCACAGTCTCTACTTGGCCTCTTGCAAGCCATGGCCTTGTGACCTGCGCCACCACAGTTGTAGCACTTTCCAGAAAATCTCTTCTTAGAGATTCCTCCCTTGGGTCCCAAACTAAACCTTTTTCCAGGACCAACCTTGTCTTTGCCTTTAGAGCTTTGGCCACGTTCCACCATATTGGTTTTAGCAGCCACATGAATGAATGTCTTTTTTTCTGAACCTCTATTGTTTTCTTTAATACGAAGCCTGAAAACTAGTTGTTCAATATTCATCTCCTTTCGCCTGTGTTTCAGATAGGTCTTGAAATCTTTCCAACCTAGAGGTAATCTCTAAATTATTGCAGCCACTTGAAAGGTTTCACTCACAACCATCCTTTCAGCCTGAATCTCGTGTAATATTACTTGCAGCTCTTACACTTTACTGTACACAGTATTGGAAACCACCATTTTATAATTCAGGAAGCGGCCAACAGATGTATAATTGTGGTCCAACGATGTCCATAGTTACTTTTTCGTTTTCTTATTACGCTAAACATTGTACAACAAATCTGTTAACCCATTCAGTATATAGTTTCTATAGAGGAAATCAGAATGATTCCATGCATCCACAACGAGTGTAGCTTGGACATCATTCTAATTCTCACCCACATTAGGAAGATCTTAACCTCGTTAAGTTTCACTACTAGAAAGCGTGCCTTCAGCGACGGAATTGAGCATCAGCGACGGAATTTATCACCTTTAGTGATGGGATTTTCCATCGCTGAATATTTCAGAATTTAATTTCAATTTATTTTCGGCGACTGAATTTTCCGTCGCTGAATATAAATTGTAAATTAAATTCTAATGAATGATAAAATATCAATAATATTTGAAATTAAATTAAATTAATATTTGAAATGTTAATTTAATGAATGATAAATTATCAATAATATTTGAAATTAAATTAAATTAATATTTGAAATGTTAATTTAATAATATAATATCAATAATTAAAATGATTAGCATCAATATAATTACAAAAATTAAAATATTCACATTACAACTTAACTTAACTTAACTTAACTTAACGTAACGTAACTTAACTTAACGTAACGTAACTTAACGTAACGTAACTTAACGTAATGTAACGTAATGTAACTTAACATGAAAACACGCTACGCCTATTGGCGAAATGGTATAATGGACTACGATGGACCATTATAACATGAAAACACGCTAAGCCTATTGGCGAAATGGTATAATGGACTACGATGGACTCTTATAACATGAAAACACGTTACGCCTATTGACGAAATGGTATAATGGAGTACGATAGACCATTATAACATGAAAAAACGCTACACTTATTGACGACATGTTATAATGGACTACGATGGACCATTATAACATGAAAACACGCTACGCCCTATTGACGAAATGTTATAATGGACTACGATGGACCATTATAACATAAAAACAAACTATGCCTATTGGCAAAATGTTATAACTTAATGTAACGTAACGTAACTTAACGTAACATAACGTAACTTAACTTACGTAATTTAACGTAACTTAACTTAACTTAGCAATAGCGTGGCAATGTGCGGCGTAATGTACAGCAACCAACGCGTAAACTTAGCGTGGCAGCAGCAACTTAGCGTGGTGGCAGCAACGTGGCAACAGCAGCGTGGCAACATAGGCAACCAACGTGGCAACTTAGCGTGGCAACTTGGCGTGGCTTAACATAACGTGGCAACTTAGCAACAAGCAACTTAAGCAGCAACTTGGCGTGAACTTAATTTAACTTAAGCGTAGCAACTTAACTCGGCTTAGCAACAGCAGCAAAGCGTGGCAATTTAACTTAGCGTGGCAACTTGGCGTGGCAACAGCAACCAGCTTAGCAACTAGCGTGGCAACTGGCGTAACGTGGCAACAGCAGTTTAGCGTGCAACTTAGCAGCAGTGGCAACTTGGCGTGGCAACAGCAACAGCAGCAGCAAGTTAGCGTAACTAACAGCAACAGCAACTTAGCAACCCAACTTAGCTTGGCAGCAGCAGTGCGTAACATGGCAACAACTCGGCTTAGCGTGGCAACCGCAAGTTAGCGTAACCGCGTAACTTAACAGCAGCAGCTTAACGTAGCAGTGGCAACCCAGCAGCGTGGCAACAGCAGAGTTAGCGTAACTAATTTAACTTAGCGTACTTGGCAACAGCTTAGCAACGTGGCAACTTAACCCAGCAACAGCAGCAGCAACAGCAACTTGGCTCAGCGTGGCAGCAACTTAACATGGCATGCCAGCAAGTTAACGAAACGCGTGGCAGCTTAATGGCGTGGCAACAGCAGCAGCTTGGCGCGTGGCGTAGCAACTTAAACAGCAGCAGATTGGCAGCGTGGCAGCAGCAAGCGTGGCAACTTGGCGACCCAGCGAGATTTAACCAGCGTGGCGCGTGCGTAACTTAAGGTAGCAACTGGCGTGGCGTAACTTAACGCAGCATGTAGCGTAATAACTTAACTTAACCAAGCTTAACTTAGCAAGCTTAACTTAAGCCAACTTAAGTTAACTAACCTAACCCTGACCACCGCCCCGACTGATGACCAATCCCGATCCAGATCCACGTCGGCCCGTCCCTTTCGACTGACCCCACCCCACCCCGTCGCACCACACCCAAATGGCCCGCTTGGGCCTACCAAAACCTAAATCCTTAAACTGAACAAACAAAGCGTAAACCATATACCATAACAACAACCTAAACTTAACCTAAGCCTAACTGACCCACTGACTGACCCCACTGACCACAACCACAAAACCTAAACCTTAAACCTAAAACCTAAACTTAAACTAAAGCCTAAACAGCGTAAACCATACACCGCTAACACTAACCCAAACAACAACCTAACCCCAACTGACCCTACCTCCTGCTTACCCCGCCCCCTTTACCTTAACAAAACCTAAACCTTAAACCTAAAACATAAACCTTAAACCTAAACCTAAACTAAACCTAACCTAAACCATACACCATTATAACATGAAAACATCGTGGCGAAATGTTATAATGATGCGACTGAACCATTATAACTAGCAGCAACTTAGCCGGCTTAGCAGCAGCAGCAAGCAGCAGCAGCAACGCGTAATGTAACTTAGCGTGGCGTAACATAACTTAGCAGCTTAGCATTAGCGTGGCGTAGCAACAACGTGGCGTAGCAACTAAACTTAGCGTGGCGTGGCAGCAAGTGCGTAACAGCAGCAGCAGCAGCAGCAGCAGCAGCAAGTTGGCAAGCAGCAATTTGGCAACTTGGCAAGCAGCAACGAAGCTTGGCAACATGGCATGGCAAGTTGGCTTGGCAGCAACAGCAGCAGCAGCGCGTGGCCAATAGCGTGGCAGTAACATAGCGTGGCTTAGCGTGGCGTGGCTTAGCGTGGCAACTGGCGTGGCATGAGGTTAATTTGGCTAACGTAGCGTAATTTAATAGCGTGGCAACTTAGCGTGGCGTGGCTTAGCGTGGCAAA
>CM028381.1:51040990-51174636 GCA_013146195.2 Codonopsis lanceolata | reverse complement strand
CCTAAGAAAGTGATATCGAATATCGATATGTTCTTTGTCTTGGAAAGTGCATCACGTGATTGTAGGTGATAGAGATTGCCGAGGTGTTATCACATAATTGGGCAATCACACTTTGATGTCGTAGTCACTAACCGGCCGTTTGATCCATAGTAGATGCTAGCAGCTACCAGCAGCTATGTACTCTGCTGGTAGAATTTGAAACGGATGCTTGTTTCTTGCTTGCCCAAGAGACGAGTCTGTCTCCTAGAAATTGACATGTTCCACTGGTGCTTTTTCTGTCAATCTTGGCAACCCAAGATAGTCGGATCCGAGTAGCCTACTAAATTGAAAGAGATTCCTCGATACCGATACCTAAGTTGGTGGTATCCGATACATATTTGATGATTCTTTTTGGTCATGCAAGAAGATGTGACTCACGAGGGTCCGCTTGAAATCTAGCACACACCCCAACAAAGATACACTATGCCTCGTCCGGCTGGCGTGAGGTAGAGCAGATCCAATTATCCCCCCTATAGTGGGTGATATCAACTTTCTTCCCTTTGTAGGTCTTTTTGTAAGTTTGCATTTAGCACCATTGAGTATCAAATGTGTTTGCCTGTTTCCAATCCAAATTTTTGACAAGATCTTTAGCATACTTGGATTGGCTGATGAATATTCCTTTGTTGGACTGTTGAATTTGAAGACCCAAGAAGAATGTGAGTTCTCCCATCATACTCATTTGAAACTTGCCAGTCATAAGCGTTTCAAATCGCTTACACAGCTTCTCATTTGTGGATCCGAAAATGATATCATCAACGTAGATCTGTACCAGCAGAGAATGTCCTTTGTGCTTGAGAATGAAGAGAGTGGTGTCGATCTTTCCTCGCACGAATCCTTGTTCAACCAAGAATTTAGAAAGGGTTTCATACCAGGCTCGAGGAGCTTGCTTAAGACCATAGAGAGCCTTCTTAAGCTTGTAAACATGAGTTTCTTTCCCTTTTTCTACAAAGCCTGGAGGTTGAGCAACGTAGACTGTTTCTTGAAGATCACCATTAAGAAAAGCGCTCTTGACATCCATTTGGTACACAGCACAAAGTCCTTGTATGTAGCATAGGCTAAGAAAATTCTGATAGCTTCCAATCTTGCTACAGAGCGAATGTTTCATCATAGTCGATTCCTTCTTCGGCGATATCCTTGTGCAACAAGTCTTGCTTTTTCCTCACTATGTTCCCATCCTCATCCTTCTTGTTTTCGAACACCCATTTTGTGCCAATGATAGTATGATCAGCAGGCTTTGGAACTAGCTTCCATACTTGACATCGTTCAAATTGTTGAAGTTCTTCTTGCATGGCTTCCAGCCAACTTGGATCTTGAAGAGCTTCTTCGATCTTCTTTGGCTCTTCTTCTGAAACGAATGCAAAGACGTAACATACATTCATTCTTGGAGGATCTTCTGGTGCGAACTCCAACATGAATGTCACCAATGATTTGAGAGATATGATGGTCTTTACATGTTCTTGTGACAAAGCAGAATATGATGAGTTGTCGCTGCTTTCTACATGACAAGGTTCAAGGAGGGCTATAGGGAAGATCACCGTGTCTTGATGAGAGTTGTGTTCGAATTTGGTTCATAGGTGAGTTGAGGAATAGGATTTTCAGTTGAGAAACAAAGGGTTCTTGATTCGGTTTTCGAGCAGGTTGAAGTCTTCTCGTGACCCGCTTGTTAAGAAGTGATGGTCGTGAATATTTGATTGAGTTGGCGGTGAAGGATTAGGTATATGAGAGGTTGATGATTTGGATGTACTGCCTCAACATCAACAAAGTCATCAAGAACATTTGGAGCCACATGTGGCTCTAATAAATCAAATTCATCAAATGAGACATGAATGATTCAACTATTTTTAATAAGCGTTTGTTGAAAACCCCGTAAGCTTTGGAGTGTAAGGCATAACCCAAAAATACACCTTCATCGGCTTTATGATCAAATTTGCCTCTATAATCATTACCATTGTAGACTACAAAGCATTACATACCGAAGATTTTAAAAATCCAATGTTTGGGGTTTTACCTCTCCAAAGTTCATGGGTGTTTTACCGTGAAATTTGTTGATCAATGATCGTTACGAGTGAAGCAGTCAGATTGACGCCTGTATGTTTGGGCAACTTTGCTTCAGAAGCATAGTTTTAGCGGCTTCAATAAGTGTTCTCGTTTTTCCTTTCAAACGCCGCTTTGTGGTGTTCTTACAGAGAAGTTGTGCCCAATACCGTGATCATCACAAGATTTTGCTATTCCATTATTGGTGAACTCGCCATTGTCTCGATCGAACATCACCGATTTCATCGAAGTTTTTGTGTTTGCAATCTTCCGAATAGTGTTGTAAGAAGATCGTATGTGTGATCTTTAGAAGACATCATCTCTGGCCCAAGTGTATCTTGTATAATCATCCACTACTACTAGCGTGTATCTGAAACCACCATAACTAATAGTAGTGACTGGTCCGAAGAGATCCATGTGTAGCAGTTGTAGAGGTCTTGTCGTTGAGAGTCCTGGTTTGCTTTTGAATGACGTTTTTGAGAGCTTTCCCAGTTGGCATGCTTTGCACGAACGATCATGGTCAGCAGAGACCTTTGGCAATCCTTTGACTAGACCTTCTTTGGATAACTTGGCTAGATATTTGAAGTTCAAATGACTAAGTCTTTTATGCCACAGCCAACTTTTGTCTTGAGCAGAGTTTGCTACGAGACATAGATTGGCAGTCTTACCGTAGGCATTCAAATCTATCACATAGACATTTCCTTGTCTATGACCAGTAACCAAGGTTGAGCAAGAGACTGGATCCTTGATATCACATCTGTTTGAGGAGAATTGACATATAAGCCCTTTGTCACAAAATTGGGAAATACTCAGGAGATTGTGTTTCAAGCCTTCTACTAGAGAGACTTTTCCGATGGAGAGATTTCCTCGAATGATGGATCCATAGCCAATTGTTCTTCCTTTAGCATTGTCTCCGAAGATGACTGGAGGGCCTTCTCGGCAAATATTAGAGAGAAGCGTGATTCTCCGGTCATGTGTCTTGAGCAGCCGCTATCTAGATACCATACATCTTTCTTATCTGAACTGGAATTAGCCATGAAGCACACCTGAGATGTAGAGGTAAGAAAATCATGGTCCCCTTTTATTTTCCTTTATGGGTCCAAATGGTTAGCATATTTTTGGAACCCATACTTGCCTGATTTTTGGAATAGGGGATCCAGCAGGCTTCATGATGGATTTCAGCAGACATTCATGGACCAGTGGCCAAAACACTTACAAAATGTACAAGTTGATGAAAATTACGTAAGTCTACATGATTATGCTGGATATTTGAAGGTTTTTGAACATTTTTCTTAACAGCAGCTTTTGAGTTAGTAGTCTTGTTAACAGCATGCTTAGAGGCTTCTGTATGAGGCTTCTTGAGTCTCAGATATAGCCTCTTTGCTTTAGCAAAAGAATGTTTGCTGGTAGTAGACTTTGATACCTCATGCATTTTTCCTTTAAGCTTGGTATCAACATTCGCGTAGCAAAGAGCACCATTTGTAGTATCGTTGATGAATCCGATAGGTTTGAGCAGACTTTCATAGGCCCCGAAACAAAGCCTTTGCTTTCACGTAAGTGGTGGAGGGTCAGGTAAGTTTGTACCTCCTTTAACGATTTATCTCCAGCAGATGATTGCTTTGCTTTCAAAGCTTCTCTCGCTTTTGATAATTTGAACCTTAGGGTATTTATAAGGAGTAGCAAGAATAACCAATTCCTTCTTTACCCTTGTTAGGTTTCTCGATATTGTGCAGAATATTACTATTCACCGTAAAATGTTCATTTTCTTGTTTAGAGGTTGCACCAGAGATGTCATTAGAGAATCCTAGCCCGCATTTATCTCTTGAGGGCTTCGATCTCCAAGAATTTGATCAAAGACCGCCGCTGAGTTATTCCATGAGTTAATGGTCTTTTGCAACTCATCTTTCTAAGCAGATATCTCTTTGGCATGATCAATAAGGCAAGTAACCTTTTCATTGAGAAACTTGTTCTCTTCTTTTAACTTGATACTTTCCTGCTGAATTCCATGGAGAGTTTTTAGCTCGGCTTCCAAAGGATTTCTCGCCCCAAATTTTCTCATGACTTTTAGCTAACTTAACATATGCCTTTCAATTCATTGAATTCCTCTAGCATGTCTTGAGCATCCTTGAGGATTTCTTCTTTTGAAGGCTCTTCAGAAGCTTGTTCAATGTTAGCTTGAAAAGGAGAATATTTAACATCACTGTCTGAGTCATAGGTGGGAGGTGACTCCAGAGCAACAAGACAAATGTGTGCCTACTCAGTGAGTCATCACTATCATCCTCGCCGACCGGCTTCAAACCAAGTGGCTACATGGTTTTCTTCTAAGTCCTCACTAAGACCTCTATGTTTAGAAAATGATTTAGAAGGTCTCCTTTTATAGGCTTCATATTTAGGCTTAGGACATTTAGAAGCAAAGTGACCGTGTTTCTCGCAATTGTAGCAAACTAACTCATTATTGTGAGTTTTCGCCAGCCTTTCCGAAAGTCTGCTGATTTGCTTCTTTTTTTTTGTTAAATTTTGAGAACTTTTGAAATTTCTTAACGAACATAGCAAATTGCTCGTCAGAGAGAATTTCATTCTCATTTGAAGAGGAAGTAGATGGTTTACTTTCGAAAGCAGAATTTCCCGAGAGATAGCGTAAAAGGAAGGAAGTTTAAAATGTTTGTCCCTGTTCTTGAGCTTGAAGTAATTCTTGCTCATAGACTGTTAAACTCGCATACAAACTTCTGAGATGCATGGAGTTCAAGTCTTTGGACTCTTTTATTGCAGTGGTTTTTACATGCCACAAACTTCCTAAAGAAGCTAGAAATCTCATATTTACTTCTTTAATACTATATTCTTTTCCTAAAGAGTAACAACTATTTACTACCTCACAAAATCTGTCGTAGGCTTGCCGTAGAGTCTCCTTAGGATCTTTTCTGAATGAGTCGAACTGTTGAATGTAGTTGTACTTTCTGTTGTCTCTTGTGGGTAGATCTCCTTCAAGATATTCCACCAAGGCTTCCCACATTTCCTTGGCAGTTTTGCATCTGATGATCTGTTGATATGTGCTTGTGTCGACAGAGCTAGATATAATATGAATAGCCTTGCTGTCGAGTTCAACAAGCCTCCTTTCTTCGTCTGTCCATTCGTTCATAGATTTAGGTATCTCAGGAGGACCACCGCTACTTCAAAGAAGTAGGTTGGGCTTCATTGGAATATATGGACATGTCAGAACACATTGCCACAACCGATTGTCAATAGAGTTCATATATCTCATAACCTTATCTTTCCATACTTCGAAATGGCCTTCGTCCAATATTGGGACGTGGCTGGTATTTGAAGTAGGCAGCATATAGTGAGCCATAGGATCTATTCTCAAGAGGTTAATCTTGGAAAAATATTTTTTCAAAGAATTCAGCTCTGATACCAATTGTTGGTCCCAAAATAGGCTCAATCTAGGCTAGAAGGGGGGGGGGTTGAATAGCCTAGTTATGTTTTTTATTAAAACTTTTTCTTTTAAGAACACTTCTTAAGGATTTATGAAAGGTTTGAATAGAAGAGTTTAGGCAGCGGAAACAAAATATATTAAGAATTAGCAGGACTGCTGTTAAGGTAGTGCAGAAACTGTAATTGTTAAACACAAGCAGTTAAGTGGAGTAATAAGAACAGCTCATAAAGACACGTGAATTTGAAGTGGTTCGTACTGTGAATAGTACTACATCCACTACCAAAGTGGTTAGCTTTGGATTTTAAATGTGCACTTGTTTATCCACTAGGTTTATGATTTAGATCTCTAATGGATCGTGTACAAAATTAGTTTTTAACCAAGTGTATAAAGGTGAGAGAGACAATCAATGAATAATTGTTCTCTACACATGCAGAATTAAAGAACAGTTTAAAGACAAACTAAATGAAGCTGAAAAGAATTTAAGGTGGCAGATCTGCAGCTTCAGGAAGTTTGGTGAAGTGTTAGTCCTTGTCCTTTGATCTCTTGAATGCTTGAGTGATGAAGATGAAGCTTGAGAGTTAATGCGCAAGAGTTGTTTCTTCAGATCTCAAAACTTGAATATATACCAGAAGAGATCTTTTGACCGTTGGTCTGAGTTCAGAGATAATTGTGACCAACGTTCCTTTGCATTAAATGCAAATCGGCGCTTTGGGAGAAGAAGCAGTCACAATCATCAGAGATGTAGTGTGCAGAGAAAACATTACTAAACAGAGTAATGTTTCAGAGTGCAGGCTTTGCCGCTTGGAAAGTCTTCTTAGCCAAAACGGGTAATGTCTTCGCCTTCGATTTCGTGATACACCGACAGCTTGTCATCATGCGAGTTGACTTCTTGAAAAATAATCTGGTGAAGACATAATGACTAGATATTTTCGAAAATATCTAAATAGGTGTACACGTGTCATTGTTTCTTGATTTTGGCCAATTTTGATTTTCCGCTATTTGAGCAGACTTCAAAGTCTGCTGGTCCTTCACGGGCTGCTGTAGAAGCTTGCTGTTGGACGCCTAAGAACTAACACTTAGAAACTATTCTAAGTAAAATGATTCTAAGACAGTTGCCACACTAATCGGTACGCAGACCTTTTAGCCTACTGTACAATAGAATCAGAAGATGACTCAACCAAATCTAATCATAGGAATCAACAGGGGTGTTGTCTATGATAGCGCGTTGGAATGCGTCTCGATTGCCTTTAGTGGATTTTTGATCCAATATGGGAATCTTGGGTTTCCCGCATCAAGTTATTCCTTTTTTAGGGGATACCAGGATATGGGAATGCATCACCCTCTCATTCTCATTTTTCCTTTTTTAGGGGAAAACGAAAAAGTGCAAAAAAGGATGTTGCGACGCCCCCACTATGGATTTTATTAAAAATAGCCTTATGGTCCGTTTCAGATCACTATGGTACCTTTGGGTTTCCCGCATCAAGTTATCCCTTGTTTATGGGATACCAGGATATGGGAATACATCACCCTTCCATTCTCATTCTCCCTTTTTTAGGGGAAACGGAAAAGTGCAAAGAAGGAGTGTTGCGAGGCCCCACTGGATCAAAAAGTTTTAGAGTCGTCATCTTTATTTTAAGGCAAAAATAAAGCAAAACCAGAAAAAAGAAAAGAAAACCAGAGATAGAAAACGGGTTCAGAGGCTAAGTTACGAGTTGGGAATATGCTAGGCACCCAACTTGCCCTTTCGGTCTCAAAATAGTTTTTGGCTAATGTATGTTTATTGTTATATTTATTTAGCAAATAAATAAAGCATTAAAAGACAGGAAAATAAAACAAATACATCCATGGCTACATAATTTACGGACTTGCAGCCATTTCCTTACAATAATTACAAATGTATTTAAAAACATTTGGCCATTATAACGGCTCTTTTTACATAATATTTCCTATTCTAATCCGGGCAGCACAACGGCTTATATTGACTACATTGGACCGGATTTAAATAATAACTTTAAATAATAAATAAATAAATGAACTAGAAAATAAATAAAACGCTCTTAAAAGCTATTACCTTTTGGAATGGTAGTGTGCTCGCTCTGTCCTTCAGGGAGAGGGAGTCTTTTTTTCTTCTTCTTGTTGTTGTGTGGTTGTTGTTTTGATTTGGGCAGAGTAACTGCTTATTTTGGATGACTTTCGCTCGTTCACTCGGGCAGAGTGACAGCTTATTTTGGATGGTTTTGGCCTTTTTGGTTGGGCGGAATAACGGCTTATTTTTTGTGTATTTCAGCTCATCACTCGGGCAGAGTAACAGCTTACTTTGGGGATTTTGGGCTGGGGAAGTAAGGTGGATACCTAACTAAAATGCTAGGGATCACTTATAACCGGTGGATTTTAGTTTTGGCGGAGTTTGGACGGGGTTTGGAAGTTTTAGTGGGCTACACACACCTATCTCGCACCTCTCGTTAAAACTCTCGGCGTTATTACGACGCGGAGAGAAATTCACAGCATTTCTTCGCGGATGAAATGGTTGTCGAAATGGGGAGCCCAGTGCCTCAATTTATAGGAGGAGTGAGGGACTCATCGGGAATAAGAAATTCCCTCAGTCGGCTTCCTTCGTTTGTACAACGGCCTTCGCGAATTGCACAATGCATTAAGTCTGAGGGCTACGAGTGACACCCTTGGTGCCGACACATCCTTTGAATGGCGCGGCGCCCACCATGCCTTTTGGCCGCACCATCTTACTATTGAAGTTTCATTTTCAGCACTTTCACCCCTCGCAATTCACTGTTTTGCGCATCCTGTTTTGCCTTACGCATTTTCGACTCCTGTAACTTGACAGTTGTTAATTTTGAACAATTCTTGATATCACATGTCAGAGTCACATACCAGGGGTACGAAATTGGGGTGTCTACAGTATTATGGATTTGGAGGCCATACATGTTAATGATGAACGAATCGATGAAAATTCTGAAAGTTCTTGGAAGGGATTGCTGAAACTGGTGCAGATCACGTTTAGAGTTCTGGAAATCTTTGTTGCAAGCTTGAAAAGCAAAAGTATGGATGATTGCCTCTGTTTTCGATTTCTCACGAATTTTTCTCTCACGAATTTTGAAGGAGATAAAAATTTCAAAATGAGAAGGAAGCTTTGCTTTTATGCCGGTTGGAACCGTCACTTGGGAGTTTTCTCATCATTACGACTCAAAAATCGAGGCAGCATTTAATGCCCTATGGGGAAACGAACCCGTGTAAGTGCGCAAGCGGCGAATGGCGGCTCGTATCCCTAAAAACCCTTTTGGTTGGCGTCCACTCTTAATTTTGATCGAGGGCAACTCGATGTGCTTATGGAAAGCTGCTTTTTAAGGAGTGATTTGACTAAGAAATTCGAAGTTCTCCTCGCTCCGAGCATTAATACTTGGTGAGCGAGGAATAAGGGGCTACTGAGCTGCCCGGCCCAATAGGCCCAAGACATGGGGCATGTGTCTGGCATAGGATTATCATTTACAGTTAATACGTGTGCATCCTAAAACCAATTGGGTATAGTCTCATCTCGAACTCTATTTCTCATACGAACTCCTGAGTTGAGATCACCAATGATTTGAGAAATAGGATGATCTCTTGTTTCAATAATGGTTGGAGGAAGATCACTTCTGGTGGGTTCTTCCCTTAAGAATTCTGGAGAAGGTTGAGAAGGAGATTCACCAAAATCTGGTTCAGAAGAGATAGGATCTTCGAAACCTTCATTTTCTGGTGAACAAGAAGGATGAGTGATTTGCAAAGGTGTTTGGGGTAAGACAAAAGAGATGGATTCTGGGTCAACAGAAGTGTTGGAACTGGTACCGGCAGAGTTGAAGTCTGCCAGTGAAGGGTTAGCGGTACTGCAAGGGTCTGCAGTTGCAAAATTCTGAGAAGGAGTGGAAGTAGAAGCTGTACTTGTACCTGTCTCATCATTATCAGAATTATTAGCAACATTCGGAGCCTTTCTAGGCTCTAACAAGTCATATTCATCAAAAGTAACATGCACAGATTCTAAAATTTTCAAATGAGTTTTACTGAAAATGCGAAAAGCTTTTGAATGTTTGGAATAGCCCAGAAAAATTCCTTCGTCTGATTTTGCATCAAATTTTCCTCTATATTCTTTTCCATTATGAAGAATAAAACATTTACAACAGAAGATTTTAAAAAATCCTATGTTTGGGGCTCTTCCTCTCCATATTTCATATGGAGTTTTGTTATGAAACTTGTTTACCGTGGATCTGCTCGGTAAACATGCAGAAGTTGATTCCGCCTGTAGTACTTTGAAGTTTTGCTTCGCCAAAGATAGTTCTTGCTGCTTCAATCAGTGTTCTGTTCTTTCGTTCAGCTACACCATTTTGTTGAGGAGTTCCGACAGCAGATAAGTTGTGGCCGATCCCGTGGTCATCACAATATCTTTCTATACCATTGTTCTTGAATTCGGTGCAATTGTCTGATCTTATGTCACTAATATCTTGAAGCTTTTGGGTTTGAAGTCTTCTGAAAAGAGCGGTGACTAGATCATATGTCTCATCTTTCGAAGTCATTGTTTCGATCCAGGTGAACCTAGAGTAGTTGTCAACTACCACAAGTGTGTACTTGTCTCCCGAAATACTGACTGTAGTGATTGGTCCAAAGAGATCCATATGCAGAAGTTGAAGAGGTCTGTTTGTTAACATAACAGACTTTCTTTTGAAGGAAGACTTGGAAAGTTTTCCTAATTGGCAAGCTTTACAACTTCTGTCATGGTGGGCAAACACCGTAGGAAGACCTTTGACAAGCCCATCTTTGGAGAGCTTGGAGAGGTACTTGAAGTTGAGGTGACTGAGATGCTTATGTCATAGCCAACTGTTGTCACGAACGTTATTAGCGACTAGGCAAAGGCTGGAGAATCTCCCTAGAAGATTTAAGTCCATGACATAGACGTTTCCTTGTCTGTTGCCGGTCAGTATTGTAGAGCAGGATTTACGATCTTTGATGAGGAACTGGTTGGAGTTAATGGGCAGATCAATCCTTTGTCACATAATTGGGATATGCTCAGAAGATTATGCTTTAAGCCGCTCACTAGAGAAACTTTGTTGATGGAGAGACTTCCTCTAGTGATTGAGCCATACCCAATTGTTTTTCCTCTTGCATTGTCTCCGAAAATAACTGTGGGACCTTTGGCTTCAGCTATATCTATGAGTAGACTGCTTCCGTCATGTGTCTTGAGCACCACCGTCTGTGTACTGATGTCTTTATTTTCTGAATTTATAGCCATGAAGCATACCTGAAAAAGATTTAAAGCAACAAGGTCCCCTTTATTTTCTTTTGGGTCCTAAGGATTAGCAACCTTTGGAACCCATACTGCTTAACCTTGAGAGAACTAGGTCTCTCGATTTTGAGTGAACCTTAGCAGCGCCTGGGGCCAGATGACCTAGGCAATTGCAAGAATGACATAAATGGAAGTTCCATAGAGAACTATCAGTGGCTTTAGCTGAAGAGTGATTGTGATTATCCTTTTTCTTAACAACTGTCCTTGGTTCAGTTTGCTTGTTGACGATAGACTTAATTGGTTTCTTTTGGATCTTCCTAGGTATGTTACCACCAGACTTAGTTTTGGCTCGTCTGTTGATAAATTTTTTAGGAGGATTCGATAGAATACCTTTAAGTTTATTTTCAACAGGTACAGGTGCCTTGCCTATTTCATAAACAAACTTGATAGTCACCCGTAGAGATTTAGTAGGTCTACCGCCAGCAGACTTTGCCTTAGCAGAGTTGTCGCCGCAGACTTTAGTTTTCTACCGCTTCAAGCTTCGTGTGTCTCATCCGATCGGTGATCTTGGCTTTCCTTTCGAGCCTTGGGATAAACATAAGGAACACTTGAATAACCAAGGCCTTGTTTCCCTTGTTTCCGAACGCCCTGCTTAGAGAAGGAGATATCATTAGCAGTCTCGGAGGATTCACCTTTCTCTGTGACAGATGGGAATGTCATACTGGGCTCATCCGAGTATCCTATGCCAGATTTATCTTTACAAGATTTTTGGCTTGAAAGGATTTCTTCGAAGGTATCCTTGAGTCGCTCCAGAGTCAATTGTCTTTTGCAAGGCAATTTTCTCCAGGTCAAGTCCTTTGATGTGCTCAGTGAGACATTTGATTTTGTCACAAAGGAATTTGTTTTCTCCTTTGAGCTTGATAATTTCTTGTAGACAACTATTGAGAGTTTGAATCTCAACTATTGAGAAGTTCTTCCTTACTGAAGTTTTCACTGTTGATCTCACTTTTATCCAAGGGACTAGGTGAGACTTCGACTTCATTTTCAGAGTCATAGGTGGGACCTGAATCATGAGCTATTAAGCATATGTTAGCTTGCTCACAATCATCCTCTTCCTCTTCTGAATAAGTCTCAAACCATGTAGCTACCTGTTTCTCTTCTATGTCTTCAGCTAACATACCTTTTTGCTTTTGAAACTTTTTATAAGTAGGTCTTCGGTATGCTTAAAATTTTGGCTTTGGACATTTTGAGGCAAAGTGACCAGGTTTTCTACAATTGTAACACACAAGCTCTTCTTTTGATGAGCTTTCACCAGTCTTTCTGAAAGGTTGTTGGTGTGTGTCCTTTCTTCCATATTTTGCAAATTTTTGAAAACGTTTTACAAACATAGCAAATTGTTCATCTGAGAGAAAATCATTTTCACTGGAGGAAGTGGAAGGTTTGTTTTCAACAAAGGGGTTTCTTCGACCATGGTCGGCAGAGACACGCTCGAACTGCTTGTCCCGCTTCTAGAGCTTGATTTACTTCGAGCTCATAAACCTTCAAACTTGCGTAAAGACTACGGAGAGTCATTTCGTTTAAGTTTTTGGATTCTTTCATGGCAGTGGTCTTAACATGCCATAAGCTACCTAGAGAGCCTAGAAACCTCAAGTTCATTTCCTTTTTGTCATAGGTTTTACCAAGAGAAAAGCAGCTATTAATTACCTCACTGAAGCGATCGTATGCTTGTCTCAAGGTTTCCTTCGGATCCTTTTTGAAGGAATCAAACTGCTGGATGTATGTGTATTTTCTGTTATCTCTTGTGTCTTGGTCTCCTTCCAAATATTCCACAAGAGCTTCCCACATCTCTTTTGCAGTAGTACATTGGATTACTTGTTAGTATGTGCTTGTGTCTAGAGAGCTAATAATGATATTGATTGCTTTACTATCTAGCTCTACCAGTTTTCTGTCGTCCTCTGTCCATTCTGATTCTTCTTTGGGAACTTCTGCAGGATTCCCAGCGATGGTGGCTATAAGGTTGGCCTTCATTGGTACATGTTGTCCTGCTATAACACATTTCCATAACATGTTGTCAATGGAGTTCATAAAACGCATTACCTTATCCTTCCAAACATCGAAATGGCCTTCGTCCAATATTGGGACGTGGTTCGCATTTGATGTAGGCAGCATGTAGTGTGTTTGTGTCATTGGATCGAATCTCTCAAGAGTTTAATCTCGGAAAAACTAGTTTTCAAAGAGTCAAGCTCTGATACCAATTGTGAGTCCCAACGGGCACAATAATAAGCTAGAAGGGGGGGTTGAATAGCTTATTATACACTTAAAAACTTTTAAGTAAGTTCTTTTTCAAAGTACTTACAATCTATTGAAAAGATTGAAGTAGCGGAAGTCTTGCAAAAAAACTGGTTTAGGTCTGCCGATAAGGACTACTGGTAGACCTTAACTGGTTACTTAAGTTTGCTGTTAAGGATAAAGATAAACGAAGTAATAAACAATTCAATAAGTAAACAAACAGTAAAGGAATAACACAAGTATTTTGGGATGGTTCACACTTTAAAGAGTGCTACGTCCACCACCAAGGCAGTCAACCTTGGATTTAAAAGTGCACTATGTTTTCCACTAGATCTATTACAAAGAATATTTCCAATGGATCGTGTACAAAATCTTGACTTGTGTTTGGGGGTTAAGGAATTAAATATCTGTGTAAACAAGATATTTAATTGATGCAGAAGAATAGCTATGAATGAAAACAACAAGAAGTTAAATAATAAATGTTGATGCAGAGCTTCTTGTTGTTGTCGAGGACTTCTTGATCTGTTTAGGATCTCTTGAATGCACTGAGTATAAAGATTTAGAGTTGTTGTAGAATTTTCAGAGCAATTGATCAAGTGTATTTCTTCAGTCTTTAATGGCGGCATTTATAGATGGAGCATTCTGAAGATCCGTTGGAGAAGACGAAGACTTAACAGCTCTATTAGGTTGAATGCATTAAATGCATGGAGCTGTTTTGGAGAATTTCGTATTCACATATATCGAGCAGGGAATGGGTGCAGATATCTTTTGCAGAGACTAGAAACCGGGCAATCTGGATGTCAGATCTGTAATAGTTGTTACAGATAGTAGGTGACGCCTTTTCTCTGCTTTTCTGCTCAATCTGAAAGTCTTCCTACTTTCAAAAGCTACTTTCGTGTCGAGATTTTGGAATGTCTCAATTTAAATTCAAACTGATACGGGTGAACTTAAATTGATCCACTAATAAATGTTTGACTGGACACGTCATGATAGACCACGTGCAGACAAGGTCTGCCGTTGTGAGCTGTAGCAGGTCTTCCGGTGAAGCTTTAAAGGAGGTCTTCCGCTGAACCTGTGAAGTCCTATAAAAACTATACTTGGCAAAGTTCTATACACAATTGCCACGCTAATCGATACGCAACCCAATTAGCCACTGAAGTATAAAACTAATGTAATGTATGAGCAGATATAAATCTAAATACAATGAGTATCAACAATCTTCTCCTATTTATATCTGGTCATCATTACTACAAATGAGGGCTATAACCGACTATGTGATAGATAATAGCATGTCTAATAGAATTTTTAATTTTATAACGGAAGACGTGCCTCTATCAAACAGTAGAACACTCAAATGTAAAATCTAATCTAGGTGCACAAAATATAAGGAACTCATAGAACATCACACTGATTAGTAGCAGTCAGTTTAAATAAATTTAAACTGAGTGTTTAAATTCTAAGCAGATATTAGAAATGTAATAACAAGAATTTTAAACAATAGACAATTTTTGAAAGGCAAATGATCTTCTGTATTATAAATGAGAAGTTTAATGTTTACAGAGTTTAATGAGAATTTTAAACAATAGACCAAGGTCGTTTCCCTTTTCCTTTGTCTGCTGCTTCTTTCTCCCTTCTCTGTCGCTCTAGCTCTTCAGTTCTTCGAACGTATTCGTCATCGTCATCCGTGGGAGGTCTAGTGGAACGAGAACGGTAGTCGAGTTCTTCACGAAAACCGTTGTTCTCTTCCATAAGCATACGGTTGATAGACTACATTTGCTTCTCCTCCGTGATGGCCAGATCACGATCACGCCGAGCATTCATAATGTCATGAGCTGAGTCGCGAGCTAAGTTCTTGAGCTCGAGGACAGGTGGATGGTTGTTGCCGAGATAAAGTGTGATAGCGTGGAATAGCTCGTAGAAAAGGGATGAGCAAAGTCGAACACATTCATCTCGTTGAGCTTCAACGTTGATCTTGACGTTCGTAAACTCATGTCTCATCTGTCCAAAACGGGTCCACATGTCCTCTTGGAATTGGCGAAGAAGAACAGCAGTCCTGTCGTTGGCCTTGGACGCGGCAGTGGCGATTTCAGCGGTGGCGATAGAGATGCTAGTGAGCTCGCCTAACCGTTCATAGATAGCGTCCAGCCGAGACAAAATTTCAGCATTGGCCGGCTGAGAGGAAGAATGTTCCTGGCCAATGTGAATGTGAGTTGTACCGGCAGAGGAGGTAGCTCCAGGGGATAAGGGCCGGAAGGGCTGTTGGAGGGGTGAGGTGACGGAGTCGGTAGAGGTGGAGTCTTGGGTTGGGATGGTGTTGGTATAAGAGGAAATGGTTTTTGGTGGGGAGGGAGGTGGGGTTGGTGGATAATCTAACTCAATGTCAGTGTCAGAATTGTCACTGACTATTGATGATTCTGGTAAAGGGTCGGTGGAGAACCAAAAAGAGGGGGCTGGATAGAAGAGGGATTTGGGTTTGCGAAGGTGAGGTTGTGGTTGTGGTTGATCTTGGGAGAATAGATCTGCTACTGATGAAAGTTCAAAGAGGAATTTGGCAGCAGCAGAGTCTATTGGTATGGTAGGAGTGGGTTGGGTTGGTTTGGATGGTGTAGATGAGGTGAGGTAGGGGTAGATGGGTTAGGAGAGTAGTTAAAAGGTGAAGGAGGAGGGGTAGGGGTTCGGGTAGGCTCCTCCTATCTGTGAGGCTCCTCTGAGGGATAGACTCCTCCGGAGGGGGTGAAGTCCTCTGAGTAGATGACTCGATAGGATTAGGTTGGTTTGGTGTGGCGGTAGGGGGTTGGTTGGCGGTAGTGAGTTAGGTGCCGGCAGACCTCTTTTTCTTCCTTAGCAACTGAATGGGGGGCTTACCTGCGTCATCGGTAGAGGCTGGAATGGCTGCCGGTGGCTAGTCTTCAAAGGTTTTACGTAGTTGCCTACGTTTTGGTTTGGGAGAGGGTGCAGGTGAAGGTGAGGGTGGTCGTTTGGTTTGAGGAAAAGGCTGGGTAGAGGGTGTTGGTTGAGCTGTGGTAGCTAGTGGAGGAGATGGAGACTTACCAGCGGCAGAGGAAGAGCATCCGGCAGACTTGTCCTTTCAGCTTTCCTTCAGCTCTTTCCTTATCCTTTTAGCCTGTTGTTCCTCAGCTGCCACTTCTTCCGCCCGAGCCTTCTTGGCCTTAGCTTTCTGCTTGGACCGCAATAGCTGCTTTGCCTCATCAGCCAGATCTTTGGCTTGTTCGTGGAGGGTCTTAGCAACTTGGTCATCAAATTTAGAAAACGCCTTTTTGAAGGTCTTGCTAGCCGTTTCATACGCTTCCATGTTGAAGCGTGTAACTATAATGGGCACAGGCTTTGCAATTTTGTTGACGGAGATGGGCGGAAGACCTTTCTGCTGCCTTCGCTTGTTCTCGTATTCTATATACTTGTTGAAGAACGAAGCGGTCAGCTGTTTGTCCTTGGACACCATTATAAGCTCATCTTCCTTGATGGAAGAGTTGACCTTCTCTGTGTCTCGAAGGAGAGCGTTGATTAGCCTGACAAATGGCCGTTTGCAGTTGGGGTTGTTCTTGACCTTCTCAACGCACTGCTTCAGTTCGTTAAAGATAATAGTCGAAGTTGAGACGGGTCTGAAGGTAGACGGCACTTGTGAGATTCAGCCGTTGTGCCGTGAACATGTCATGTGCACCGCTTTTGAACAGCAGCCCCTTATCGATCAAGTGGCTTGAGCAGTAGACGTCTAGTGGGAAGAGATTCCTCAACATCTTCCCTTGTGGTTCCCTTGGGTTACCAATGCCCCCCCCCATTGCTTCCCAGGCATGATCAGCCTCAGCAATTGTTGATTCAAGGGCACCACCAAAGTGCACACCAATAATGGTGGAGATTGTCTTGGCGATGATGGAGATAGGACGTCCTCGAATCCATCCACGAAGAGCATTCTGATTTCTGAGCTCCATTCGTTGGTAGAACTCTTCAGCCAAGAAAATGTTGTAGCTCTTGTCGTTGAGACAGAAGAGTGGAAGAATCCCCGAGGCGTTCATGTCTTCGCAGGCCTTGACTCCCGCGGCAATTGTGCAGACAGATTGGAGGTCTATGCACATATCGGGTATATAAAGTTTTGGGTCTAGGGATACGATGACGTCGTGAGCAGCGGGAAAAATAGGGTATCCCGGAAGGTTGACGTCCAAACTCGGGGGGATGTCCTTCTCTGGGTCCAACTCCTTCCTGCTGTTACGCTTGGATTTCGACGATTTTGCCTGAAAGAAATGTAGTCAGAAATTAGGGCTTTTTACCACATAAGATAAACAAGCAATGATTTCAAGTTTTTCTGAAATCAATCGAAATTTTGAAAAGAAGACTTGAAACCCTTGAATGTTTAGGGTAACCAAACCAGAGAAATATATAACAAAAGATTTCTAAAAAGAATAGGTATAGAAAGCACATAGATGACTGTTAGTTTCTAGGTTTTGAAGAACAACAATGGCGGATATTGTTAAATACACGAAAGCGACCTTTTGTATTCCAAAACAATTTGCTTAAGAGATGAAATACGAAACAGTAAACGAAGAATAGCAAGTAGTAGAGTAGAGAAGAGCATACCATTGTTGCTGATGAGAAGAAGAAACAAGAAGAATTTGGAAATGAAGAGAGCTGTTGTAGAGAGAGAGGGTTTAAATAGAGAGAAATATTTTAGACAAAGGGGTTTCGTAAAGTTTTGAAAAGGGCGGTTCAAGGTCTATTTAAAGAAAAATTTTAGCGCAAACGCGGGAACTTAAGATATTTTCCAAAACAAATTTACGCTTGACCCCCTTTTTGTTTAAGAAAACTTCTTTAGCTAAAATAGACTAAGTAGAAATACTAACCTTTAAATCTTCCGCTAAAATAGACTAAGGTCTGTGACAGATGGGAATGTCATACTGGGCTCATCCGAGTATCCTATGCCAGATTTATCTTTACAAGATTTTTGGCTTGAAAGGATTTCTTCGAAGGTATCCTTGGAGCTGTTCCAGGAGTCAATTGTCTTTTGCAAGGCAATTTTCTCCAGGTCAAGTCCTTTGATGTGCTCAGTGAAACATTCGATTTTGTCACAAAGGAATTTGTTTTCTCCTTTGAGCTTGATACTTTCTTGTTGACAGCTATTGAGAGTTTGAATCTCACCTGCCATCAGAGATTTCTCAGCAATAAGTTTCTCACAATTCTTGGCAAGTTTTACATAGGCTACTCTAAAGGAATTGAACTCTTCAAGCATATCTTGATTATCCTTGAGAAGTTCTACCTTACTGAAGTTTTCACTGTTGATCTCACTTTTAACCAAGGGACTAGGTGAGACTTTGACTTCATTTTCAGAGTCATAAATGGGACCTGAATCATGAGCTATTAAGCATATGTTAGCTTGCTCACAATCATCCTCTTCCTCTTCTGAATCAGTCTCAAACCATGTAGCTACATGTTTCTCTTCTATGTCTTCAGCTAACATACCTTTTTTGCTTTTGAAATTTTTTATAAGTAGGTCTTCGGTATGCTTCAAATTTTGGCTTTGGACATTTTGAGGCAAAGTGACAAGGTTTTCTACAATTGTAACACACAAGCTCTTCTTTTGATGAGCTTTCACCAGTCTTTCTGAAAGGCTGTTGGTGTGTGTCCTTTCTTCCATATTTTGCAAATTTTTAAAAACGTTTTACAAACATAGCAAATTGTTCATCTGAGATAAAATCATTTTCACTGGAGGAAATGGAAGGTTTGTTTTCAACAGTGGTTTCTTCTTGGACCATGGATGGCAGAGACACAGTTCTGAACTGTTTGTCCTGCTCTAGAGCTTGATTTACTTCGAGCTCATAAACCTTCAAACTTGCGTAAAGACTACGGAGAGTCATTTCGTTTAAGTTTTTGGATTCTTTCATGGCAGTGGTCTTAACATACCATAAGCTACCTAGAGAGCCTAGAAACCTAATGTTCATTTCCTTTTTGTCATAGGTTTTACCAAGAGAAAAGCAGCTATTAATTACCTCATTGAAGCGATCGTATGCTTGTCTCAAGGTTTCCTTCGGATCCTTTTTGAAGGAATCAAATTGCTGGATGTATGTGTATTTTCTGTTATCTCTTATGTCTTGGTCTCCTTCCAAGTATTCCACAAGAGCTTCCCACATCTCTTTTGCAGTAGTACATCGGATTACTTGCTAGTATGTGCTTGTATCTAGAGAGCTAATAATAATATTGATTGCTTTACTATCTAGCTCTACCAGTTTTCTATCGTCCTCTGTCCATTCTGATTCTTCTTTGGGAACTTCTGCAGGATTCCCAACGATGGTGGCTATAAGGTTGGCCTTCATTGGTACATGTTGTCCTGCTATAACACATTTCCATAACCTGTTGTCAATGGAGTTCATAAAACGCATTACCTTATCCTTCCAAACATCGAAATGGCCTTCGTCCAATATTGGGACGTGGTTCGCATTTGATGTAGGCAGCATGTAGTGTGTTTGTGCCATTGGATCGAATCTCTCAAGAGTTTAATCTCGGAAAAACTAGTTTTCAAAGAGTCAAGCTCTGATACCAATTGTGAGTCCCAACGGGCACAATAATAAGCTAGAAGGGGGGGGTTGAATAGCTTATTATACACTTAAAAACTTTTAAGTAAGTTCTTTTTCAAAGTACTTACAATCTATTGAAAAGATTGAAGTAGCGGAAGTCTTGCAAAAAAACTGGTTCAGGTCTGCCGATAAGGACTACCGGTAGACCTTAACTGGTTACTTAAGTTTGCTGTTAAGGATATAGATAAACGAAGTAATAAACAATTCAATAAGTAAACAAATAGTAAAGGAATAACACAAGTATTTTGGGATGGTTCACACTTTAAAGAGTGCTACGTCCACCACTAAGGCAGTCAACCTTGGCAAACAATTGAAGCTGAAAATCTTCCTAAGTATTGTATGAATTGTCTTCGACAAGGTCACCTGGATCTTAATTATAAATTTATGAACCCTAATGTCGCACATTCTGATCCAAAACCTATCCCTAATGTTGCCAATTCTTATCCCAAACCAGCCTCTAACGTTGCTTCCTCGGATCCTAAATCTATCCCTACTTCAAATAATACCTGATGGGTTCCAAAACAGCCTGCATAGGAATCAAACCCTACGTCTCAAATCCCTAAGTCTCATGTTACTTTTGATATTCCTACAGACTCTAATAATGCAGATCAAGTCCCAACTGTTGCAAACCCTTCTGTTGTCATTATTGATGCTGATAAAGCGGATAAAAGTCCTAATCTGGATGAAGGAATTAATGCGAATGATTCCCCTCCTATTAATGAACCTTAGGCATGTGTGATATCTCCTATTGATAGTATTCTTGTTCATAATGCCTCTCCTATTTTGGATCAGGAACGCACAGTCCAGGATGAGCAAGCTGGAACTTCTAAGGCAGCCGAAGGTGATGATCATGACCCCGGGATCCTCTCTCCCAATCGTTTTTCAGTTTTAGCTTCTGACCCTGATGTCGGGGAATCAAGTGATGAGGACATTGAAGGAGATAATGTCCATCAAACTCAATGCATGGAAAATTTCAATCTGGACTCTTCTGTTCCCGTCGTTCAAAAGACCCGCAAGATTCTTCCTCCTTCTACTGTTATTACAAGGTCTAAGGTTCAGTTGCAGCATCCCAGTTCATAATGGCTATCAATCTTTTATTTTGGAACATTAGGGGCATTGGCAATGATCCTTCCATTGGTCGTTTAAAACGCCTCGTCAAACTTCATAAAATTACTTTGATTGTTGTTTTTGAGCCGATGATGGATGCCGGATACTTGTTACGTATTGCTAAACGGCTGAAATTTAGAATTTGTTTCAATAACTCACGAAGCTCTATATGGTTGCTGGTTAAATCCTCCTTCACATGCAGTATTCTTCATGATAAAGTTCAACACCTTACTGTTCAGGTGCAACATTTTACGTGGTCTGCTCCTGTTCATGTCACATGTGTTTATGCTAGTTGCGAAATTATTAACAGACAAGATCTTTGGTCTGATTTAATAGATCTGGGTGCTGAGTTTGATTCCAACCCTTGGATTGTTGGTGGCGACTTTAATATCATTCTTTCTCCCGAAGAAAAATTGGGTGGTTCAGGTTGGGACCGTAATGGGGCGTTGGATTTTCATTCATGTATTGCTGCTTCTGGTTTGATTGATTTGGGGTTTTCAGGTAGCACTTATACCTGGTGGAATTCAAGGGAGGGTAGTGCTTCTATTTTCCAACATCTGGATCGAATGCTTTGTAATATTTCTTGGCAAAAAAATTTTCATGCTACTTCCATTAGACATTTGAGTCGTAGTGCTTCTGATCATGCGCCTCTTCTTATTACTATTCTTAAAGACAGCATCACACATCCTTCTTCTTTCAGGTTTCTTAACATTTGCACTTCTCACCAAACGTTCTTACCGCTTATTGAAGCGACATGGCAGCAGTCTATTTCGGGTAGACCTATGCAGGTTTTTGCCAAGAAATTATTGGCTTGCAAGAAAGCTATTCGTCGATGGAATACGAAGGTTTTTGGTAATGTTTTTACTCTTCTTCAGCAGGCAGAGGATGATGTTCATCGACTGGAATTGTTATATGAAAATTCTGGTTCGGCTGAGGATAGGACAACATTGAATCTTGCTCATGCTCGCTATAAACAATCGTTAAAGTTAGAGGAGAATTATTGGAGACAAAAGGCAAGGATTAATTGGTTCAAAGCGGGAGAGGGTAACACGAAGCTTTTTCATGCTTCGGTTAAACAAACTAGACGTCAGCTGCATATTCATTCTATTAAAGGCGCTAATGGTCAGGATATTACTGTGGAGGACGAGATTAAAGTCCAGGCTGTTCAACATTTTGAATCTCAACTTCAAGCTGTTCCTATTGAAGATAATAACCTTCTTAATATTTTACCTCGACTTGTCTCAGATTCGATGAATAACATGCTTACTGCTTGGCCTTCCATGGAAGAGGTCAGGTCCACTATTTTTGCTATGAGTGGTGATAGTGCAGCCGGTCCAGATGGTTTTTCTGATTGTTTTTTTACTCATTGCTGGGGCATCACTGGCTTGGATTTCTTCAATGCCATCTTGGATTTTTTTGCGGGATCAGTAATTCCGAAGAGCTGGTCTAGTACTCTAATAGTTGCTATTCCCAAATCAGATCATCCAAAGACTTTTAATGACTTTCGCCCGATTAGCCTTTGTAATTTCAACAATAAGGTGATCTCAAAAATTCTTGCTAATCGTCCGGCTAAAGTTCTTCCGTCTATCATCTCTCTCAATCAAAGTGGGTTCGTTAAAGGACGTCTCATTCAGGATAACATCCTTCTTACTCAAGAATTAATGACTCATCTTGATAAGAAGATCTCTGGCTCCAATATTTTCATGAAGTTAGACATGTCCAAAGCTTTTGATAAAGTGTCTTGGCTGTTTCTTCTTCAAGTTTTGAGGAGATTTGGCTTTTGTGAAAGTTTTATTGATATGATCTGGAGGCTGATCTCGGATAACTGGTTCTTGATTTTAATTAACGGGGCTACAGTCGGTTTCTTTCATTCCTCGAGAGGGCTTCGTCAAGGTGATCCGTTATCCCCGGCTTTATTCATTCTTTCTGCTGAAGTTCTGAGCCGAAGTCTCAATGCTTTACATTCTTCTCATTCTCATATGGCTTATTCTTCTGCTAGTGGTTGTCCGTCGGTTTCTCATCTTGCCTTCGCCGATGATATTATTATTTTCTGCAATGGTAGTCGCATCTCTCTTTCTAAACACCTTGATCTATTTGCGAGTTATGAAAGATGTTCGGGTCAACAGCTTAATTCAAACAAAAGTAGCTTTATGGTTTCTTCTAAACTTTCTGCTGGGCGTATTCAGTCTATTGCTGGGACTTTGAATTTTTCTCAGAAAGTCTTTCCCTTGATATATCTTGGCTGCCCTCTTTTTAGTGGTCGAAAATTAAAGAAATATTTTCATCCTCTCATTCTCAAACTACGTTCTCGTATCAGCTCTTGGACCGGGAATTTCTTATCTATGGATGGCAGGATCACTCTTATTAATCATGTTCTTCATTCTATCACTGCTTATCACCTAGCTGCTCTTGGTCCTCCTAAAGGTGTCATCAAGATGGTTGATAAAATGTTGGCTAATTTCTTTTGGGGTCACATTGACGGTAAACAGAAACATCATTGGATTGCATGGTCGAAATGTTGTTCTCCAGTTTCTGAAGGCGGGGTTGGAATTCGTTCTCTCAGTGATCTTAGTCGGGCTTATTCTGCAAGCTTATGGTGGCGTTTTCGTACTCAAAATTCGCTTTGGTCCAGCTTTCTTAAAGCTAAGTATTGCCCTCATATTCATCCTGTTCAGGCTTCAATCAGAGGCTCGCATATATGGTGTCGGATGCTTGATGTTAAGCCTTTTGTAGAACAGCATATGAAATGGCTTCTAGGGCGTGGGAATTGTTCGCCATGGTTTGATAAATGGCTAGATGATGGTCCAATTTCCAACCCCAATAATCTGCCTTTTTCGTCAGTTCGCGAGTTATTTGTGGACTCGTCCCAATTAGCTTCTGCTATCTCTACTCTGATTGCTCCAACTGATTTAAGTCGTATTCTTGCCAGGACCCCTTTCTTTCTGAATTGGATGACTCTCCCTGCTGGACTCTAGCTACTAATGGGCGTTTCTCCATTGCTTCGGCCTGCCGCCATCTCCGTCTTTCTGCTCCGGAGTCTTTGTCTTCTAAGTACTTTTGGAATAGAAATGTTCCAAGACACATTAGCGTTTTTATGTGGCGCCTTCTTCAACACAAACTTCCTATTGATGAGGGTCTTACAAAGATGGGATTTCATATGGTTTCAAATTGTTCTTGTTGTGATTCGAGAAATGCCGAAACTTTCAATCACGTTTTTATGCACAGCTCTATTGCTTCTCGTGTGTGGTCCTATTTCAGTGCTGCTCATCAGATCCATTCCTGTTATATCTCCATTCTTCAATGTTGTATGACATGGTGGCTCCACTCTTCCCGCTCTATGGATCATATTCTTTTGCCTTGTCTCATTTTATGGCATCTTTGAAAAAACAGGAATTCTCTCCTTTATGACAATAAGGGCCTCTCTCTTGCGAGCATTGTCAAGGCTGTTAATGATGATTTGCAAATTTATAAAGCTGCCAACTCTAATTCCAAGGGGCTGCCTTCGAGTCCTAAATTCAAGTTGGTTCGTTGGATCCCTCCTTCTTCATATACGGTTAAACTTAATACGGATGGGGCCTCTCGTGGTAATCCTGGACATAGTGGAGGTGGTGGTATTATTCGTGATTCTAATGGGAGCATCATTCTTGCTTTTTCTGATTATTATGGGGTTGGTTCAAATACTTTGGTTGAGGCTAAAGCTCTTCTGCATGGTGTTAGGTTACTTCGTGACTACGGTTTTCGTAAAGCGTTTGTTGAGCTTGATTCCAAGATTTTGGTTGATTGTCTTAATCTTGGTCATAATCGTCCTTGGCGGTGTTGGTCCATCATTCGGCAGGTGTTAGCTATTAATAGAGACATGGAATTTCAGGTTGGGCATTGTTTTAGACAGGCCAATTGTGTTGCTGATCTCCTTGCTAATTTGGGTTGTGATTCATCGGCTGATTCTAGTTTTGCCTCTACTCAGGATCTTCCTCCCCGCATTCGTGGTGCTATGTTTATGGATAAAGATGGTACTCCATATCTTAGACGCTCTAGATAGTTTGGCTATTTATTTTTTGCTTCCTTTGAGTCGTATGTATTTCTTTTCTGAGGTCAGGCTCCTCTATCCTCCCATTATAAGGGCAAGGCTGGTTGTCCCCCTCAAGTTTGTATATTTTTTTCACATTAATAAAATTCTGCAGGGTGCCGTCCCTGTTTCTTAAAAAAAAATCTCTCCTAATTCTTGAAATAAACCAACTTGACCGCCATGACGGCTTCTATGAGGTCAAAATCATCTAAAGTCATAGCTACTTCAACATCTTCTCAATTTTGATACTTTGTTTTAAATCATATAAATATCGGTCGTATGCCCAATTTTCTCCCACAAAATTGAAGAGTATTTCAATAAAACTCATAACTATTTCTCTTCATTCAAGCCCGTCTCTCTCTCTCTCTCTCTCTCTCTCTGATGAAATTGCAATAAGGTTTATGGGTTTTCTGTCAATTGCATAGTTTGTAAAAAGGGAAATTTAAGGTTGTGGTGATGGTATGTTCATAAATGATGGCTTTTGCAAATGAGTTACTTTGAAGGTAGGAGTAAGGAATTAGAAAATGAAATAAAATCAAATCAAAAATTAACTTTTGTGCTAATTAATGGTGAAATTTGAGGTGGTAAAGAGGTTGACGGAAGAACGTGAAGGATGAAATAATAAATTGAATAGAATTTAAATTTCATTTTTTATGGAGTAATGCATTTTTTCGCCTTTGAATTTTAAATGAGACAAAGTATAACTATTGAAATAATTATTTATTATTTTAATTAAAATATATTTTAAATATCAAATGGAAAACTAAATTATGAACATATAATCAAATTTCACTTTGCGTCACAAGTAAAATATGACCAAAATAATCATAACGTGTATGATTTTCCACTACTGTTTTTAACACCCATGAACGGGAGAGGACAAAGTCGAACAAATATAAAAATTATGTATGAAAATAAAACATCATAGGTTGGGAAAGAAATTATTAGATGAATATGAAAAAATGTAACTATAATAGTACATTTGTTGGTGAACATCAAGATATTAGGCACTTATGTAGCATGTTTAATAATCACTTGTGAATAATCTAAGAAAATGCGTTAAGGCAAGGTGATATAATGTCAAGGAGATTTAAAAAAATGGAGAACTTCGTTGACAAATCTTTGCATTTTGTTAGAGAAGAACACTAGAATCTATAAGAGATATGTTTGAAGAAGGCAGTTCGATTTAATGGAAAAGCTAAATATATTTTATTTTTCCATTTTAGCAAGGCAATGTGAACGTATTCTTGGTGGTGGTGATACCGGTGGTGGTAGTTGCAGGGATGCTGGTGATTAGGGGTAGTGGTGGGGGCAATTGTAACCATGACCGTGGTGGTTTAGGTGTGGAATATGATATTTTTAGATTTCCAAATCATCAAATTTTCAAATCTTCATATGGGTTTGGGTTTCAATCAACAAATTTAAAAATTCAAAAAATTGAATTTAGGTTTGTAAATAGTGAAATTTAAGGTTTTGATGGTGGTGGGTCTATAAATGATGAGTTTTGCATATGTGTTAATTTGAACGAAGGAGTAAGAAATCAAACAAAGAAATAAAATAAAAATAAAAAAATTGATTTTTAGGTTAATGATTTTATTTGAGGTGGTATTGATGGTAATGGTGGTGGGTCTATGAGAGATAAGGTTGATGAAAGAAAATAAAGGATAACAAAATAAATTAAATAACTTTTAAATTTCAATTTTTGAGAGTAATATATTTTTTTTAACTTTAAATTTGAATATGATACAAATTATAATTACAACATTGCTAGTCTTACAACTAATTTTATAACTTTCCTTACAGCTAATAAGTCTTGTAAGGATAGTATTTTCCTTATAATTATACCAAATTACAATCGCTCCCCTCAAAGTATCCATCAAATCACATAATGCACCTCAACCTAATGTTTGTCCCGTAATGATATTTGACATTATTATTTTTTTTCATATTTTCCACCCTAGCCGCGACAACGGTTAGAAAAGTCACGTTAAATAGCACGTGGTCTTTCACGATGTTAACTCGATGGAAATATTATGAATTCGATGTAAACTTTGGGGTGCTTAAAGTTCAAATGTTAAAAGGGAGTGTGGTCCACAATTCCATTTTTTCCTACCGAAAGAAAATGTAGAGAAAAGACCAACAATTTTTTCCGATCTTCACTTTCCACGACAAAAATTAACCCACAACCCGATCTTGGTTTTGTCCACTTCCTCCAAATTTTCTCTTAAATTTCTCTCTTAACCCAGATGATAGATATGCATTTTTCCATTTCATTGTCAATTTTCTTATCTTAATAATGAAAACAAAGTAAACGAAAGATATTGAAAAAAATAACTCTTACCCATAGTTGCACGTCTCCATCTTTAATTTCATGTATGAAATTGGATCCACGTACCCACCTTCTCTGGTAAACCCATCCACCACCGAAATTAATCAATTTCTCATCCCCCTTCATCATTTTATATGACTGTACCTTTACTTTATTTCTCCTAATTCTTGAAATAAATCAACCTGACCGCCATGACAACTTATATGAGGTCAAAATCATCTAAAGTCATAGCTTCTTCAACATCTTCTCAATTTTGATACTTTATTTTAAACCATATGCATATCGGTCGTATGTCCAATTTTCAACCGCAAAATTGAAGAGTATTTCAATAAAACTCATAACTATTTCTCTTCATTCAAGCATGTCTCTCTCTCTCTCTCTCTCTCTCTTTGATGTACTCGTCAATAAGGTTTTTGGGTTTTCTGTCAATTGCATAGTTTGTAAAAAGTGAAATTTAAGGTTGTGGTGGTGGTATGTCCATAAATGATGGCTTTTGTAAATGAGTTACTTTGAAGATATGAGTAAGGAATTAGAAAATCAAATCAAATCAAATCAAAAATTAACTTTTGTGCTAATGGTGAAATTTGAGGTGGTAATGGTGGTGAGTCTATAAATAATGAGGTTGACAGAAGAAAGTGAAGGATGAAATAATAAATTGAATAGAATTTAAATTTCATTTTTTATGGAGTAATGCATTTTTTTCGCCTTTGAATTTTAAATGAGACAAAGTATAACTATTGAAATAATTATTTATTGTTTTAATTAAAATATATTTTAAATATCAAATGGTAAACTAAATTATGAACATATAATCAAATCTCACTTTGCGTTACAAGTAAAATATGACCAAAATAATCCTAACGTGTATGATTTTTTCATTACTGTTTTTAACACCCATGAACGGGAGAGGACAAAGGCAAACAAATATAAAAAATAAGTATGAAAATGAGACATCATAGGTTGGAAAAGAAATTACTTGATGTATATGAAAAAATGTAACTATAATAATACATTTGTTGGTGAGTATCAAGATATTAGACACTTATGTAGCATGTTTAATAATTACTTGTGAATAATCTAAGAAAATGCGTTAATGTAAGGTGATATAATGTCAAGAAGATTTTTAAAAATGGAGAACTTCGTTGTCAAATCTTTGTATTTTGTTAGAGAAGAACACTAGAATCTATAGGAGATAAGTTTGAAGAAAACAGTTCGATTTAATGGAAGCTAAATATATTTTATTTTTCCATTTTAGCAAGGCAATGTGAACGTATTTCTTGGTAGTGGTGATACCGGTGGTGGTAGTTATAGGGATGCTGGTGGTTAGGGGTAGTGGTGGGGGCGATTGTAATCATGGCAGTGGTGGTTTAGGTGTGGAATATGATATTTTTAGATTTTCAAATCATTAATTTTTCAAATCTTCATATGAGTTTAGGTTTCAATCATCAAATTTAAAAATTCAAAAAATTGAATTTAGGTTTGTAAGTAGTGAAATTTAAGGTTTTGATGGTGGTGGGTCTATAAATGATGGGTTTTACATATGTGTTAATTTGAACGAAGGAGTAAGGAACCAGACAAAGAAATAAAATAAAAATAAAAAATTTGAGTTTTGCATATGTGTTAATTTCCTTACAGCTACTAAGTCTTGTAAGGATAATATTTTCCTTATAATTATACCAAATTACAATCCCTCCCCCCAAAGTATCCATCAAATCACATAATGCACTCCAACCTAAGGTTTGTCCCATAATGATATTTGACATTATATTTTTTTCATATTTTTCAGCCTAGCCGCGACAACGGTTAGAAAAGTCACGTTAAATAACACGTGGTCATTCACGATGTTAACTCGAGGGAAATATTAGGAATTCGATGTAAACTTTGGGGTGCTTAAAGTTAAAATGTTAAAATGGAGTGTGGTCCACAATTCCATTTTTTCCTACTGAAATAAAATGTAGAGAAAAGACCAACAATTTTTTCCGATGTACACTTTCCGCAACAAAAATTAACCCATAACCCGATCTTGGTTTTATCCACTCCCTCCAAATTTTCTCTTAAATTTCTCTCTTAACCCAGATGATATATATGCATTTTTCCATTTCATTGTCAATTTTCTTATCTTGATAATAAAAACAAAGTAAACAAAAGATATGAAAAAAAAAAAAAAAACTCTTACCCATAGTTACACGTCTCCATCTTTAATTTCATGTATGAAATTGGATCCACGTACCCACCTTCTCTGGTGAAACCCATTCACCACCGAAATCAATCAATTTCTCATCCCCCTTCATCCTTTTATATGACTGTACCTTTAATTTATCTCTCATAATTCTTGAAATAAACCAACATGACCGCCATGACGGCTTCTATGAGGTCAAAATCATCTAAAGTCATAGCTTCTTCAACATCTTCTCAATTTTGATACTTTGTTTTAAACCATATGCATATCGATCGTATGCCTAATTTTCTCCCGCAAAATTGAAGAGTATTTCAATAAAACCCATAACTATTTCTCTTCATTCAAGCACGTCTCTCTCTCTCTTTGATGAAATTGCAATAAGGTTTATGGGTTTTCTGTCAATTGCATAGTTTTTCAAGGGTTTTTAGTAAGTATACTCTATAGCCTTTGATTTCTACTTTAAGCACGACTTTTGCAGGGGAGAGAATGAGAGAGATCGAAGATGGAGTTTGGATAGAATCGAAGGAGGACGACGCTAGAGTTATCATAGGCGTGACCGGAATGGGAAGGGATTGGGCCAGATATGGGAACTTGTACCTAGAGATGGCGGTGGCTATGGTGGGGCTAACTGGAGATTGCGGCTATTACGGTACGGTTGATCCGGAGATAAGAACTTACACCGGGAGAAGAGAGAAGGAGAGGGTGTGAGATTAGGGTTTGTACTTTTAATACATTTACTCCTTAACCAGGTAAGGGAAATGACATTTTCGCCCCGTACATGGAAGACCACGTGCTATTTAACGTGAATTTTCTAACGTCGTCAGTGGTAGGGTGGAAAATGGTGGGGGGGGGGAAGTAAAGTCAGATACCATTATGAGACAAACATTACATAGGGGTAAACTATACGATTTTGTGGATACTTTGGGGGGAAATTGTAATTTGGCCTTATAATTATTTTTGAATTATTAAAATAATTATTTTTATTTTTATTTAAAAACATATTTAAATACTAAATTGTTAATTAAATACTGAATTTATAGTCAATTCTCATTTTGTGCATCAAACAAAATGACCAAAATAATCTTCATGTGACATGTACATACTATTTTCCGTTACTATTTTTAACGTCCATAGACGGGAGGGGGGCAAAGTCGGACAAATAGCTAAATAAGTTATGAAAGTGAGACACTTCGTAGGTTGGGGTGCAATGTGAGATTTGATGTATAATTTTGGGAGCTAATCATATTTTGGCCCCTTCGAAATTAGTCCAAAATACAAATTTCCCCCTAAAGTATCCACCAAATCCACTTTGGCCCACAATTTAATTTTTTAGCATTTCCATATTCCATGTCAAATTTGGTGATGAGATATCATGTCTAGTAATCGTAGTGATAAACATGGTGTGGCGAATAATGTTTAAAATCGAGAATTTGCTTCAATCAAACCATAAACAATATCAACGGTGTTGATGAGAAATTTGATGTAGTTAAAGTTATGGACGATAAAAACGGATTGAACTATGGTTTGTCTCATCATTGTCATATACGTATGTGATTGATTCAAATATGATATTTGAAATTCTTGGTATACGCTGGTGTATTATGTTGTACGAGGGAAAAAAAAGGAAAATTCTTGGTGTATGCTAGTGTGTTATGTTGTACGTCTTTAATTTTTTAGTGGGTTCTTAGTCGTGGCGGTCTTGACAACTAAGTGTGATTATCTGATCTTGAGTTCAATATCTCTGATATGATTCCGCTTTATTTTTATTTATTTTTCTATATAATAATTTGAATAAAAAATTAATACACTTATGAGTTTTATCTCACTTAAAATTTACATACGATGTTATTACCGGAGAAGATGTAGAGAAAGTGTTGCTAGAGAAAAAGAAAAAGAAGTTTCTCTTTAAGTAATAAAAGCAAAGATAGCATTGAAAAAAATGACTAAAATGTCCTACACGTGAAATACCATATGCACATTAACGTCAGATTGGTAACATTCGTTGTGGCTAGGGGAAAACTAGAAAAGAATTATAAAATGAGATATAAAAATGATACAAAACTTATGTTGGGTGGTAAAGTAGAGCTTTATATATACTTTGAGAGAATTTCGAATTTTTAGTATAAATATATATACTTTGGGGTTGAAAGTTTGATTTCTCTAACATAATATATTATTTTCTATAGGGAGTTATAAATTTCAGAAACGACATAAACAAAGTTTCTAACAATATTGTGTTTATTTAAGATAGTAAGTTTGAATTATATAAAAGAGAATGCAAATAACCAACAAAAAAACAAATTTATAGGATAAGTTGTTATACAATGACTAAAGTATATATTATAAATGACCGGAAAACAAAGTTTCAAAAAAGCTAAAAACACAACACAATTTATAAGTTTCAAAAATTATAATGATTAAAATATAAAAAATCCAATAATTAAAAATAAACAAAAAAATAAAAAAACTAACAAATCATTTTTTTTTAAATTATTAACACCACGTACAACACACGTAAACCTTACCAATCATATAAAAAAAGAAACAAAGCTGGAAAGTTTAATAAAACATGCATTAAAAACATTTGTTACTCTTACAGACACGACTGACATTAAATAGACACGACTCACATTAACTTGTTCTCTGTCCTCCCCCAATGAAATACGTTGGTTGAATTGACTTTTCAAATCAACTTGCTGCAAGTCATACGTATGGACTTTTGCTAGCTAGACTTTGAAAAATCTCTCGCTCTCTCTCAGACACACACGTACATATTGAGCTAAAATTTGGGAGAAAGCTCAAAATGAAAATGAAGAGGAATAGTTATGGTCATGGAAGTCTTAAGATACTAGTAGTAATGGGTATAGTGGCATCATTTTGCATGATTGGAGTTAGAGGTGGTAGTAGCAGTCAAGTTGATCATGAATTGGAAAAGAATATTAATAATATTAGCTATAAGGTAGTAGATGTTGGGGTGATAGTTGACCTTGATGAGTCAACTATGGTTGGAAAGGCGAGCAAAACCATCATTTTATTGGCTATCTCTGATTACTACGATGATCATCGGAACCTAAACCACTCCACAAGGATTGTGCCTCACTTTCGTAATGCAGGCTCTGATAATGTTGATGCTGCTTCTGCTGGTGAGTATCTGTCAATAACCAATTAGTTAATCCGGCCACTTCAATTCTGCAGCTTTCATATATTGTTAATTACTAATACGATTTAGTTTCTTTAACACGGTCTCAACTCAAGGAGACCTACTCCATCTATTAAGTTTTAATACACGCCACGCATGGTCACAGCGTTAATTCACTCTTCATGTCCATCTTAATCGCATGAATTAAACAAGGCTCGATCACCATCTCACTTTGCATGCATGTAATATATATACTTTCTTCATTCCTTTCAGACCATCAAAACAACCGTGAGGGTCGGCCCCTGTATATGAAGGATTGAATTTAAAAGTATTAATATGAAAATTGACTCGTCTGGTCGGGAACATTTGGTTGTGGATGAGGTTGGTTTCGTCTGCAAACCACTCAAATTTATATTGAGTAGGTCTCATGTGAGATTGTTTTATGGATCTTAATTTGTAAAATGGAGTGTCACTCTCTTACAACTCAATCGACTAACACACAGTAAGTCGGCTCAAGAAGATTTGTTTTATAAAAAACACACGTAAAACCATTTTACCTAAGTTTTTTATTATTCATCATGTTGAGTTCGTTTGAGTTTTACTTGTTTAGTAAATCATCTTTAGAGATTAAAAATATATATATATGACTGTGTTACTAAACAAATTGAGTCCAAATCGTTAAACTTTAGAATATGAGGCGTATTATAAAAATCTTGAACATGCATATTATATTCACACTTGCCCCTAAAAATGTATTTTCCATGTTTAAAGAAGAGTCTCATTTCTAGACTTTAAACATGTCATCATTTTTCAATTACTGTCAATTTTTTTCTAAAACATGATAAGTTCTTACGTGTGTAAATTTTTTTAAAATAAAACCTTATGAAATATAGTCAAAATTAAATCAAGTTGATCCAAAAAAAAGTTAATGTGAGAATATTCAGCATAACCCAGAATTTGACAAACCTCTCGACAATATATATATATATATATATATATATATATATATATATATATATATATACACACACACACTTGCTCGGTTGCTCCATTCTGTTTATATTGGTTACCACACAAAAATATATATTTTTTAATATGATAAATATTTCAACAATCAATCAGTTGTACATTTATTTAACATTGATATATAATACAACACCTATGAAATATGATTAATATATAATTTGATCCCTGAACTTGTAATTTTTGATTTATATGGTAACTGATGTTGAAAATTTCTATGGTAACTCATCAACCCAACTTTGAGTTTCATATTAGTCCCTAGTAGCGTTATCTTTGGAAGGAGCGTTAAAAAATTTATGAAATGACAATCTTTCCCTCACTTGAGCTGAGTAGGATGTCACATGGAATTAATTTGGCGGAAAGGTGAGATGGAAAATGACCTAAAGTAATATATTAAACAAAAAAAATAAAATTAGAAAAGGTCCTCTCTCTATCTCTCTCTAAATCTCCAGCCATCTTTTTAAAGTTATCGTCAATTTTTCTCTCATCCTTCCTCAACCTCGCAATCACCCAAGCAGCAACCCATCTCGCTCCATCTATGTATCTCTTCCGACAAACATCTCCTTGCTCCGGTTTACTTCCTTGAATCCAACTGAGATCCACCATCTCTAGTCAATACCGCACAAGCTCTAGCGGCCGCCATTTGCGTCTCCGGTGATTATCCTCCATCTTCGAGCCCTATCACTCTGATCAATTCCATCTGGCACCAACTCTCTCACAGATTTTGCTTTCTCAAATTCTGGTCTACTACACCTGCCTGACACGGTCACCATCTCACTTCGTAAGCACATCGGCATATGCCAATTCAGTTGGTCGATGATATGCTACCATGTCAAAAACAGATCTAAACACTCATTGGTTATATTATGTTGGGCATAACTAGAAATGAGAACAGTCCAAGACACGTTGTTCCACTCTTGCATTTCGTCGAATACATGACGGGCAACCATGATGAGCACAGGCTTGAAAGAGATGGGATTAGGTTTGGTACGTGTGAGGAACTTCAAGTGTGTAGAATAAAGACAGAGCTTCATAGAGTTGGCCATTCGTTGAAAGTAAGTGCACTTTTTCGAGGAGGTCATAAATGGAGTCACTGGAAGATGAAGGCTAGGAATGGTTGCTTCGCGTTACTGGAGCCATTCGACAATCCCAAAATTGGTCTCTGTTCTGGAATTTCAGTTTAGTCGACAACTTCTGTTTGGGTAAGTGGTGAAGGTGAGTTTGGGAGCGGTGGAGGATGATTTAGGAACATAAATCCATCTTCCAACTGACATCTACTGGGATATGCTCTACAAATCAAAATTCTTCTTCATCGGCGATGGAAGATTTGTTGTTTGAAAAAGACAGAATTAGGGCAAAGGTGGGGGAAACCAATTCTCTTAAGGTAAGGTTTGATGATGATGATGAATCATTAAGGATATATATATAGAGAGAGAGAGAGAGAGAGAAAGCTCGCCCAGAACAATTGAAAGAGGAGTCTCGGGAAGATAAGGAAAAGGGATATATAATCCTGATACAGTCATATATATATATATATATATATATATATATATATATATATATATCCTTTTTTCCATCTCACCTTCCCACCAAATTAATTCCAAGTGGACATCTTACTCATCTCAAGTGAGGGCAAAATTGTCATTTTACAAAATTTTAAATGTTCCTTCCAAATATAACACCACCAGCGACTAACATGAAGCCCAAATTAAGTTGGGTTGAAGAGTCACTATAGGAAATTTTCAACACCACCAGGGACCAAATTATATATTAATCCTATGAAATACTTAATATAACATTTTCTAAAAAATTAGACCAAATTGCCCTTTGCCCATTTTATAATTAAATGAAAAAATAAAACATAAAAAAATTGGGTTGTTAGACTGCCTAGGCAGCAGGCCAATTTTTTTTTTTTTGGGTTGTTGGACTGCCAAGGAAGCAGACAGGCTAGACTGGGCTGGGGACTGGCCAGGCACCAAGCGGGCTAGGTTGGGTGGGGGGGACTGGGCTGCTAGCAGTCGGTCTGGGTCGAGCTTGGGGAGGGACTTGTCGGTTACTGCCAATTGGTCTGGATTGGGTTGGGGGAGGGATTGGGCAAGGGGCAGTCGGTCTAAGTTGGGCAGGGGGAAGGACTGGAGAAGGGGCAGTCAGTATGGGTTGGGCTGGGTGGTGGCTAGTGGCCGGCGGAGGCTGGGCGGAGTTTGGTGGCCGATGGCAGTGTTCAAAAAAAAATATTTTTGTGTGTGTGGATAATATAGTATTTTTACAACAAGTGTAGTATTAATTAATTTTTAGGTGTTGTATTAAGTGTGCCCTTATTTAATGATATTGAAAATCAAGAAGAAAACAAGGAAATCAAATATATACCCTTGACTACGGAATATTGAGAACCTACTTAATAAATATATTCTCTTCATTCCACCCAAATAGTTGATGTTTGAAAGATTTATTAACTATATGATGTATAAGTATCATTTGAGTTGATCATAATTATAGAAATATTTGAGTATAGTCAATATGTTTATACTATAAGTGATCAAGTTGAAAGGATTACATAATTGTAGACTTAAATTTTTTTTAAGTTGACTCATTGAGTGAAACATCCAAAAATAAAATAGTAGACTCTTCGTTTAAAACAGAAAAATAATATATATTAAATTTTAAATGGTCAAAAAAATTAAGACAGTTGAGAAAAGAAAGTAGGACAATAAATGACGTTTTAAAGAAAAAAATGTCTCAAATAAAAGATGTTATAGGATTTCAAGAAAAAAATTATACACATTTTACCAAAATTACATTTATTAATTAATCTCTAATTAAATGTTGTATTGGGAATGAAAATCATTTGTTTAAAATCAAAGGATTTAGAGAGAAAGTGAGATGATTAAAAATGTGTTCTTCAAACTTTAAGAAAAAATAGGATGATTTAAAAATGATGTTAAGGAAAAGAGAAAAAATAGTCATGCAACTTATCAATAATAATTGTACTTAAAAAAGAGTTGTTCAGTTTATTATAAGCTTGTTTAATCTATATGAAAATTTGTAAAATGTCATTTATTTTGGTTGAGGGGAAGAAGTTGAAAAACAGTGTTGGAGGGGAGGGGGAGAAGAATTAATAGAAGAGTAGATCTCCTATAAGGCCGTCTTACAAATCTTAATTCGTAAAACAGAGTCTTATTTTCTTACAACTCAACCCACCAATACACGGTGGGTCAAGTAAAGAAAATTTGTCTCGTACAAAAAATATCTGTAAAACCGTCTTACACAAGTTTTTATATTAATTAGAATATGATTAATAATGGTCAATCGTTATTGAATCAGAGAAAGATGCTTACTAGCTGTTATTGATGGCTACCTCACTTGAACCTTCTTTTTGTTGCTGGTTAGACCGTGACCACTTTGCAATTTATTAGTGATGTAGTTCCATCCGAGAGTTCAACTCTAAGAGAACAAGACCCATTGAAATGGCAAGTTGGACCTATATCACTAGGTCCATGTCCAAAGAATTCAAGAAAGAAGGCCCAATTGAAGTGCAAAATGGAGTCTCATGGTGATGGAACTCTAGCCCAAAGAAGGAGTACATTTTGAGCCCAAAACAAGACCAAATTTCAGCCTTTTCAAAGTCAATAAAGGAGGCATCCGAATTTTCTCTTTAAATCTAGAAAATTCCATTCAAGATAAGTTGGATCCATTCATGAACTTGGAGAACTCAAGAGTCTTTGATAGCTTATCAAGATAGCTAGTACAACTTATGAATAAGTGGATTAGCTTATCGATGACCTCATTAATGACATCATGAACATTGTATTCTCCACCACATTAGCCTATAAATAGGCCTCTTTTGTAGCCTTGCAAAACAGAGATTTTGTATGTTAATCTTGAGTGAATGTTATTCAACTCTTTTGGTTCTTTCTTGAACTTTAGACTTATCAAGTTTATAGTCTCCTACAAAACTTGTGGCGTCTTTCCTAGCTTATCAACCAACCTTGGTGTAATTGGTTGTGGCGCTTCAAACCAAGTATCCTATCTCTCTTTAGGTAGGGGGTGCGGTTTCTACACCAACAACGACTTGTCTTAGAACGATCTTGGTTAAGGTAATTTCTTTCATTTCTCTTTTGGTAGAAATTACATCATTTGGTATTAGAGCCAATTCTAAGAAGTCATATTATCCTTCTTCTTCTTCTAATCTTTTGATTTTCTCGGTATTTCATTATTCACATTTTGATATTGGGCTTTGTCACAAGTTGGCAAGGAATTTTATCAGTGAATCTTGGGGGGTTGGGAAATCAATTCTTCTTCTTCTTATTTCTTTTCATAATCTTTGAAACTATCAAGTCAAAAAAGCAAAAAAAAGCAAAAAAAAAAAAAAAAAAAAAAAAGTAGCAAAAAAAAAAAGCAAAAAAAAGTAGCAAAAAAAAAAAAAAAAAAAAAAGGGCTGCCTTATAAAAAAAAAAAGTGGCCGAGAATTAAAAAAAAGCGAAAAAAAAGTGCAAAAAAAAACGCTTCAAGTTTCTTTTGTTTGATTGATACTCATTGAATCTTGAACATTTTATTACTCAAGCTCCATTTTGGTTTCATCAAGTGTCGTTTGTTGTCTTTGGTGCTAATCTATTTCTTTTGGTTGCCATAAGTTTCTTTTGTTCCCATTGGTACAAATCAAATCTTGTTGGTACTATCAAGTTTCTTCTCATTTTCATTACAACCTTGTATATCCTTGATTGTTTGGTAAGATAGAGAGAATCCACAAGTTACTTGATAATTGTTCTTTAGTTTAATAAGAACCTTATGAGAGAAAAGAAGAGTGTGAGAGAAAAAAAGAATATGAGAGAAAAGAAGAGTGTGAGAGAAAAGAAGAATATGAGAGAAAAGAAGAGTGTGAGAGAAAAAAAGAATGTGAGAAAGAAGAGGAATGTGAAAGAGGGGAATTAGAAAAAGAAATTCAAAAGGAGAGTGAAGAAAAAGAAATGATTCAAGAGAGTAAAACAGTGATGAAAAAGAGAGAGAAAAGAGAGATGATAAAAAGGAAAGAAGTTCCTATGTGAGAGAAAGTGATTTGAATCAAGCGTTGTTGAATCAACGGCCAATGGTATCACTTGTTAGCAAGGACAAGCAACATTTCACTAACATACTTAACACCTTTTTTCCTAGCTTTATTGTGTCTCTCTTGCGAAAAATGAGATTGTTTCCCAAAGAAGTGCCATGAGGTTACCAACAAGCAGGGAGTAGAGCGGCGGTTGGAGTCATCTACCTCTCTTCACATGATCAACCTTGAAGACCTGTTCTCCCAGTCACTTCCATTGAGTCAATGGAATGGATTCAAAGAAAATCATGAATTCCATAGATACGAAGATCCCATTGACTTCCAAACTCCAAGTAAATCCTTTTCATGGATCATCAAAAGAATGCTCGATGATCACTTCTATTCTACTCAATGGGCAGATTGGATGTCTCTCTTCTCAAGAGCGAATCATATAGTTGCACTTATGGATTTGAGGACAAATCACTCTCAAGAAGGGGGGGATGATGTAGTTCCATCCGAGAGTTCAACTCTAAGAGAACAAGACCCATTGAAATGGCAAGTTGGACCTATATCACTAGGTCCATGTCCAAAGAATTCAAGAAAGAAGGCCCATTGAAGTGCAAAATGGAGTCTCATGGTGATGGAACTCTAGCCCAAAGAAGGAGTACATTTTGAGCCCAAACAAGACCAAATTTCAGCCTTTTCAAAGTCAATAAAGGAGGCATCGAATTTTCTCTTTAAATCTAGAAAATTCCATTCAAGATAAGTTGGATCCATTCATGAACTTGGAGAACTCAAGAGTCTTTGATAGCTTATCAAGATAGCTAGTACAACTTATGAATAAGTGGATTAGCTTATTGATGACCTCATTAATGACATCATGAACATTGTATTCTCCACCACATTAGCCTATAAATAGGCCTCTTTTGTAGCCTTGCAAAACAGAGATTTTGTATGTTAATCTTGAGTGAATGTTATTCAACTCTTTTGGTTCTTTGCGAACTTTAGACTTATCAAGTTTATAGTCTCCTACAAAACTTGTGGCGTCTTTCCTAGCTTATCAACCAACCTTGGTGTAATTGGTTGTGGCGCTTCAAACCAAGTATCCTATCTCTCTTTAGGTAGGGGGTGCGGTTTCTACACCAACAACGACTTGTCTTAGAACGATCTTGGTTAAGGTAATTTCTTTCATTTCTCTTTTGGTAGAAATTACATCAATTAGTCTACTAGTTTATACCAGTGTGGTTCACGGTTCAAATAATATTTTTCTTTGCAAAAGTTATTTAATTTATAATAAAATAATTTTTTAAACTTGTTATAAGTAATTAAAATTTTAAAATAGAATTCTTTGAACAAAAATAACGTAAATATTTAACTTGGTCAATGAATAGATAATTGAAAGATTTATGTAGGAATTTTGTGTGGAAAAAGAACTTAAGAAATAAAATAATTAATAATTAATGAATATAGATTAATTAGTAATTTTCTGATGAAATTGATCAACAGAAATTCGTCATAAAACAGTAGTAACATCTGTTAGTAGTAATTAATAAAAATCAAATTTCATCCACCAATTGTGTGGAATCTTTTTCACACAAATGACTTTTTTAACATGACACGTGGGCAACTAAATCTAAATAAATAAAGATAAAAGTTGTGATTGACATGTGTCATGATTGAAATGCCGATTATGTAAAAAAATTCTACATCATCGTTAGATGAAAACTTTATCAATTAATAATTAATAGAAAAAAGTTAACATAAACATATCATGTAAATAACTTGTACAAATAATATAGTAGCGAAATGAAAATTGATGAAAATCGAAGAGTTTAACCAATTTAAACTTGTATAAATTAAAAAGAATAAAGTCTAGTTTTCAATTATGTTATATTTGACAAAAAACAAAATCTTTTCTTACTTTACAAAAAGTTGTCACGTGACATTTATGTCACCGAAAGCTGCCATGCGGCTGCAGAAATTCTATTTTAGTAATAGAATAAATTGAAATTGATCATTCAAATGAGTAATTGAAATATTTGCGCATGAATTTTCTGTAGAAAAAATAAGTTAATAAATGAAGTAATTAATAATTAATAGATATAGATTATTTAGTAATTTTTCTTGTGAAATTGATCATTTTAACTAAAGTCGTAATGTGGCAGCAGTGACTTCTGTAAGTAGTAATTAATATTAAATTTTCATCTAGCTGCGGTGTTGAATCTTGTTACATCGCCAGTTGATGAAAATATTACTCAATTAATAATTAATAGATATAGATTAATAGAAGAAATATATAATTAACATAAAATTTTCCCATTAATAAATTGTATAAATAAAATAGTATAAAGAGATGAAAATGGATGAAAATTAAAAAAATTTAGTCAAGTTAAACTTGTATAAATTAAATATGATAAAATTTGGTTTTAAATTAAACTATTCTTGGCAAAAAATAAAAACAAAATCTTGTCATATATTATAGAAAATTGACACATGGCATCTGTTTCACAGAAAACTGACATGTGGAAGTAACTTTTGTGTTTTAGTAATAGTTATAGATTGTCCTTGACTCCTTTCCTAAATAAATCCATGCAATCGATTTTTTTTTCAATAAAGCGACTGGTTTTCAAATAAAGATTTGTCCTATATAATTTTTTTTATCAAAATTATAAAACATTTAATTCGTTTTACTTTAATACATCAAAATTTAATTTGAAAATCAATTGGACAATAATTTAGGAGCGGATTGAAAATTGAGTATATATAAATTACAAATGATATTATGAATTCGAGCTTATAGTATTAGTACGAGTCATAGTGTTTGTGTCGTTGATTGTTTTAACACAAATCTCAACACTTAAATGTTGTTAAGACGTTACTAAGAGCCCTACAAATCGGGGATTAAATGGGTATCTTCAAGGGATTCAGTATACAACAATATATCAAGAGGGTTTTAAAATTGAATCATCCAATAAAAAAAGGTTAAGTACACCATTAGTCCATAAACTTTGGCCAACCCCATCATCAGTCTCCCAACTTCAAAAAGTTTCACTACTGACCAAAGTAGGATTTTTTTGTTCATTGGAGATCTCTAGCCCTAATGTTGTTTGTGTATTTCCGTTAAGTGCGCATGTACCACTCACATGCACAAAATAAGGGGGTCAAGTATAACATCATCAAAATAACGAGGCAATGTGTACTAGAGTAAAAGTAAAACCCAGTGGCAGATAGACATGATAGAAGCGAACCCATTAAAGGCCGGCCCCAATACATCAACCGAAAAATCAAGGAATTATTAATAAAAAATTTGGAATTCAAAAAAAGAAAAATAAACTAAAGAATAAAAACTGCAGGAGTTGATACCTCTTGACAACAAAAATAAATCCTTCCACATCCTTGCGACTTTGCAAAACGAATCAATCAAACAAACAATTCAATCAGATCATACAAATATACAAACAACCACAAACACATATATAGATGGAGTTGGGTCGTTACCCATTGGGAGAGGTCGATGTTGAATTCATAGAAAGTGACGTGAGCAGCAGTGATAATAATCTCTTTGACAAAGGGATCGATTCGTTGGAGTACTGTTAAATTGAGAAGTTTAGTGTTGTTCTCATCCAGATTCGACATCAGTTTCTCGCCTCCCCTGCCGTTTTGAGCCATTTTTTTCACTTTCGAGCGCAGCTCTCTTTATACACAAAGGGGGTAGGAGAAAGACGTGTTTTCCCTTAAGCTGATTATCGATGAAATCGGTAATAGTAACAGAAAATCGCAAAGGATTTAGAGATGAGATTTGTGAGTGGCGATTGGCGAATATTGAAAGATTGTTGTGTTGGGAGGTTCGTTTGGTTGGGTTTTAGTATGAACGTGAATCTATCCAAGAAGGGGATGAACAGAGTTCGGCTATGGGACTCCAAACTCAGAAGGCCGATAGTATTTTACCCAATAAGTAACAATTCAGGCCCCCTTTATCTTCTATCATGGTTTATTGCCCCCTAGTTTTATGATGTTATGCATGACCCCCTTATTTTGTGCATGTGAGTGGCACATGCTCACTTAACGAAAATACACAAACATCGTTAGGGCTAGGGACCTCCGATGAGCAAAAAAGGTCTACTTTGGTCAGTGGTGAAACTTTTTAAAGTTGAGGGACTGATGATGTGTTTAGCCAAAGTTCAAGGACTAATGGTATATTTAACCCAATAAAAAAAGTGGTTGAGTATCTAAAGTAGATACACAACCATCCTCAAATCAAACCTCTCTCTCTCCAAAATTTGACTTTTCTTCCATTTTTGGCTTTTTTGCACGAAAGAAAAATATTTTAATTTTTTTTTACTTTAAAATAATACACATTTTTATCTATAAATAGAGATTTGGTTTGCCTCATTAGGACACCAAATGAATTATTTCCAAATTTTGAAGTAATTGGAGATAAAGATGGTGGGATATGAAAGAATATTGAGATTTGTTCCAAGCTATTGGAAGTGTTTTTGTTTGGGTAGCTTGTGAGAATCAAATAGATTGTCTTATTCATTTTTTAATAAATTGAGGATTCAAATGGGGAGCAAAAGAGATACTCCGTTGTACATGCTCTAATTATTTAGAATGTTCATGTCATTATTTAAAAAATAACAAATTTGATGTAGAGATCTAAATTAATTTAGTCTGACGACAGTAACACTAAAGCTTTTAGGAATTCCACAAGTTTGAGCTCGTAATATCAGACCTCTATATAATCATGCCTATGTTTCACTCAAAAAATTTACGCTTGAAAAGTCTAATTATTAAGGAAATATATGAATGTCATTGGAGTTTGTCATAATTACCAAATACTTAAGTACAAGCAATGTAATTACAATACAAGTGAATGATAAAGATGAAATTTTGTTAATAGATTTTTAAAGTGAAACATCTCAAAATAGTATGATGGACTGTTTGCCGACGGAGGGAGTATATAGCTATAAAAATATTTTCACTGGAAATGGAAATGATTCATCAATAAAACTAATTGCACCATAAGTAACATAACCAATGATACGATTAATTTATAACAAATGCAAGTCATTTATTTAGTTTTACAAGTATTTTTCTTATGTTTACAGCAATTGACTTGTTGAAGAATGTTCATGTCAAGGCGATTATAGGGCCTCACAGATCCACACAAGCAGATTTTGTTATTGATATCGGCAACAAAGCCAAAGTTCCTATAATTTCAATGGCAACAAGCCCTTCTCTTTCTCCCAAAGAAAATTCATACTTCATTCGTGCAGCACAATGTTCCTCCTCTCAGGCTGAACCCATTGCAGCCATTGTTAAAGCCTTTGGTTGGAGGGAAGTAGTTTTCATCTACGAAGACAGTGAATTTGGCAGGGGGGTCGTACCATATCTTACAGATTCCATGCTACTAGTCAATGCCCAGGTCAAATATCGCAGTGTTTTATCTCCTTCGGCCTCAGACGAGAAAATTCTTGAAGAGCTCTACAAGTTAATGAAAATGCAGACTAGAGTCTTTGTGGTGCATTTGCTACCGTCTTTGGCTTCACGTCTTTTTGTCAAGGCAAGCGAAAGCTGGGATGATGAACAAGGGTTACACTTGGATCGTTACGGATGTTGTCACGAGTCTTTTGCATTCTCTAAGTGATGAGTACATAGATTCTATGCAAGGAGTGCTTGGTGTAAAGCCTTATATCCCGAAATCAAATGGCCTAGTCAACTTTACAAAGAGATGGAAAAAGAAATTCCGACAAGAGAATCCCCATATTGATAGAATTGAGCTAGATATGTTTGGGATATGGGTTTATGATAGCACAATTGCCTTAGCAATGGCATTTGACAACATTAGTGTGGCAAGTACTGATCACCAACAATACAGAAAAGCTGATATCAGAAGTAGAGACCACAACTTGACGGATTTAGATGTCATTGGAACCTCGGAAACAGGCTCAAATCTCGTTCCTTTGATTCGGAACGTAAGATTGAAAGGATTAAGTGGGCATTTCCATGTTGTTGACGGACAATTAAAGGCATTTCCTTATGAAATAGTGAATGTTATTGGAAAAGGAGAGAGGAGAATTGGATTCTGGACTCCTGAACATGGGATTTCAAATAAAATGAAGTCAAGTGATCATCAACTAAAGGGATACACGACTAACAAAAATGAGCTTGGTGTCATATTTTGGCCAGGAAAAACTGATGTTGTTCCCAGAGGTTGGGAGACTCCTACTAATGAAAAAAAGTTAAAGGTTGGAGTTCCATTGAAAAGAGGGTTTACAGAATTTATCAAAGTAGAAAGAGATCATCAAACCCACGAGATTAAGGCAACAGGTTTTTGTATAGATGTGTTCAAAGCTGTCTTGCACGAACTGCCATACGACGTCCCAGTCGAGTATTCTATTTTCGAAAAACCAGATGGTCAAAGTGCTGGGAGTTACGATGATCTTGTTCAACAGATCTCACTCTTTGTAATGAATATATATTTTCTTTTATATATTTACCTTAGAAGTTTGAGGAATCCGTAATTGAGAGTTACTAAAATCTTTTGTTGATTGCAGAAATATGGTATAGTGGTTGGGGACATAACCATCGTTGCAAATAGATCGCAGTATGTTGACTTTACATTTCCGTACACAGAGTCGGGCGTTACATTGATTGTTCCAATTAGGAACGCTCATAAGAAGAAGGCATGGATTTTCATGGAGCCCTTAGAACCCGAACTTTGGGTAACGACAGCTGCATTTTTCATCTACACTGGATTTGTGGTTTGGGTTCTTGAGCATCGTGTAAACAAAGAATTTAGAGGCCCCCCGTACAAACAAATGGGGATGGTATTCTATTACTCCTTCTCCACACTCGTTTTCGCCCACAGTAAGTTATCCGAGGTAGGTGTAAGTTAAATTTGAAAGGAACGACTCCTCTAATGACAATGACCTGTTATTTCTTGCAGAGGAGAAGGTGATTAGCAACTTAACCAGATTTGTGGTGATCGTATGGGTGTTTGTAGTGCTCGTGCTGACGTCTAGCTACACGGCTAGCTTGACATCAATGTTAACGGTACAGAAGCTTCAACCAGAATTTAACGATATTCGTGATGTCGTTCGGAAAGGAGAAAATATTGGGTATTCGGATGGTTCCTTCACTCTCGGGATGTTAACGGACATGAAGATTGATGAAAACAAAATAAAAAATTACAACACTTTGGAAGAGTATGATGATGCCCTTAGTAGAGGTAGTTCAAACGGAGGAGTTGCTGCTATTCTAGAGGAGCTCCCTTATATTAGGCTCTTTCTTAGCAAATATTGCACCAAGTACACTACGGTCGGTCCAATCTACAAAACTGCTGGCTTTGGATTCGTAAGCGCCTCTCTCTCTCTCACTCTCTCTCTCTCTCTCTCTCTCAAATTGAATACCGTTAAACTACAGGCACTTCCAAAGGGGTCTCTGCTATTACCTGACATTTCAAGAGCTGTGTTGAAAGTGACAGAGGAGAAGGTTACAGAAATTTCAAATCAATGGCTTGGGAAAGGAGCAGATTGTCCCGAGCAGGATGGAGCCCGTATCAGCTCAGATAGGCTTAATCTGGATAGCTTCAAGGGACTTTTCCTCATTGCCGGCATATCATCATCTTCCGCTCTAATCTTATCGATGTTCATATTCCTCTATGAAAACAGAGGAATTCTATTCTCGGAGGATTCAATACGGGAGAAGCTCGCTGCCATTGCAAAAACATTTGATGAGGAAAGAGTTCAAGGATATAATGCATCCAGGAAAACAAATGAAACGAATGAAGTTGGAGCAGCAATTGAAGAAGATATTACTAACAATAATAATGATAATGATAATATGATCACAACAGACTGTCCGGTGAGTCCGGCAATCAGTGTGTACCATCAGGCGGAGGGAGTGTTTGCGCAAGAGGAAAGTTACTCAACTGCACCTGCAACCCCAATTCGTGAAACCATAAACATTTCTGAAACTACTGTAGAAATATAACTCAAGTACTCTTACATGCCTACTCTTTCTTTGATTGTAATCCTTGGTACCCACTAAACGCTAGGATAGGAAGAGCTTCATCCTATACATGTAACTATATCTGCCACTTCAGATTAATTCAGTGAATATATAGAACAGTAAAACACGACAAAAGCATTTCCTACTTTATGGCGATTCGCCTATGCCATGTACTCGTTATTTCTGGGTCCAGCACCTGACAAGCTTCCTGAACAATTGAAGGGCTGGTTTTTGGACAAAGCACGTACATTCTAAACAAGTGTATCCACGTTTTGTGAACAAACATTCTAGTATTTTTCAACCAAAAGAAACAAAAATTGGTGGAAAATATGGTTTTGAAACTGACCGAGTGAAGTGTCAACTTTTTGGCTAAAACTCTGCTTCCTGTAGATCCATAACGGATTCTGGTTGATGTCTAATATACAAATGCTGCAATGATTTATGAACTGCCATGAGATCTGACGAATGAAATTGATTGGGATGAAATATAAGCAGTTGGACTGGTCAGGCCTCGATCACCATTGGCTGCTTTAGGTTTCCGCTTCCCACTCAACCTCCCTATTGTGTCTTGAGAAATATCATTAAACCACTCATCCTCCGGAAGCACATTTCTGACAAGGAGGATGTAAGCTCACGGGTACAACAGACCAAATACTTCATGCAGATAAGCGTCCATGGTGATTATACAGTTCAAACAAACAAGGAAAAAAAATCCCTAAAGAAATACCAAGTGGAGGACAAGAGCCACAACCATCCACTGGTTCATGTTCTATGTTAACAATCATGTCCTAGAGTGCATATGTAACGTTATACCATGAACACAAAGGGGTTGTTTGCTAGGAAAGCGGCATAACATTAATTAAAACTAGGAAAACTAGATTCAATTATCCATACTATTTTATCTCTATTATAGAGTTACTAACGCTTGGTAGACCAAGGATAAGATAAATTTATCTCGCTAGTTATCTTATCCGGTATTAGGTAGCCAATATTAATTTCAATATTACATTATTTTTCCAAAAATACCCATAAATTCAGTTATGATAAACTATGACTTGAGCTTATCTTATTCCCTGTGTTTTCCCCATACTACCACTGTTCTAAAATTTAAGAGTGAAAACTTGAGATAACATAATTATTATTTGTATTTTTTTTGTGCAATATCAATATCTTGCATTAATGAAATTACTAATTCAATGTTTTTAAATAATTCTTCTTATTGATTTGTCATCATTGCTCCTGGTTCAAGTTTTGTTCGTTTTGTGCAATATCAACCTCAAGTACTATGAAAACAGAAACTCTTGCCATTAGACGCAAGTGATCTGCCATAATTAGAAACAACGACTTACTCACCTAATTCATCTTCAGCACACTGTTTCGGTAGAAAAAACTAACAAGAAGACTTACCTTACTACGGCGGTCTGCGGATGTGCTTGAAACCGTAGGGAAGAGCCCAGCCGTCGACGATGCCCCAAACTGCTGAAGAGTAACAAGTTTGACGTGGGTGAAAAGCTGTGAAAGTGAGATTAAAATTAGTTTTCATTAGTAGTAGAGAGGGCAGTATGAGAAGGAGAAAAATAGTCTCGTTTCTTCAAATCCAAGATCAAATTATAACAAGGAGGGTGAGGTATTATTTACTCCCAGATAAGACGGCTATCCGTGTATAGAGATAAAGGATTATCCGTGTATAGAGATAATTTTATCCGACACGCAAAAGTCCTACAAACATCGAATTTGGATAAATTTTATCCGGCTACTAAACGACCCCTAATGGCTTTTTCTTATTTGATAAATAAATTATTTTTTAAAAAAAGTATCAAACCAGGTGACGCATCCTTGTATACGGGACATATACAAGACAAACAATTATAAACCGACAAAACTATCCGTAATATTAACAAAAGATTCCATCGATCCTCTCTAACCAAATATTCCACCAAATGGCGAGGGGCTCTAACACAACACTTATTTTTCCTTCTGCCCTTGTACACAAACCATCCTCGCAAAAGCTGAATGACAGATCCTGGCATGACCCACGAGATTCCAACCAATTTGAAAATAGTATGCCATAGTTCCCTCACTACCTGACAATGAAGAAGAAGGTGTTAACAATCTCTTCCTCTCATTTACACAATTAGCACCTATTGACGAGAATCCTCCCGTGAGCTCTCAAGTTATGCCCCGTCAAAATGGCCTCCCGCGCAGTTTCCCAAGTGAAGAAAGCCACTTTCCTTGGAGCCTTCGTCCCCAAATCTCCTTTCAAAGAAAATTTGAACTAATCCTTTCATTTAAGCAAGAGTAATAGGATCTCAAGGAAAAGCTTCTACACTTCGTCTTTGCCCAAACAACTCTGTCTTCGGACAACACACTTCTTTTATAATCATATAACATCTCAAACATCGATCTGGCTTATATCTTCAAACTCCCAATCTTGCAGCTCCCTTCGAAAATGGGACTCCACGAATCTCTGTCATTATGATTAACCACTATCGAGTTTACCAATTCCTCGTAATCAACAGCTAGCATAGTTGTCAAAGGCAAGAGGCAGGTGAGAGGTCCATATTTGAGGCGAGAGGCGAGGCACTCACGGAAACAATACGAAGGAAAAATGTATTAAATATATATAACTTAACAAATCTCAACAAAACATGTTATAAGTGAGCATAATACATGTTATTAAGTTCTAACATAGTATAAAAGATGAAATTCTGAGCTAGTTTAAATTCCAAATAATATAATAAAAAGTTAAGCAACCAAAGAAAATAAGGTTTTAAAAAAAAACAAAGCAATAAGAAAATATCAGAAAACAGAATGAAAAAAAATGTCAAATACCAAATTAAAAATATAATAAATAATAAATAAAATGCCTAAAAATGGAAGGAAAATAAATCATAAGTAGTGATAAAGATGCAGTAGCACAGCACATTAGAGAAAAAAAAAACCCCAAAGTAGGGGGAAAAAAATAAAATAAACAAACAAAATTACAAAACCAGGCTTAATTTCTCAAAACCAACAAACCAACCTCGGGACGAAGTTCGTTGGGAGCCGGCAACCAAGTCTGTGAAACTCCGGCCAGAAAACTTAGGTGTCGGTGTGTGAGGCTGATTCCGGCAACCTCCGGCAATGGCGACGAAACCAAACCATCGGTGCTCTTAGATTTCATTAATAATATTGAAGATTGAAGGCTAGATCTGGAATTGAAATTTTCAGATCTAGGCCGGAAGTTTTTGCCCGCCTCGCCAAGACCTCTTTGGGCGACAAACACTCGTCTCGTGTCACCTCTCGCCTCAGGCGCCTTTGACAACTATGACAGCTAGGTTAAACAATCATAGGAACCTATCCTAAGGCTTTACATCTCCGCACCAAATATCTTTCCAGAATCTAACCTTATCTCCCTTACCAACCTCAAAGATGATATGACGCTTGAACGAGTCCCACCTTTTCATAATCCTTTTCCAAACACCTGCGTATATGTGCTGCCGAAATTGCCTAAAAGTCAACTTCCGTAAATTTTGATAAAAACTAAAAATGGACACTCATTTTGGGACGGAGGGAGTATCATATTTTTGTGCATGTTAAACAGATGTCACATTATGAGGAACCAGGCAATTATTCTTGTTTACCCCAAAGAAATGTTAATAATAACAGCAATACTAGCAGGAAAGTTGCAATAGAGGACAGGAGGAGGGGGGCTTGAACCCAAGATATTCCCAAACCAGAGCTATAAGCACTTAGAAAGGCATCAACAATGTAAATTATGAGATAACTGTCAGCAATTTGGAAGAGGACGCGACTACAAGCAAGATAATGCTCAAGGATAAGACTGGCGCCGGCCGACATTCTAGAGATGGCTTCATATGCAGAATATTAGTATGTAGACTCTGCTTCCATGACCTCATAGACTTAAGCTTTCATTACCAATACACGAAATCCAGAACTTCAACACAAAGAACATCATTCAAAGTGCCTAGTTCAGTTCATCTTGAATGAGTTCCTTCAACAATCTCAATCTGAACCCTGAAAACTAAACATTTACCTAGGAATTTACAAACTCAGCTGATCAACTCAGTCTTAGTCCCAACTCCCAATCACTTGGGATTGGCTAAATCCTTTTACGCCATTCACTTCGGTCCAAAGCAAGGAGGAAACGACAAACAATCAACAAAATTGTTGTTAAAGACCACTGTAGACCTAATGAGCTCGTTTTAAATGCCATAATTTAATCATATTGTATAGGAAGCCAGTGCACTTTTCCAAATTAATTTTTGCTTACCTGCTGCTTGCTTGTAGTATTCTGCTTGCTGTCTTTACTCTATCTATACTCTAAAAAAGTTATGCTCAGTATAGCTGCAAGCTGCTACAGTGGATGTTTATTTTAATATCTACTTGTGTTATCTACCCTACTGCAGCATTCTCTTCATAACACCTCAAGTATCTTCCTAACATAAAATATAAAAATCTAAGAGAATGGTCAAAAGAACTTTTAAGTAATTGCAACAATCTTTTTCCTTTTATTCTAACCATCAAAAAAGTTTACACAATTGAAATTAACATTTTTAACATCTAAGCGTCTCCTCTCCAACAAAACTCCAATACAACTAACAACACCCAGACATCAAAGAAACACGCCCGAATTGCAGAAATAACCCAAAACATTCAGCTAAACAAAATCAAACCACCACCAATGTCCTAGAGCATCACACTTCTTTGAGAACTCAAATATAAGCAAAAGAAGTGTAGAACTCAAAACCACTTTGAAGAAAGCCATCACAGTTCAACCCCGAGTCATTCAGCAATACAGCTCGAAACTTATCAGAGCAAAAAGGAAATGACGATAAACTGATGCACCCATGCAGAACAGTGGCCAACAGTTTCTAACAAAGACGAGCACAGCACAGCCAAGTTTCAAGCACAGAGATGAGGAGATGAGAACTCTGAAACTTTCCCACAAGCATGATAAAGATAGAGACACCAGAGAAAAAGACACCTTTCAAGCATTATCATATTAACACCAACATAAAAACACTACTTGCTGCAACAAAACATCCCAACAGTTTCACCCAAACCCAAACCCAAACATCCAAACAGGAAGCTTAATCTAAAACCTTGATCAACAGCTGATACAAAAGTCACTGTCACTACAAGCTCAATGATCACACACCACCCACTATAACCAAGCACTAGCATGGGGGTATGTTGCATAATTTCCACATCATTGCCATGTGATCACCCCATCGTCTCCACAAATAAACCCTACTTTACATGTATACACATACTAGGCCCATAGAATTAGCTGAAAGTGGGGCCAAGAAAAAGTAAATTAACCGAAGGGTAATAACACGTGGTTTCCACAGCCGCACCACAACACCATCAAAGGACTTCACGGTCAACCGACCAAAGGGTCACGGCCATTAGCAAGTTGGACCTCTCACCTAGCCTTAAGAGATGAGCCGAACCTTAGATCCCCAACCCCTTATCAAATAAGGGTTCCAAGGAAATGTCTCTACACTCGAGAGTAGGGAGAACAACCTAGCAGCACCTCTATCATGAAGAAGGCCCAGACGATAGCATTTTCGGGTGGCGGGATCTTAATATATTAACTTACTCGTAGTCGGCCTCCGAGTTCAGCCTAGACATCAGCTCAAGGGCATCAGCTCAAGAGTCCAGGCAGGCGTGGGGACATTGGGGGTAGATGTTTTGGTGGCTGGAGTCGAGCGTAAATCACATGTTTTGCATGCGATGTCTTTCATGTGCAATGTAGAGCACATGCAACATGTGTGGTTTAATTATTGTGCAGAGAAAAGAGAGAGTTGCTACGCGAAGTATTTACCCAGAAAACATCCAACTGCTCGCATTACATAAGCAATGCCCTGAACTCCAATGATCAACCACCAGAGTAACTTCAATATTAGACAAGGAAAGAAGATAGCAATAACTCACAAAACACCCACCTCCAATCATCAAAAAGCCCATAACTAAATAAACTAAGCAAAACATAAAGTAAACTAGTTAATAGCAATTACTGAAAACATCCAAAACCAAGCTATGAAAATTACTTCAATAATATGCGGAATCGTGAGAAGGAATCTAAGGTTCCGTTTGTTTCACGGAAAATGATTTCCGGAAAATAACTTCTGGAAAATGAAAAGATTTCATTTTCAGGTGTTTGGTAAATCTTTTGACAATATACCGGAAAACATTTTCTGGTGTTTGGCAAACACACGAAAAATGTTAAGATGAAAAATGTTAAGGAAAACAATTCATGAATACATACAAATAGTATATTTTTGCATATTAATGCCCTCTTGTTGAATATACACCGATTTTTAAGAAATTGTTGAACATTAAATAATTTTCCATTACTAATCCCCCAATTTATCATTAGAGGTGTTAAATCAATAAGATCTATATTTTTTCAATCTCACAAATACGAATAACAAAATTGATAATTAATATGATAAAAAGTTTTTAAAAAGAAAATGGATAATGTTTGGGATGTCCTAAAATAATATAGTGGACACTAATGTTAGGACGTAGTGAGTATTTATTAAAATTATAATTTATAATTAGTATGCACAAATACAATAAAAAAACTCAATTTATATTTCTAAAAAAATTATTTGTTGAGTGTAATATTGTGTATATATAAATATGTGTAATTGTGGAAGGGAGCGGAGGGATTGTAGGGTGCTTGAACATTTGGAAAATGACTTACGGATTTTCCTGAAAAGAAGGCTTCGGTTTCCGTTGACTGGTAAAAACTTTTACGTTGACTACATTTTCCAAGGGTTACCAAACACCAAAAAATGAGAAAAACGTTTTCCGAAAGTCATTTTCCGTGAAACAAACGGAGCCTAAGATGCACCTATTTTTTATGTTGTTTAAGTCAACATGAATGGAAGCTCTACTTCGAAGGGTAACTGGGTAAGGCACCAGCTGGGGGATCGATTATGGGAAACAATGGTCATTGGAGTTTTGCCTGTCAACGTGTCAGTTTAGGGTATCCTTCGACATAACCCCTTTTTGACTAAGAAGAGTTTATAGGAGATAATGGGCAAAGAAATGCTTAAATGGTGGTGATGTGGCAAAAATATCAGTCATACTGGGGGTGCCGAAAGTCGTCGATGTGCGTGGATCGTTCGTTGACTGGATTGGTAACGAAACTGTGTCGTTTGAGTCGGATATCTGGCTTTATGTGGATCTCTGCAAAACAAACACCGTGAGTGGTGGGGATGTCCCCCAAAACCCACCGGCGTGAGAATCAGTACAGTATCAAAATATAAGAGGGCGCGTAGCCCCCGTGTGTGGAGTGAAAACTGTAAAGGAGGGGAGAGCGTATATTAGAGTCTGCCCTACTATGAGATAGTAGGGTTTATTTATACCTGAGGGGTTAGGGTTTACTTGTCATGCATGGGCCAGGCCCATGGGGTTTAGTAGTCCTGTAAAGAATAATGGGCTAGTGTAATGGAAAGCCCCCTCGCCCAAGCGAGGCCCAAAAGCCTTTTTAGGCAGATTAAATATAGGCACTTCAGTAGCCCCCAGGTCCTTATTCCTTGGGATTTATCTCAAGGGTAAGGAGATGAAGAGAGAAAAATAAAAATCATCCCTAAACACAGAAAAACCAGAAACATCAAAAACAGATAAAAGGGCTCAGAGAGCTTACCGTTGGTTTCGATGAGGGATGTCTTCTGTAAATAACTGAAAGGAGGAAACGACTCTTCCAAAGCGAAGAACGTCTGGGACAAATGAGCCGCGGGATTTGATCGAATGTATTCACCGGAGTCTTGAAAGCTTCGGAAATCGGCAATGGAAACTCACCAAGATTTTCTCTCTCTAAAAATTCACAAGCTTGAAGACGATAAAAGATAGAAGAAGAAGTAGGGTGTGCCTTTTATAGGCTGGCCACTGAACGGTCCTAGGGGGAAAACTCGGAGCCCGAAACGGCACTTGGAGTCGGCAATCACAAAACATTAAATGCGGCCCTTCGTGCTTTGTGCCCCGTCATGTCACCCCTACTTCTGACGGCTCACGCGCTTTAATCCCTCACGCGCCTGACACGCCCTCGACAATAAGCTTCCGGAACACGCCTCAAGTTTACCCCACAAAATTTCCGGTTCTGAAAAATTCACAAGTGTTGAAGCCCGCGCGAATATCAGACTTGAACGCTCCCCGCTCCGAGCATGAATGCCCGCCAGACAAGGAGCTAGGGGCCACTGATATGCCCGGCCCAAGCCCAATCACGAGCAATGCACAAGTTAGCATCACGTGCCAATCACGAGCACAATGCATATGGGGCCCACAGACCTAGCGGGCAAAATAATAGAAGCATCGGCGCGTAAATTCCGTCCGCACTGGTCGGGCATAGGCTTACTGTCACCAGGCCACGCCCGACATCACACATTTAGCAGAGAAACCAGATTCATCTCGTCCAAACCCGGTCGAGTGTTGGCCTTGCCCACCTGACCAGGGGCCGTCCCTTAGACCTACAATAAGTCCAAGAGCAATACAAGTGGAACAGCCAGGCAGAGCCCTGCTCGCCCGGGTACACATCAACTGGGAAGCATCGAAGGCTTGCTCTCCATGACAAGTCAAAGGTTTCCATGTATAGGCAGAACACTTGCCTTATTTGCTCCTACATCTACGCGGCCAGCCGCCTATCACGCCTGAAATCAAGGGATTCTCCCTTTGATTGATTGGGTAACTATGGAAACTAAATCCTAGATGGATTCAATCACCTTGAAGGCCTATAAATACCTCTCCATCATCATTAACAAGGTACACACACACTTTCTTGAGCCTCGATACTCTGTCGATTTGCTTTCAAGCTTACACACGAGACTTACTCTCACGCCGGAGGGGTTTCGCGAGGCCCTGCCTTGCACTTCCACTCAGGCTTTCTTGTGTTCTTAACAGGCTCAAAGAAGGTGATCTTGAAGCCCAGATATCCTACCCATCTCAAGGACGGCCCAAGCTGTGATTTTGCCACATCAGGTGGTGAACTTGATCTGTATTGCAGATGACTTCAATTAATATCTTTAATCCCCAAATGTACATCATAATATGGAAACTATGAAGGGCAAGCAATAATATTTAATAGACAATTAACACATAAGCAACCATAATACACAAAAAAAATCATGCGCGGTTCACCCAACATCTTCGGGCTAGATGAACTGAAGAGCAGGCAATCAAGTAGACAGCAGCAGTGTGGGGGGGGGGGGATGAAGAAGCATACTGACACCGACTCTTTCGTTATTCGCTATTCATTATTAGTTAAATGATAGAGGGACTAGGTTTTTTGGATACAGGTTTTGTTATTAATAAGTAGGATACGATTGTTCAGTGACACTTCAAATTCTTTTTGGGATCATGTGATGCATATGGTTTATTTGAAAAGGATGGAAGGAAGGTACAACTCCTGGCATTGACAATTGTACAATGACCAATAATGCACAATAGCAACAGTAAAATTGACCAATTGCCAGATTTTGGTACCACCAAATTTCTTTTTCGCATTTTGGAAATTATATATAAAGTGCTTTTATCCATTAAGGGGTAACTGTTGGTCCACAATGTATGCTCAAAAAGGCATAAGCAGGGGTGAATAGCCTATAATGCCAATTTAAAAATCATCTTCGGATATTCAATGAATTGGGAAAGAACAGATTTTTAGGCATAAGCAATCTGTAGAAGAAACATGTCTTGCTGATAGCCTAGAACAGGAGACTTTCTCTTAGCAGAGTAACATTACTCTATGCTGGCAGACTGCTGACAAACTGTAAGCCTATAAAAAAGAGTTTAGCAACGGAAAGTTTGAGGCTTAACAGATTTATCAAAGAAGTTTTAAGTAGCTATACACGAATATATGTTCAGAACAACAGCATACTTAATACTTCTCCAGATGCAGATTTAGGGAGTCATGAGAAGATAGTTTTTAAAGAAGTAAAACAGTTTATAAAAGCTAATAGATGAATCAAGGTTGAGTTTGATAAATATTTTATATTAAAATTCATCTGAAGTTTGTTCAAAAACAAACATACAAAATACATCAACCTAGACTCACTATTTAATTTATCTACCCTCTTGCTTCAGAACTTTAACCCCTACTCAAGAGTTCATAACAGACACTCATGAGCAAAGGCTTCAGTAGGAGATAACGAGGGATAGATATAAGAAGACAATTTTTAGGGTCACTCAGATATAAAATATCTGAGTAACTAAGTGCAAAGCACTCGACTCCCTATGATGATCTATGATTGCACAACCCACAACACTTGCAATAGAGTACAAGTCTGTAGGTATAAATGCAACGCAGACAAACAGCTCTTCATCTTCTTTGGTCATCTTTCAAGATCTATCTTCAACGAATCTGAAGTGTTTGGCCTCTAGCTCAAGAATGGAGTTCTTGATCAAGACACTGATCTCTGTCTTATAGATATTTTGATCACTCTCTTCTCTTTAACTCTTTTCTTCTTAGCAATCCACAGAATGTGTTTTGCTAACGTCTGGGTTCTTTCACCGTGATTTCTTGTGAGAATCTACGTTGATCGTTGTTGAGGACGATCTCCTTGTCGATCTTACTACCTTGACGATCTGTTCTAACACATACAACTTGCTGGCTTGCTGGCTTGCTTGCTTGCATGCTTCTTTTGAGAAAGGAAAAAGAGGTTTCTCTTTTATAGACAAGGGTCTTTAGATCCGTTGAGATATGTAGAAGTGATCTTCTATCCGTTAGAACAGTGTTGAAATTGAAGTCTGTTGGATAAAGATTTTACTCTGAAGATCTTGAATAGTTACCTATCAGACTGAGTTGATGTGTCTCTAAAGAGTAGGTTTGATGAACAGTACACCGACAGATGGTCTGTCCAATAAAGTGGATTCTTTTGACTTTTCGGACCAACTGTAGAGAGATATATCTATTGGATAATGTAGAACAATATCCAACTAGATCTTGCAAGATTTGAGATGTTAGTCAGATTGACTTTTGAAGCTTTGAACACCTTTACGTTTCAGAATAGCTGCAATCTTTTCTCTGTAGTTCGCACGTGCAGATCAAAAGTCTGTTGGTATGATGTTCCCTTTAAAGATTATGTCTTCAGTACAGAAGCCTGTTGGTCGACGTAGTTGAGGCTGGAACTATGAATCTGTAATCCGTAGCAAGTCTGCTGGTATGGTGTCTTCAGGAGAACTGTCACACTGTAGTAGGCTGGTGCTAGTGTACTGGAATCGCTAGTCTGCTAATCATCATGTAAGAGTAGGACTGAGACAAGGACTCTCCTAGTCTAAGACCTATGCAATGTTCAACAAGTTGTCACACTAACCGGTACGCAACCCTTTTAGTCACTTGTTAGAACACACAGTAATGGGAACAAGTAAATCAATGTGTTCAGAATATGTAAATGAATAAGTCATATATCAGTAGACATATTCCAACAGTAACATATTAATGTGCCACTTTTTTTCATAAGTTACTCTCTTATTCATAGAGTTATTTCAGATATCCAAGTTATTATTTCCAAAAAGCAAAAATGATATTTTGGTTGAATGGTAATTAAACAATCAAGTATAACAACCAAAATGGTGTGCCAACAATGTGAGGGACGAATTTTTGTAATAAGGTTGAAGTACAGGGATGATTTGTCGCAACTTTCCAATGCATACAGAACTAATCCACTTTGACATAATTAGGCTGTTTCTTCTTCTTCTTTGCTCGACTTTCAATGAAATTAGATAATAAGAAGTGCTGAAATGGTGAAATGGTGAATAGAGAAAGAAATAAGATTAAAGAAATGCTTACGCGTTTCTTGTGTGTATCTAACATTGTATAATGGATGCCCCGAACATTCAAATAGGCATGTGAATAGGTAATAAAGTCCTCCAAGAAATCCAAGATGAGTACTACGACTAACTTTGTTTTCTATTTTACTTTTAGAATTACAAAAGAAAATAAACTTACGAAAATCATAAGGGATAATATACAACACTAGTGTCTGGACAGCCCTTGTTTCTTTTCATTTTCTCCTACCAAGAATCCAGACATGATCATATATTCATATGCTGATCAGGAATTTTCAGTTTCTTGTTATAAATGAATTTAGGTTGTTGAATGGCGTACCTTTTCTATCTTATCAAAACAAAAAAAAAATGGCGTACCTTTTCTATGGCTTACTGCTTAACAGTTCCTTTCTTTGAGCATAAATATATCTGTACCCAGCAATATAAGCCATTATACAAGTCGCAGACCAACCCCCTTTCTCATCAATAGTCTCCACAACACTACATTCCATTCTCCACCCTTGAAATGATGAAGTCATTTCTTCGAGCATAACTCTATCTGCACCCAACACAATTATGACACCAACCAACCCCCTTTCTCACCAGTAATCTCTGCAAGAACACACTCCATCCTTGAAATGATGAAACCTATTTGCATCCCTAACAACTATCTCCCTGTCTACAATTTTTGAGATAAGCTTTGTTGCAGAATGACAGTTCACACATGCCCGCAGATTTTTTGTTATCCTTAGTGTACTTCCAGGAGTAGTGCTAATCAGCCCATAAGCAATTGCCAGTCTCTCACTGTGGTTACAGAGACTCCCCTCCTTGTCTTCACAACTCAAGTCATGCAGAGAAGACTCTGTATCAGCAATAAATCCAGCCTCTTTCAACCTCCTCTCTAATCTCTCAAGCTCCTTAAATATCTCTTTCGTTCTTGGATGTGATTTGTCTCCCATACGAAAGGCTTGGAGCTTCCCGTTAATCTCAATCATACTGAACCCCAGGTCCTTGCTTAGTCCTCTCTCCTTCATCAGTACTCTCACCTTTGCAACACCGCTCCACATGTGTGCTGAGGCATAAAGATTTGAGAGCTGGACATAATGTCCCGTATTATAAGGATCTAATGAGAAAAGCTGCTCTGCCGCATATTCTCCAAGTGTCACATGGCGATATATCTTGCATGAGCTCAAAAGTGCTCCCCAAACTGAAACTGATGGTTTGATTGGCATGTTCATAATAAAATCATAAGCTTTTTCCAAATACCCTGCACGGCCAAGAAGATCAACCACACAAGCATAATGTTGATGGCGAGGCTCAATACCATAATTTCTCATGCTGTGGAAAATTTCCCATCCTTCTTCTACAAGACCTGAATGATTGCACGCTGTAAGGAGCCCAATGAAGGTGACATCATTAGGGCCTACCCCTGCCTGCTTCATTGCAGAGAAAAGGTCAATTGCCTCTCGTGCCCAACCATGCAAGCCATAACCCACTATCATGGCACTCCACACAACAACATCCTTATTCATAGTTCGGTTGAAAACCTTGCGAGCAAAATCTACACTACCACATTTCGCATACATATCAATAAGAGCTGTCCTTACAAAAACATCATTCATGTACTCACTATTGTTGATGTACTCATTCATCCATCTCGCTTGTCCAAGAGACCCCACTTGAGCACAAGCTAAGATCGTGGATCGTACTGTGATAAAATCCGGCCTCACGTTTTTTGATGTCATCTCCCGGAAAAGCATTACAGCTTCATCAGCGAAACCATTTCTCGCGTACCCAGAAATCATGGCATTCCACATAATCACATTTGGGGCCTCCACTTGATCAAAGATCAATTTGGCAACCTCCACTTTCCCACGTTTTGCATATAACGTAGTTAATGCTATCTGCAAGTCAAGCTCAAACTCAAGACCCATTTTGATCACAAAACCATGAATCGATCTTCCTTGTTCCAAATCCTCTACATCCATGTAGGCGCTAAGGACACTAACAAGAGCAACCCAATCCAGCTCCACACCTAACTCTCTCATTTGACTGAAAATCCTCAAAGCTTCCAAAGGCTGCCCATTTTGAGCGTACCCAGAAACAATCGAAGTCCAGGAGACGATCGTCCTATAATCTAACCCATCAAAAACAACCCGAGCAAGCTCAATTCTACTACATTTAGCATATAAAGCCACAAGTCCATTCTGGACAAACCCATCTGACTCAAACCCATGTCTAAATGTCTGTCCATGTACAGCCCGACCCACTTCCACCGCCGTCAACCCACCACAAGCTTTCAGAACATGAGGTAGCGTAAACCCGTCTGGACTAACACCCGCATCCAGCATTCTGCTATACATCTCAATTGATTCACAAAACATATTGTTTTTCGTGTAACCCCGAACAATGGCGTTCCACAAAAACACGTACGGTTCAGGAAATTCATCAAACACTTTACGTGCATAACAGGCATCTCCAAGGTTAGAGCTCGCATGGATAAATTTAGTGACTATAAAGCCATTCCATCGTAGTTTAGATACAATTATCTGCGCATGAATTTGGTTTAGGTGATTCTTGTGGGTTGAGTTATCGAGGAGGGAGGTGTAATAAGTATCGGGATTGAAGGTGTTGTCAAAATTGTTTTCGTAGTCATCTTGATGATTATATACAGGTAAAGAAGAAATATGGTGAATTTTTTTTAATGGGAGTAGTAGAAAAACATATGTGGAGATATCTACCGATTGGATTTTTGTAAGGATTCTACAGGAAGAAAAACTTAAAGCCATGTTCGGCTGGCTATGCTTTGAGTAAACTACCCAATTGTCATTCTCCAAAGAATCTTCAAGATGATAGTGTTCCCATAGAATGCTCAATCAAACCATTAGTCAACAGCTAGAGGGCGCGAATTTGTGTAACCGGACGGAGTATTTTTGTCATCTCTCGTTCAAACTGCTCTCAATCACGGTCCACGGACGCGCCCGCCTTATAGACTACAGTGATTTTTTGGTTCACGTCGAAAAGGTCTCGTACCAAAAATGGAAAAATTATCAATTTTGTGACTAATTTAAACAATTTTTATATGAGTCATGCTATTCCAACCTCATTTCCTCCAAGTTGACCCCTCAATTCTTTTTTTATGTTATTGACAAAAATATTCTTAATTATAAATTCTCTTATACCATTGTAGGTGATAAGTTGACTCTCACCCACTTTTTCTAAAACTAAAAAATTCTAGCTAAACTCTCACCCCAAACAAATATACACATTCTTCCCAACTCTCTTCCCAACAAAGAAACTTTATTTTTTTCAAATACCTTCTTTTTTTATCTTCTTCCCTCAACAATAATACATTCTTAAACCAAGATATTTTTTTCTCCTTCACCTTCCCCTTTTTTTTCTTCTAAAAACCTTCCCAAAAACCTCACAATCTTAAAAAACCTAGGGATTCAACATTAGGTTTTGAAGAAATCAAGCATGGAACCAAAAAACGTCAATGTCACACAAGTGGTAAGCTTTAAAATCTATTTTTTGTTTTAAATATTGTTTTAGAAAGTGTTTATTTTCTTGAAAAAATAGTTTCTCGTCGTAAATTTTCCGGATCTAGGTAGCTGAAAAAATTGGACTTGTTCGGATCCCGTCAACCGAAATTCATCTTGTTGTTCGGCCTACGTCAACCGAAAATATTAATTTTTTTCGACCATAATCAGCCAAAAAATATTAATATTTTTGGTTGACGGGGGCCGAACAACTAGATGAATTTCGGCCCTAAGGGTTCAAACAAATCTAATTTTTCTTTGATCTTTGTGTTTTTTAGGTATTATTGTTTTTATTAATAGGATTCAAACATGTTGTCTACAAATCCTAGTGTTATTGGTCCAGTCCATAATGAGATATATCTTATTCATAATGATGTGATTGTTGAACATAATCGAATAATTCCGTTTGTGGCGGAGGATTGCACACATGTGTTTGTGACCGATTAAATGTTTTCATCTCGCCAAATATTAATTAATTTGGTGTGTGCTAGGGGGAATGAGCATGACATGGTCATAATAGTTAGGAGGTTAGATAGTGGTGCCGGTAAGAAAAAATCTAGGGTATTATTGACTTGTGAACGTGTTGGGCAATACAATGGACGCAAGAAACATGAGACATCATCACAAGCAAATGTTGATGATGAAATTGGGAAGAAATATGACGATATAACAAAACCAAAAGATAGGAAAGAAACTGAATTTAAGAAGTTTGGTTGTCCATTTAGTTTGAGGGGTAGAGAAGTATCAGTTGGAGACTGGACATTGGTTGTGAAGTGTGGTGTCCACAATCATCAACTTGGACATTATAAAGAAGGTCATTCATATATTGGTCGATTATCAAGGGTTGGGGGGGGGAATATGTGGTTGATATGACACACGACAATAGTAAACTGAAGCACATTTCGGCGCGGGTGCAAGAGAAATTTAAAGAAAATAAATCAACAGTGAGGACTATCTACAATACACGCTTGAAAAATAGAGTTATTGAGCATGAAGGTCGATCACAAATGCAGCAACTTATGTTTATGTTGGAGAAGTATGGATACGTCTATCATCATCGGCGGTGCGAGAAGACCAACACAATAAAGGATTTATTCTTCCGCAGGCAGGTCCGAACAATGTGCCCTAATTCTGTTATTCAGGCCCGATTTTTTTAAAAAAACTCACACAAAAAATATTTTTTTGGTCTAAAACTGCTCACAATCAACAAAACAAGTAATCCTACAAACATATTTCGATCCTAAACACTTACATTGCAACAAAATACAAGTAAAAATTCAAAGGAATTTGTACATACTTTTGTCCATTTTTTGCTAAATCAACAAGGAAATGGAGTTGATGGATGAGTACGTCTCTCTTTTCTTCTTCTCTTCAATCCTTCTTCAAAGGAGATGGAGGTGGAGGTTGTCTTCTGCTTCTCTTGTCGTTTTTCTTCTTCTTCTTTTTTTGTTGTTTTTCTTCTTTTTTCACTATGTTGTGCGTGCAAGTGGGGGAAGGGGGTTTTGGTGGGGTGGGGGTATAGAAGGGGGGTTAGTGTAGATAAGGTGGGTTAAGGAAGGGGTATGTGTAAGAAGTAGTTGAAAAAAATTAAAAGGGAAAAATGAGTAATCGGTGGGGGGTCAACAAATAGTTTTCAAGTATTTTAAAATGGGAAAATTACTTTTTTAGCCAACGTACTATTTGGGGGCGACACAATTAACCACGTAGTTTGTATAAGACAAATTTAACTAATGTACTAAAATTTGAAGGCAAATGAAACCAAATACGTAACGGCCGTTCGTAAGCCGTCAAAGAACGATGATGTGGACACAACGTGGCTGTTTGCGTAGTTCCTCAACGGTTAAAAAAAAGGCACGATGGAAGCACGTGATTTTCTTCCTTCGCTTCATAACAGATAATAATTCCTAGGGCTCAAAACCAGACATATCGATTTCCAATTTCTCACGATTTTGTGCTTGATTTTCAAATCAATCATTGCAAAGCCATTCCTATTGTCAACTAGAGTCGATTGCTCACGGTTTTGCACATCAATTTCAGTGGAAGCATGGAAACTTCAATTTTTGAAGAAAAACAACTTGAGAATGACTGCAATTTGAATAGAGTTTGTCATTGTGGTGTTCGAGCTCTTATGTGGACATCTTGGAGTGATGAAAATCATAGTCGAAGGTTTATAGGATGCCCAAACTATAAGGTTTGTATTTTTCATGTTTGTATTTGCATTTGTTCTTTGTTTACTCTTTAATTTATTTTGTTTATAGTTTCATGTCTTCTGTTACAGGATCGAGTCAAGCATTGTCATTTTTTTGTTTGGATCGACCCAGCATTATCTAAAAGATCCAAAAAAATAATCATTTGTGAGCGGTTGAGATCAAAAATTGTGGAATTGAAGCACCAAATTAACAAAACTCAAATTGAAGTCAAACAAATGGTTGAAGAAATTGAAAAGATGAAGAGAAAGAAAACAAAGCTGAAGGTACATGCAAGAAAATTGGAAGAACAATTTGGAAAGGCAAGAGAGAGAGAATGTTGGCATGTGTTTGCAATGCTGATGACTTGGACATTGGTAGTTGGCTTGATTGTAGCAAACATCAAAGACAACAAAATTTCAAGCAAATTCTTCCTTAGTGTAGTATTGGTATTGTCCTGTTTTTGATATTGGTATTGTCTTGTTTGTATCAATATGACTGAGTTTATATTGCTGGGTAAGCAAATTCTTGTTTCCTTAATGTATTGCTCTGTTTTTTGGTATTGTATCAATATGACTTAGTTATAAGCAAATTCTTGCTTCCTTAATGTATTACTTATGTTTTTTGGTATTGTATCTATATCACTGAGCTTAATATGAACTAGTTTTTTTAACTCATGCGTTAAACGCACGTCAACTAAATTGTACATAAAAAAAATAAAAAGGACCGGTTTATTAACAATTACACATAAGTATATCACTAATCATTATAGATTCTAAAAAATTTCCTTATACACAACATTAATTGTCTTATTAATTGGTTTTTCATCTTCGCCGCATATCAATATCTTCAAACCAAAATAATTTGTTACTCTACAAACTACGACAAATATTATATGTGAGTGTAGGCTTGGCCCAAATGGGCAGCCCACTTAGAATACCCAAACCCAGCAACCCAAGACCCAATAACCCACATACCTTTTTCCCTCCTCTGTTGACTTTCGGCTGATTGGTTTTTATATTTGGGGAATCTTTGATTTCCCTTTGATATTGGTTCTTTCCTTCATGAAGCCTCTGTCAGCTGCGTCCCTGCTCCTTTGCCATTTTCTTCGGGCTGATTGACTACTTGGCTGGTTATATATACTCCCTTCTGTCCGCCTCTTGCAAGTGGATGAGTATCAAATTAAGTCCATCTTCAAAGAAGGTAATTTCCTTTGGTAATCTATCTCTCTCTCTCTCTCTCTCTGTGTCTCTACCGTGAGCCGTGCTTCTTGGTATACACTGTGTGTGTGTGTGTGCGCGTGAGCTTAGTGATTACAGTGATAGTGAGTTCTGTGAGGGGGGTTTCGAGTTGTGTGGGATTTCTTGTTGGAAGGCTGGTTCTTGTCTCCATAGTTGTGAAATCCTTGGTAACATTGTCCCTTCGGTTGTGAACTCTTTGGTTGGACTGTTGTACTTTGTGTATAGGCAGTGGGGATCTGAGCCTAGGCATTATAAGCCCTATACAAATTCGAGTTAGGCTCCATTGAGCCGAGGATACTTAAAATTACTAATTTATCGTTTTATATTGCTTTGTTATATATTACGTGTTGCATGTGATTCATTGGCAATATAGGAGTGTTACTGATTTATTAGTGTGTCTTTCGACTTTGGTATATTGTAAGTTTACTGCCAAAGTCAAAGACGGGTATTACTTCAAAGTCATATTACAATTTGGTGTGGCTCCGGTTTTGATTCGGTAAGTATCCTTATGTTTACGTACAGTGGTATCAGAGTGTAGGTGGGTTGAATCAATTTTTTTGGAGCCTTTTTCATTCCAAATTTGGGTTGTGACTTTGGTATCTTATTTATTCGCCTATTAATTGTGTTTCTTGTCTGCTCTGCTGATTTTTTGCTTCCGGATATTTTTTGCTCTTTGCTTGTTATTTTTCAATCATTGTTGCATTCGAAATTAAAATCGGTGATTTTTTTCATAAACGTTAAATTGTATTTTTGGACTATGTCTACTTACACTTTGGAACTGTTTAATGGAAAATCTGATTTTTCAATTTGGCAACAAAAGATGAAAGGAATTTTGATAAAATAAAATTGTTTTTTCTGCTATAACTCAAAAATTCAAAAAAAGATGCATCTGAAGATGTTATACTTGAAATTGATGAATGTGCTTACTCGTCTATTATTTTGAACTTGACTGAATTTGTGATTCGTAAGTTTGGTAAACAATCGCATGCTAAAAGTCTTTGGGAGATAAACTTGAAGAAATTTACTTTGAGAAGAATTTGCCTAATAAGACATATCTTTTAGAAAAATTCTTTAGTTTTAAATTAGACCTCAATAAGGATATCGAAGATAATGTTGATGCCTTTACCAAGTTAGTTCAAGAAATAAAACAAACGGATGATGAGCACATAGATAACTACACTTCTATTGTCCTATTAAATACTATACCAGAATCTTACTCTGATGTTAAGTCTGCGATCAAATATGGTAAAGACCAAGTTAAACTTGATACGGTGATTTAACGGGTTGAAGAGTAAGGAGTTAGATTTAAAGGTCAATAAAGGGAAGTCTAGTATGAGTGATGTTAATGTGGTTTGGGGTAGATCTCTCCATAGGAACAATGGAAAATCTCATCAAAATCAAAATCAATGCCAAAATCAAAATTCTGGCAAGAGTAAAGAGAGAAGCAAAAGTAGGTCGAGCTCAAAGCAAAGACATAGAACTTGTTACAATTGTGGTGAAGTGGGCCATTTTAAAAAGGAGTGCCTAATCCGAAAAGAAAAATCAAAATCACGAACAAAACCAAGGTGATTGCAACTTAGCTTCTGGTAGTAATGTTTCCGTTGATGTGTTTATGATTACTGATTCTTGTGATAATGTTGTGAATTCTGTGCATTCTGCTTGTGCTAGTAAATGGCTTATAGATTCTGGTTGCACTTTGATCGTGTCTTATTTTAATTATTCCTTGCAAGTTGACAAGACTATTGTATAATAGCTTGGGAAGCAAGGGTGTGGGTTCCCTGGGATGCGCCTGCGCGCCCTTGGATAGGGGTGCGCGTACGTGCGAAAGCGGGAAACCACGCTTTCCATTCCACCCTCCCTTGTTTAGGGGAGGATGAAATTAAAAATGCGGAAAGGGTGCTGTCAAAATAGCGTGTTGAATACGCCTCGGTCACCGAAGTGAGTTTTTGGTCTGTTATGGGAGCTATGGGTTTTTTGTGTCAGGTTATCCCTTTTTTAGGGGATAACAAGATACAGGAAAACATCACCCTTTCATTCACATCGTCCCTTGTGTAAAGGAAAATGAAAAGTGCAAGAAAGGATGTTACGGGCCCCACTACAGACTTTATGAAAATTGTCTTATGGATTATTTCGGATCACTATGAGTGCTTTGGGTTTTCTATATCAAGTTATCCTTTTTTTAGGGGATACCAGGATATATGAATATTTCACCATTTCATTCTCATTCTCCCTTTTTTAGGGAAAAACGGAAAAGTGCAAGAAAAGAGTGTTGCGATGCCCCACTGCGATCCAAAATGTTTTAATAGAGTCGCCATCTTTATTTTAAGGAAGAAATAAAGAAAAACCAAAAAAGAAAAACCAGAGATTGCAAAAACGGGTTCGGAGGCTAAGTTACGAGTTGGGAAGGTGCTAGGCACCCAACTCGCCCTTTCGATCTCAAAAGTGGTTTTTGGCTAAAGTATGTTTTTTGTTATATTTATTTAGCAAACAAATAAAGCATTAAAAGACAGGAAATAAAACAAATACATCCATATTTATATTATTTACGAACTTGCACCCGCCTCCTTTCAATAATTACAAATACATTTAAAAATATTTGGCCATAATAATGGCTTTTTTAATGCTATTTTCTAAAATAATCCGGGCAGCACAACGGTTTATATTTTTACATTGGGCCGGATGGAAAAATAGCTTTTTTAAGTAAACGCTCTTAAAGGCTCACCTTTTAGAGCGTGGTGTGCTCGCTCTGTCCTTCTCGAGAGAGGAAGTCTTTTTTGCTTTGTTGCTGCTGCGGTTCGGGCAAAGTGACTACTTCTGAAAGTTGCCTTTGGGACCCGTAAAACGGGCGGAGCAACTGCTTGCTTTTTGCTACTTGCTTGCTTGCTGTTGGCGAGAATCGGGTAGAACAAGGGCTTATTTCTGACTGATTTGGCCTTTTTACTCAGGCAGAGAAACTGCTCTTTCCGAGGGTTTTGTACCGAGAAAATAGGGTGGATACCTAACTAGGGGGCTAGGGATAACTTTGACCGGTTGGATTTGCTTTTAGAGGAGTTTTGGCAGGGCTTCGAGGCTTTATAGGAGGATCGCTCAATCGCTCACAAATCTCGCAGCGTAATAACAACACTGAGAGCTTTTTGGGGTTTCAAAGGTGTCCTGAAAGTGAACCTGGGGCCCTCTATTTATAGGCTGGGCGAGGGACATCGAGGGAATTAAAATTCCTCACTTCGTGCTCGAATTCCTTGTACAGTGTGCCGGAAAATTAATACATTGCGCGAACTGTAGCACTCCTGTAGCAGTTTGGGAATCACTGTACACAAACTGGGCGCTGCCATAAGCCCATATGGGCGCTCCATAGTTGGCAGCTCCAACTATTCATTTTCAGCTCCATTTTTTACGCTTTAGCCCTTGTATTTTACTATTTTGCGCATCCTGCTTTATCTTTTGCATTTTTAATCCATGTAACTTGGCATTTATTAAGTTTTAACAGGTCTTGATATCACATGCCAGAGTTACATACCAGGGGTACGAAATTGGGGTGTCTACAGAGCCCCTCAACGATGGAGTCTACGGGTAACCCAAAGCTTACTGAGTAGACGAACATCGTTGATAAGAAATAGACTCTCCAATTTCGCGCAATTAAAATGGGGGAGAGATGCAATAGGTAGCAGTTATAATGCAACAGTTTATAATGCTAACCAAACCTCCATATCCTAGACATGTTTAGTCGGTTATAACAGGTTATCGTAGTTTTTAAGCAAATATGCAAATTAGATGCTCTAATTGTCGGACCTACTAATGTAGGCTGCCTACGTATCCCTTAATAAAGGAAATAAGACCAAACGTAGTTCGGGCCTAGCCATAACAAGCATGATGCGATGGTCGTGCCTACCGAAATAGGCTGCCTACATATCCTTATCCAAGGAATCAGACCGAACGTAATTCGTACAAGTGCAAATAAACAAGCGCTGCGATGGTCGTGCCTACCGAAATAGGCTGCCTACGTATCCTTATCCAAGGAATTAGACCAACCGTAGTTCACCCAAAAGTGAACAAACAAGCGTGCTGTGATGGTCGTGCCTACCGAAATAGGATGTCTACGTATCCTTATCCAAGGAATCATACCAACCGTAGTTCACCCAAAAGTGAACAAACAAACAATGATGGGCGGAATGCGATGTCTCCTCAGGAACTCAGCCTTCGTCGGAGAACAAAAGCCTTTCCCTCTGACCCGGGTTTGCAGCCCCTTTAGGGAAAGTTTCCAAACACAGACACAAATGCATGGAATGCATCGCCTCCTAAGGAACTCAGCCTTCGTCGGAGAACAAAGCCTTTCCCTCTGATCTGGGGTTGCAGCCCCTTCAGGGAAAGTTTCCAAACACAAACACAAATGCATGGAATGCATCGCCTCCTCAGGAACTCAGCCTTCGTCGGAGAACAAAGCCTTTCCCTCTAATCCGGGGTTGCAGCCCCTTCAGGAAAAGTTTCCAAACACAAACACAAATGCATGGAATGCATCGCCTCCTCAGGAACTCAGCCTTCGTCGGAGAACAAAGCCTTTCCCTCTGACCCGGGGTTGCAGCCCCTTCAGGGAAAGTTTCCAAACACAAACACAAATGCATGGAATGCATCGCCTCCTCAGGAACTCAGCCTTCGTTGGAGAACAAAGCTTTTCCCTCTGATCGGGGTTGCAGCCCCTTCAGGGAAAGTTTCCAAACACAAACACAAATGCATGGAATGCATCGCCTCCTCAGGAACTCAGCCTTTGTCGGAGAACAAAGCTTTTCCCTCTGACCCGGGGTTGCAGCCCCTTCAGGGAAAGTTTCCAAACACTAACACAAATGCATGGAATGCATCGCCTCCTCGGGAACTCAGCCTTCGTCGGAGAACAAAGCTTTTCCCTCTGATCCGGGGTTGCAGCCCCTTCAAGGAAAGTTTCTGTCGAATCTTGCACTTAATTAGATTTGCTTAAAATCATTCCACTTGATTGTCAGCCAAGAAACTCAAGTAATCTTTGGTCAGCCCGAAATTATTTTGTCAGCTATTCACTTCAGCTGATCTTAATGTCTAAGTGTCAGTTTGCTTTTCCTTATTTGTTTAATCATATACTCGTACTGACACTTTCCTACTTTGTGTTTTTGGTAGATATTCTGCTAGAAAATATTTCCCAAGATCTTTTGAGATCTTGCATCTGCCAAACACATTTTCAAATTCAAAATGTGTTCCTAACGGGTTGCTTTTGAAGACTATCTATAAATACCCACTCGAAGCATTTTTTGAAGACAACAATTCTTGCAGAAGTCAAACGTCTATATACTTTCAATTTCTCTGTGATTTTAAGAAAACATTAGCTAGATACTCTTATTGATTATCTCTTTCTAGTTATTGTTTAGGCAAACACTGAGTGATTTATTTCAAATTCTTAGAAATCAGTCAGTTTGTCTCACGAGTTTGATTGCTTCTCAATCATTTTCCACAAACACCGGTCTTTTGTTGTACACTGATCCATTAGAGATCAAATAGATTTTTAATAAAATTAGTGCACTTCAAAAATCCAAGTCTGACCAACTTGGTAGTGGACGCAGCAGTTTATCTGTGAACCACTTCAACTGATTTGTCAGCCGCATCTTAAATCCTTGCAAACTGACTTAACACTTAAGAAGTTTTTCAACTAATTAAGTGTCAGTCAGTTTACAACAATTGTTTTCTTAATTGTTCAGTTAACTTGTATATCAATTTCCTCTCTATATTCAGTAATCTACTTTAAAACAACTTCTTCTGAAAAATAGTTGTGTCAGCCAGCTGACCAACTTTCATCAGCTTAAGTATTTCCAAAGTGTCAGCCAGCTGACCAATTCTTCAGCTGACTGATAAAACTAAATTTCAGGTGCCAATCTTACAAGTTTTACAAATCAACCCTTGAAGTTTTTAAAGGCTATTCACCCCCCCTCTAGCCTTAACTGTTGCCGTCTGGACTTACAGTTTCCAAACACTAACACAAATGCATGGAAAAGGTAAAATACTTACCTTTTCTTACCTTTGCTTTGCTTTTGCGACTTCTGCCGCATTTGCTGCTTTTGCGATTTCTACCGCTTTTGTTGCTTTTGCTACACTTGCTGCTTATGCTGGGGATCTTTCTTAGTTGCTGCATTTCCGGCCTTGGTTGGAAAATTTCTTCTTTTGCTGCTGCAATTTCCGGCTTTCAGCTGGAAAATTCTTTTTTTTGCTGCTGCAATTTTCGGCTTCAGTTGGAAATTTCTTTCTTTTTGCTGCTGCAATTTCCGACCTTGGCTGGAAATTTCTTCTTTTTGCTACTGCAATTTTCGGCTTCAACTGGAAATTTCTTCTTTTTGCTACTGCAATTTCCGGCTTCAGCTGGAAATTTCTTTATTTTTGCTACTACAAGTTCCGGCTTCAGCTGAAAATTTCTTTCTTTTTGCTGCTGCAATTTCCAGCTTTAGCTGTAAATTTCTTTCTTTTGCTACAAGCACTTATATGTTTTTTTTTCTTTTGCCTTGCATTTTTTCTTTTGCATGCATTTTTTCTCTTTTGCTTTTTTGTTCTTTTTCCTTTACTTTTTTTTCCTTTGCTTTTGCTTTTCCCCTTTTTTTTTTTTGCTTTTGCTTTGCATTATTTATTTTCTTTTCTACAGAATCTCACCTTTGCCGCTGATTTTTATGGCTTTTCTGTTCACTTTGCGGCTGATCTGCTGGGAATATGGGCTTTACTTTGCCTTTGGATGGATGACCACCAATTTTGGTTAACAAAGTTAACTTTGTTAACATTCCGTTAAGCTTCTGGGGTCATTTTGCATCTTTGGAACTTCGAGGACCTAAGTGCAAGACTTTTAAACTTTGGAGGGGAAAAAGGAAAATTTTCCTTCTCCTACCCATAAGTGAACGGGGCTTGTGAAAACAGAAGCTATTGCTTCTTCTTTCATTTCTTCATTTCTCTGCTTCTGCTCTACGACTTCCATTGCTAGTGCTTTCATTTCTTGATCATTTTTGCTCATTTTCTCAGTTTTCTTTCATCCAATTTCCGTATTTTCTTTAGCAGATGGCTTCGTCGTCACGATCTAGGAAGGGGAAGGCTCCAATGCACCCGGAATCAGGTAGGAGGAAGGAATTCCTCCTTTGGTCCGGAATTACATCAAATATTGCTACTCCAAAGACGATTGGGGTAACCTTTACCGTGATTGGAACACTCACGTGTCCAATCTTCCACATTTGGCTGTAAGTTTCTTTCTCTTTTTTTCACTCATTTCGATACTTTCTCAGATCTGCTAGATTTTTGCACTGCTTTGGCTTTTTGAAACATTCCTGACCCTGCTTATGATGTTTATGCATGCAATATTTATGCTAAAATGATGCAATTTAGTGATGATGCATGAAATTTATGCAATTTATTTTTGCGATGCATAATTTAACTAGTGGGCACTATTTGACCCTACAATACATTATTTATATTTTTAATGCAATTTTGCTATATGATGCATGCTCTAGGCTGAAGAAATATTTTAATATGATGCATGCCTATGAAATAGACTTTTTGGAATATGATGCATTTTTTTGGGCATATTTTCGAATATATTTTCCGATGCATGCAATATATAACAGGAACATTTTATGCGATAAAATTTATTTCCATGAAATTCTTATGCTGCATAGACATGATAAATGTCATAGGAATATTTTCTTTTCATGATTGGTGACATTTTATTTTTGCTAATGCTAAAAATGCAATTATTCAGGTAATTAATGCAAATGATAAATGCATATATCATTTTATTGAATGCAAATGCAACATAGACATTTTTTGGGATGCTTGCTAATATGCTGCATGGGCATTTTATTTTTATGCATGCGAAAAAAATGCAAAAATGCGCTATGAAAATATACATTTTTTATATTTATGCCGAAAATGCCAAAATATATATTTTTGAATGCAAAAAGATGCAAAAAAATAATTTTTTTTAGAGATGCTAAAATGCAATAATAAAAATTATCATCATTTTTTTTATGCTCAAAATATTTTAAATGCCAAAAAGATGCATTTTTCTTTCTTTCTTTTTCAAAATTTTTGAATGCAAATGAAAAAAAAAATTGTTTTCAAATTTTTGAATGCAAATGCAATATAGAGATTATTATGTAAACATTTTATTTATAATGTGCAACATGCTTATTTTTTAATAATGTGTGCAGAAAATAAAAGGATAGTAAACTTACCTCTTTTTTTTTTATATGCCATTTTCTTTTGCAGGTGCGTGTGCCTTTGAATCGGATTCGGGCCACCTGTGCCAATGTGACTGACATTTATACTTTGCTGCCCGAGGCGGCAGAGGTGTTGATAGAAGGCTCGGCTTTAGCACTTTTTTGCGAGCTTTTGGCCCTTTATGCAGTTATCTCCCCATCTATGAGGTGCTGAGGGATTATTGGTGGGATACCACCCACGCCTTTCATTTCAATTGGGGGGAGGCAACTATGACATCTTGCGACTTTGCTGCTATCATCGGCCTTCCTACCAGCATTGGTATGACCCTGGCGCCTGACTATACTCCCCGTCAACGCCATGACGAGGTGGAGGACCTCTTGGGTTTTGAGCCTAAGTACAAATCGGCGGATGAGATTTTTATTGGTAGCGTGCGGAAATGGCTCTAGGAAAACGCCGGGCGGGTCCCCAAGAATGATATCGTAGCCGTGGCTCGTGTTGCTAGGGCATTTATATTCTTTTTCCTTGACACGTCACTTTTTTCCAATTCCCCCACCACTCTAAGGGTCTCTGTTTTGGCACGCCTGGCGGATTTTGAGTATATGGCTGATTATGACTGGGGCCAGGGTTGACGTCACTGATGACATCATCAAATATGGTGTCACTGGAGTGGGTCCCACTTGCTGACGTGGCAGGTGACGTGGCGGACATGTCATCAGTCAACTGTCTAACCGTTGACCAGTCAACAGCTGACTGGTCTTCTACGCAGTGTTCCCACACGCCCAACTGGAGAGTGGGCTCCACGCGCTACCTTCCGGTGCTCCGATGAGGTCGCAGACGGTGGCGTTGGATTCGTCTCGTCGAGTACTTTCCAGTCATGTACTTTTTACATCGAAAGGAGTGCCACAAAAAGCACGTACATCGAGGCCAAGAGTGGGGGTCGTAGGATGTCAATTTTTCAACCCTAAAAATCGATTCGCGAACGTGATCCACGGGTCAACTTCGCGAGGCCGTAAAACGTCCATTTTAAGTCCAAATTAAACATATAATATGTCGTTGGAAAGCCCTCGTGGAGTACTACAAGTACAGTCCATAAAACCACGGTTTTACAGAAAATAAATAGGTCAAAACTGTATCCAAAGTTTCGGAAAAATCAATTTTCAACAAAACGTGGGTTTGTGATATTTTGAAAAATACCTAACGGATTTCAACGAGAATTTAGTATGTTGTTCTCCTCGTCATAGGGAACTCAGACATATAAATTTTTTCTCGAAAATAAAAACGTTTTACACATAAAATAATAAAACTCATTTGGTTCGTTATTGGGTAAAACTTTTAAACAAACCCAAAAATAAAAGCATGCAATTCATGGTATAACGAAACGAGCAATAAAGCATATAGGCTCTGATACCAATGAAGGATATATCTAAACATATATTACACAAGTTCGATATCAAACAGTAATCATGAGTTACTTTGTGCGAACTTGAACTTTGAGCGAAGCGGAAGAATTACGCTTGAGTTACGATCTTCGCATGTCACGATCAAGAATCATGCAAGTCTCTCTCGTCGGATTGATATCACGTAGCACGAATATCAATACTGCTTCACACCGTAAATCCAAGCCTCTTGATTGTTAGGCTAGAGGGAGTATTTGGCGAGATAGATTTAGGAGAAATAGAAGGGGTGGCCAATCTATAGAAGACGTGTTCTTCTATTGTTTTGGTGTTAGGGTTTTACCCCTTTAGTTGTCATATTTATATTATTACCAAGAAACCATATTTCTTGTAGGTTAAGTTAGGTCAATCCCAAACTCCTTTGGATTAGGAAACTAATTAACCAATAATAATATAAATATATTTTATGTGGGCGGAAGTAAATAATCGGGCCACAAACCCAATTACTAACATAATGAATAAGAACAAAATATACATATTACAAAAGAGCTCAGGATCTAACTGGTGGTTCTGATCGAATTGTGTTAAACACAACTGACGATCCAGATTGATTCGTAAGTATGTGAGTTACAAATGAACCACTCAGTTATGAGTTATGTTTTAATTACCCCTCTACAATTACATATAAAACCTTCAATTGTGAGTTTTGTTTGAATTACCCCATCAGTTATGAGTTTTGTTTATCCCGACAATTCATTGAACTGATCTTATACTGACACCGTACATATGACACGGTCACGTATACTAGTCATTATAAAAAGAATACGTATTTCCTTTTTAGATTGTTCAAAAAATTGTATACTTTTAAATTTTTCATTTTTTAAAAAGGTTACTACTCCGTCCGTTATTGACAAAGACCCCATTGGAAAGTCAAATTTTTTTAAAAGAAAAATGACACGTTTAGTACGTAGCCCATTAGTAATAAAATGATACTTTTTTAAAGTTACACTTTAAGTGAACCATTTCAAAATAGAACATTAGACTATTTGTCCGAAACAGAGGGAGCATTAAATTTTGTCATTGATTTGATTCACAATTTAACTTATCAGCCCCACGCTTATGTGGTTAACTATGGTAAATACACATTATCCTAATTAATTTTAATCAATTGACATGTATTTTATTTTTCTTTATTTTTATAACAATTACTCCCTCCGTCCCTAAATTATCGTCCTCCTTTCCTTTTTCGTCCGTCCTAAAATAATTCTCCACTTTGAAACTTAGCTTTTTAGAACATCACTTTTACCACTTTATCCATACTTTTTCACCTTACTTTAATTATGGGCCACATACACATGGATTTTAAAGGAAACTACACATTAAACCAAGGCTTAAATCGCAATTTGGTCACCCTACTTTCCCACTTTTTGCAATATGGTGACTCTACAATTTTTTTTTTCAATTTAGTCATTCTACTTGGTTTGGACATTCAATATGGTCACTCAATCCATTTCCGTCCGTTATGTTGGATGGAAATGGTTTAAAACACTAAAATAACCTCCGAACAAAATCAAATTGTTTTGGCTTAATCGCAATTTGGTCACCCTACTTTCACACTTTTGCAATAAGGTAACTTTCTACAAAAAAAAAAGGAAAAATATCAAAAAGTCTCAGTGCACTCTTAGTCTACTCTCTCTACCAGGTCGTCCCCAAAATTGGGGCTTTCTCCGGCGAACACAACATCACCACCATTAATATTGGGGACTGGCAATTCGCTTGGAAACGAGGTGGTTTGCGGCAAGAAAGAAGAGAGAGGACTCATGGCTGGGTTGCTGGGCCAGTAACGGAAAATGAAGGCCGTCGATTGGCAGAGATGAAGAAGCTTGGGAAGTGTACGTCTTCACTGGATCTGAAAGAAAGAATGCAGATGGTGGTGTTGACCGAAGATGAAGAGACGGAAAAAGAGCGAACTAGGAGATGAGAAGGAGCCATCGACGATTGACAGAGATAAAGAAAAAATGGATCTGAGTGAGGAGAGGGCGGGGGTTGGTGCAGCTTGGAGCCGCTTGACTGGAGACGGAGAAAAGAGAGATGGGGGAGCTATAGCTAAACTGGTAATGGAAGAGGCTCGCCCGGATCTGGGACTTTGATTTGAGGGAGAACGAACCGGAAGATAAGGAAATTTACTTATGATCCCCCAAATCCGGATGATATTTTATCTATTTTTGAAGATGCTAATTTTAGAGAAACAAATGTCAGGGAGATTGAAACTTGTCCTGTTTATAGTCCTGCTAGCCATGGCCCGAAAGTTCATACAGTAAGCCCTGAAGTCAATATGTTCAATAAAGATGGTATTCAGAGACATTCCAATCCGTATTTCAATCAAAATGATGATATTGAAGAAGGAGAAAAAGATGATGATGATGATGAAAGTGGGTGGGAAACTGTGAGCCATGTCGAGGATCAGGGTTCAAGTTATTCCTCCAACGGGAGTGACCCATTTGTCAACAATATGCAGCGTGTGATGCGTGTCGGAGTGCAGGCACAGTAGGAAGGAAATGCGGGGAGGATGCACCAATCACTTTGAAATTAGTGAAAGTCCGGGTCTTGCCAACCAAACAAATGAAAAAGGGTCTTCCATATCTCGACTCGGAAATCACACCAAAGCAACGGGAAAACTATAAGATTATATACGTAGAGGGAGTAAATGGAAGGCTTTCCAATGCCCGGTTTTCAAATGGTCTTTGTGAATTCCCAGACCGAGGCTCCCGACAAAAGATAGCGCCGCATAGCCCGCCAGATTTAATGGAACATTGGAGCTCACCTGACTCGGGCAATCCACATATAACTCATGGGATGAAAGGGTGCATTGAATGGCCCCATGGTGGAATGCAGAATCATAGTTTGAAATCAAAGCTTATGGAAGCAAGGATGAAGAGTCAAAAGGTACAGTTGCGCCAGGTTTTAAAGCAGAAGATTTAGATGGCGAACCATGCTTGCTTAGCGAAATTACTAATAACGACAGATCAAGTATGAATGTACATCTCTTAGATCAATTTCTTGGATGGCTGTGATGCTGGTTCTCCATTTTGAATATCATCGATGAACATTGTTGACCCAAATAAAGATGAATATGTAATTTTCCAGTTAGAGTCACCTTATTGCAAAAAGTAGGAAAGTAGGGTGACCAAATTGTGATTTAAGCTAAGGGTATTTTTGGGTTTCTACAATTTTTTTAAGTTTTCCATCCAAAAAATTGGATGGAGTGATGAACGTGCTATATGTTGTCAAGTACAATGATTAAATTAAAAAAAAATTGTAGAGTCACCATATTGCAAAAAGTGGGAAAGTAGGGTGACCAAATTGCGATTTAAGCCTTAAACCAATATAAATAATCAAGTCAATTGTTTTTTTCTTAATTTGTGCGCCGGGTCAACCAGGACAATAATTTAGGGACGAAGGGAGTATTTGTTATGTTGTTGGTATTTGTTTATTTTAATATTCTTTTTTATCATTTTTTTTCTTCATCATTTTGTTTGAATATAATTTAATTTTAAAAAAAGATATATATATTAAGGCAGACGGGTAAAACTAGTTTATAACTTTATATAAGAAAGAGAGTAGTAATATTTCCCAACTCTCATTCAGATTCCCAATTAAACAAGCCCCAGTTAATCCATAACTAAGTAACCATTAGAGCGAGAAAAATATAATTACAATTTACAACAGAGTATGGGAGCGGAAAATATGATTGTCACACCAATTACCAATACCATTGATTGATTTGAAGCTTTAATAATAATGTTTTATGTTTCCTCTTGCACGCTTACATTACTGAAAACATGTTACAAAAGTCGGAAAAAAAATGAAATAAAAATGCCCAAGTTATTTAACAAACTTATACAAATTGAGCATTAATAAACAAGCAAGATAATTAAACAAGTTACTGGAAGCTTGCCTCATTTGTGCATCGGGGAAATGTTGTCTTCTTCATCTTGAGTCTTGACAATCGATAAGCTCTGGTTTCCCCTATTCCTTTGGCGCCATGTTTTCTTCATCTAGATAATCAATAACCTCTGCCTCCTCCTCTTCTTTTGGTGCCATGTTATCTTCTTCTAGACAATCAATAACCTCTGTTTTCTCCTCTTCCTTTCGCTTCCAAAATCCAAAGCCATGGACATCACATTCGAAATCTTGAAACCTATAACAATGGCCAACTTCCAAGTACCTAAGTGAAGGCATCGCACTTTTCACTGTTTCCCATTTCATCTGCAGGTTTGTCAAGTACTTCAAGCATAGTCCCTCTACTTTCCAAGTCGCCTTAGCATCACCCGACTTACCCCAGAACTCAGGGTTCACAGCATTGACTGATTTGAATTCCTCGAGGCAAAGATACTCAACTTGAGGGAGTGAAGTGGGATTCACCCATTTCGGGATACTACCTCCATTGTAGCGCCTTAGGTACACCTCTTCAAGATTTTTGGGAGGAGAAAGCCGATCAACTTTTGCTAATAATTCCTCCTTCTCCAAGTAGTTGGCATTGATTAATAAAATCTTGAGCTTATCGTGATGCTGCAGGACAGTGAGATCCTCCTCCTTGATGATGCTTTCTTCTTTTATTTCCACTTGTAAAACCTGGAGTTTGGTCAAGCCCCGTAGCTCACCAAACAGAAATGCCTCTGTATCACATGAACTAGGTATTATAAATCCATAAAGCTCCTGAAGCTCGACCAGTTTTGATAATTCTTGTGGCAGACATTTAAGTGCCGAACAATTTCCCACATCCAATACTTTAAGTCTAAAAAGATTTCCAATTGAAGCTGGAAGCTTTCTCAATTTAATACACCCTGCTAAGATCAAAGTCTGTAGCCCCCAAAGCTTTCCAATAGAAATAGGAAGTTCAACCAATCCTGTAACATCTCGAAGGTTTAAATAGCCGAGGCGTTTTAGGGAACAAATCCAGTTCCACAAATCCTCTACACAAACATGGTCTAGCTTCAAGTGTGAAAGGTCTAGAACCCTGAGAGTATTTACCTTGGCCAAAGGATTACCTTTATTGAAGTCTATAGGGTAATTTGTCATTAGTAACAATGCCCTTAACTTCGAGTTCCCTCTCAAGTTTTGGAAATCCTTCATTTCACAAGTGATTCCAAGGCGGCGAGAGTCGGCTGTTGGTATCTGCACACACCTATCATCAAAGCTACAAAATGCCTCTTCCTTTGCTATCCGTATCATCAACTCCCGGACTATGTCATGCACCTTGCAGCTGTATACTCTCCCATCATAGTTCCTCTTTTCAACAACTTCGACTAGACATCTGCTGATCAATTCAGTCAAGCAGTTGAAAGCCCTTCCTATTGCTGTCTCTGAGTGGGTCTCATGCACAAAACCCTCGCCCACCCACCAACGAACCAATTGCTCTGTACTTATTTCATAGTCTTCTGGATAAACAGAGAAACAGAGAAGGCAATGCTTCAAATGAGTAGGGAGCTCGTCATAGCTCAGTTGCAAAGAAGCCATAACAGAAGCATTGCCCGCTGATGCTGATGCCAGTTTTTCATGAAAATTATCACAAATCCTCTTCCACTCAGAGGGCTGAACTTTTGAGGACAGCGAACCACCTATTGTCTTGATTGCAAGTGGAAGGCCCCCACATTTCTTCACTATTTCCTCTCCTTTTTCTTTCAGTTGACGATCTTTACATGTTCCCTTGGTTGACACGAAAGCAACTTTGCAAAACAATAACCAACTCTCTTCAGGTTCAAGAAACTTGGGACGGTGAATTCTTGCATCCTGGACCCCCATTCCTTTTACCACATCTTCCTTCCTGGAAGTTATAATGATACAACTATTTAGCCCCTTCATCCTGGGCAGCCCTTGGGAGATCCGTCCCCACCATCCATCTTCGAGACTCCACACATCATCAAAGACAATCAGATACGTGGTACGGGAAAGAGCTTGACGAACTCTGAGCAGTAATTCGCCTTGATCAGACCCACTGTCATCTTCCTTCAATTTCTTTAATATCCTCTTCATTATGTCAATCTCACAAAAAGTTTGAGATATTGACAACCAAATCCTTGCTCTAAAGCATGCCTGTACCTGTTTGTCATTAAAGATCATTTGAGTGATGGTGGTTTTCCCTAAACCTCCCATCCCAACCACACCAATTCGATGTAGCACTTCACTTTGAGAGAATAGCCACCCTTTTATTGTTTTTGCATCTTTATCTAAACCAACAATGTCTGCTTGGTCGAAAACCTGTGAGGTCCATCGGGGAGATCTGTGACTACTACCATCATTGTTGGGCTGCCCCACAATGGGAGAAAAGTATCCGCTCAAATCTTGACGCTTTTTTGCTATTCTTCTATTGAAGAAGGTCAACTTCTTTCCGGTTTGATATCGAAAGAAGACGTCACGAGGCGATAGACGGAACCAAGAGGAACTCTCTCTCATCCTCCGATAATCAGCGTGAATCAGGCATTCAATCACTAAGTCATCAGCATCATATATTAGTTCCCTCAGAGCATTCAAGGTTGACCTGACGGTTTTATGATTCGCTTTGAGCTTTTCTGCATCAGTGACGAACCCCTGCATGAGCATAAGCTGCTCCTCCATATCCTTAAACTGGCTTTCAAATTCTTGAACATATTGACCATGGACAGCGAGAACGTTAGCCACATCTTTCACAAGGAGCCCAACCACTGCATCCACTATTGGTCCTTGTATCACACCTGAAACAGCTGAATAATATTTCTGAAATTAAACAATTGATCACATGCTTTTGGTTATTGACATGACCTATAACAGGGAATATTATTTGCCACAAATGGAGTCGTTGGTCTAGTTAAGATTTCACAACTTGGATGTTTTAAGCTTGAGTCTATGGCCAGGAACTATGTAAAAGGAAAGTGGCACTTATAACTTATTTATGCATGCTAGTGGTTGTTTCTTGAAATTTCATGCATATATCATAATGTTCCCATGAGGCCAACATATAAACAAAAGTTGGACTTTGCAATTAGCTTTTTTATCTGCAGAAGCAAAAGGGGGTACAAATAATATGAGGAGCATAGTTATCAAAACGAGTAAAGCAATGACAAGTGGTGCCACTTTGGGGCCATTTAGCTAGCTGCTTAGAAAACTAGACCATCGTGTAGTTATTAGCAAGTTTAAATTCGAAAAATTAAAGTCTGACTAGGCACTCATACATCTAGAGTCTAGACAATAGTTAGCAAGTACTCGCATAAAATGCGTACCAAACACCTATGTGCTAATAATTGAAAAAAAAAAAGTATCCTATACAAAGATCAATCGTAACTCCTACTTTAACGTATGTTGTACTATTGAGAATGGAATGACTTGATTCACAAGGCTAAAGGCTAAGTACCCTGGAGCGGAGCAAGTGAAAAGCAAAACCTGTGAAAACACCATTGGCGAATCACTTCAACTTGTCTACCTCAGATTCCCCTGAAGACGGATGAAGAATTTCAAGATATGTCAAAGGTTCCCTATGCAAGTGCAGTAGGATGTCTCATGTATGCCATGGTATGTACTAGATCAGATTTGTAGTGAGCAAGTATATGACTAATCCGGGTAGACAGCATTGGGAGACAGTCAAGTGGATTTTCAAATATTTGAGTACTATGGACTATGAAATTATGTTTGAGAACCAGAGTGTGGAGCTTTCGGTTGTGGGGTACGTTGATTCGAATAATGCTGGTGACTTGTATCATAGGAGGTCGACTACGGGTTATGTGTTTATTCTTGCGGGTGGACTCATGTTGGAGAGTTATGTTTCAGTCTACTATAGCATTGTCTATGATCGAGGTCAAATATATGGTGGTTCTTGAAGCTGCAAAGGAAGCCTTATGGCTTCGAAGCTTAGTCAAGGAATTGGGTGTTCAACAAGGTAGAGTTTTGTTGCATAGTGACAGTCAGAGTGCAATTTATTTAGTAAATAATCGAGGACGAAACACATTGATGTGAGGTTTCATAAGATTCGTGAGTTGATTGATAATGGGTATGTTTTGTTAGAGAAGATTCACACCACGTAAAATGCTGCAGACATGTTGACGAAGTCGGTTACTACTGACAAGTTCGAGCATTGCTCATTTTTATTACACATCTCTAGTTGTTAGAGATGTACGTGGGAGGTCAACTTCTACATAGTGCAAGAAAAAGGGTGTTTCGAGTAGTAGGTTTTGTATCTTCGAATGGGTTGGGTGAATGCGCACCAAGGTGGAGATTGTTAAGAATTAAATGATTCGATTCACCAAGATAAAGGCCAAGTCCTCTGGCACGGAACGAACGAAGCAAGTGGAGCGTAGGATACAATAATATATCCTACGACCGCGTTGGATTGTTGTGGTGCCCCAGTACATGAAACGGTTGCGTCAAGCGATCGCGTCACTTCGATAGGATATCCAAGAAGTTAAAGTGGTCGCATCTGTTGGAGTGAAGTGACCGTGTCGAAGCAAAGGGGTCGTGTCACATGAAGTGAAGCGACTGTGTAGGTGCGTAAGCTCAGTTTTTATGTTTTCTTTATTAAGTCGCTTTAGGATTTGGTATTGTATTATATATATATATATATAATTGTAACCCTAGAACGGTAATAAGATTAGCTCTATTAAAATTTCGAAAGTTAGTTGATCCCAATCTCTCTCTCTCTTCCTCTTTCATTTGATCTTGCTCTATTGATTGTTATTGTTTTTGCCGTACAAAATGTGTACCACATATTACAAGCAAATTTTTTAAAAGGGATTATACTTGGACTTATCAAACTCCGCAATATGATTACTCTTTTAAATAATTGCACTACATATATATAGTACTTGTTGGATTTATATCATTAAGGCCAAACAACTATTTACCCCCTCGGTCACCAGATACCATTTTCTTCCCTCTAAAGCAAATCACCTCACCCAAGGCCTATTTACTTCTTTCCCATGTTCATTCTTTCCCCCAACTTCCTTACTTCTTAGCTTAATCCAACGGGATTTGACATATGTCAAGCACATGACACAGTATCATGGTAAATTAGTCATTTACCAAAGGTATGACCTATCCGCTATAACACGCAAATAGGGTGATTTTAAATTTTTAATCCAATACCCGACTTTTATATCATGGTAATTGGTAAGTTACCAACTTATCTAAAACCTTAAGTTGTTAGATAAAGGCCCAAAAATATATATCAAGCTTAACATCTCCTAACTATATGATGCCCCACCTCTCATTCATCCAACAAAATGTCACCAAAATTTTCAAACTCCCTCGTTTGACTACCTTCTCCACCACTTCATTCAAAAAACACCTTCTCCTTCATCCAGCCACCTTGACTGCCCTCCAACCTCCAAACACCCCAATCTATAATACTCTCTCCGTCCCTAAATTATTGTCCTAGTTGATCTAGTGCTCGGATTAATAAAAAACAATTGACTTGATTGTTTATATTAGTTTAATGTGTATTTTACTTTAAAGTTCATGTGTAAGTGGCCCATAATTAAAATAAGATGAAAAAGTAAGGGTAAAGTTGTAAAAGTGATGTTCTAAAAAGGTAAGTGTTAAACTAGACAATTATTTTGGGACTGACGAAAAAGGAAATGAAAACGATAATTTAGGGACGGAGGGAGTAATAGCCTAATTTTTCATTCGTCCTATTTTAGGTTGTGAAAACTCAAAATGGAGGTTCAACATATTAGAGAATAATATATTTTTATTATTCTTGTTTATTTGTAATTAGTAATTAGTAGTAATTACCTTATATAGTTCTTTCCTTATTATGTTTCCTTCCTTATATAGGTTTCTTGTTCCCTACGCCAAGTGTAACCCTAATTGTAATTCTCCCTATAAATAGGTGATTAAATCAATGGAAAGGCTATGCCGTTATTCCTAAACTTTATTAGTTTCTACATGGCATCAAAGCTTTGCTTCTAAAACCCATCTTCTTCCTCTAGCCGCTGCCCCTACCATCCTCCGCCAAGGCTAACGGAAATCACTCCCTCACCATTAAAAACCCTCTGAACCATACACAAACCTTCGACCTCATCAACATCTCTCACCACAACATCACCAAACTCACATCCACAAACTACATAGCTTGGAAACTCCAAGTTGAGGCCACCCTCATTGGCTATGACCTCTACAAGTTTGTAGACGGCTCACACCCATACCCGCCTCCCACCGTCCTAGCCAAGGATGCTCAATCATCCAAGGATGTTCCTATTCCAAACCCACACTACCAACCCTGGATCCGACAAAACAAACTCTTGTTCGACGCCTTTGTTGGCTTCTTCTCTGTTCCCCTAGTTCCTATGATCCAGCAGGTCGCCACTACTAGAGAAGCATGGGAAACTCTAGTTTACACCTATGCTCTCCCGACTCGCGGACACATCAAGCAGATTAAAGATTACCTCAAGCGGGCATCCATGGGCATTCAGTCAGTCTCTAACTACATGCAATCTGTCAAAAGTCGGGTAGATGAACTCGCGGCTCTGGGCAAACCACTTGACCACAAGGATCTTATTGAGACCATCCTTGGTGGTTTGGATGATGACTACCACCGCATCGTGGATGTGGTGGAAGGTCTGGACACTTCCATCTCATTTGATGAGCTCTATGAAAAACTCGTCAATCGAGAACTACTTCTGAAGCAGTCACCGCCCGCGTCCTTCTCGCACCCTATCTCTGTCAGTGTTGCTATCTCGAGGAACCACATCTCGTATACTCGGCACTCCTCGCGAGCTCGGGTAACTCCCGCTCAACCTCGGCAACCCTCCCAGCAGTCCTCTGCTTCTGCTCCCCGCCAACACCGACCTTATCTTGGTAAGTGTCAAGGATGTCGCCAACAGGGCCACACGGCTGCTTGTTGCCCCAACTTTCAATTGGTTGCCACCATATCTCTGCCCACTGACTCCAACTTGGCCAGTAACTACGCCAGGCACCCTCGGGCACATCTTGCGACCACAGCAGACACCGGGACTCCGGGCTGGCTTCTTGACAGTGGAGCTTCTCACCATGTTACCAACGATCTTGGAAACCTCCATCTTCACTCCAACTATTCGGGCACGGATGACATGGTCATTGGTGATGGTACAGGCCTACATATCTCCAAAATTGGTTCTTCTATCCTTCCCACACCTACACACACTTTTACTTTACAAAATGTCATGTTTGTTCCTAGCATGAAACGCAATCTCTTATCCATATCTCAATTATGCATATCAAATAACATGTCTATTGAGTTCTTACCATCTTCTTTTCATGTGAATGATCTACTGACAGGGAGAATACTACTGACCGGACAGTCTAAGGATGGTGTGTATGAATGGCCAACCATAGCTCCCTCTACTCGCCCCTCTGCTTGTGTCAGCTCCAAAGTCTCCCACCAAGATTGGCATCATCGCCTTGGCCATCCGTATGGTCCCGTCCAAAGTCAGATACTCTCTAGCCTAGGTTTAGCATTAAACACTGCTCGCAATCATATTCATTGTAATGATTGTCTCTCTAATAAAAGTCATAAACTTCCTTTTCATCAAAATACTGTTGTGTCTACTTTTCCTCTTCAAACTATTTATACTGATGTTTGGACCTCCCCCTTCCCTCTATTGATGGGTTCAAATACTATGTGATCTTTGTTGACCACTATACCCATTACATTTGGCTTTACCCGCTCAGACTCAAATCTGAGGTCGCCACTATCTTTCCCAAGTTTAAAGCCTTGGTGGAAAACTATTTTAAAACAACCATTGTCACTCTTTACTCGGACAATAGAGGTGAGTACATGGGGCTTGCCTGGGATTCTGGCTTGGCCGCCTACCTGTCCGCCCAAAGCATCTCTCACCTCACCTCACCTCACCCCCTCACACCCCGGAACACAATGGGTTCTCGGAATGTTGTCATCGTCACATTGTCGAAACTGGTCTCTCCCTACTCTCTCGTGCATCTCTTCCGCTGCCTTTCTGGTCGTTTGCCTTCTAAACCGCGACCTATCTCATCAATCGGCTACTAACACCTACTCTTGTTCACCAGTCTCCCTACCATAAACTTTTGGTTTAAATCTCAATTTGGTCACCCTACTTTCAGCCAAAATTCATTAAGCTCACTCTACTCTTTTTTCCTCAATTTAATCACTCTACTTGGCTTGGACACTCAATAAGATCACTCGAATCATTTCTGCTCGTTATGTTGGATAGAAATCTTTGAAAAGATCAAAATGCCCTTATTAAGTTGAAGGGTTTTACTCTCAATGTTAAGAGTTGAGGGTTCAAACTAAAAAATAAAAACTAAACCTTATTAAGTTGAAGGGTAATTTTTGGCCAGATTTGATGGATGCAAGCTCTCCATGTTAATAGAGTCCATTTGCAGTAGGGGTTTCGGTCTCCATTCATCTGGTTCAATTGATAATGGCATCTCTTTTGGGCAGATCTGGTGGGTCTTCAACATGATTTGAGGGAGAGCGAAATGGAAGTAGCAATTAACAGTACAAGGCCGATGGTGAGGACGAAGAAAGAATCTCATCTCATCTTCCACAGAACAAACCCTAACCTCTCCAAGAAAAAGTGAATCGAAAATCGCTGCAACGACCCCCATTTTCCCAATCGCCATATCAAGTTGGTTCGAGACCTGGGCCCACCGATCTCACCAGTCTCTTTATTGACAAATTCATTGCCGCCTTCATCTTCATCATCTACATCATGATCGTGTTCGGTTTCGGTTTCGGGTTTCGGGTTTCGATTCTTCAGTTTGTGAGATGGATCCTTCTTGCTTGTTAGGTATTTGTTGATGATTCTGTCAATTCTCCATTGTGTAGGAAATGAGTCGCTTGGCGGTGTTTGTAGTGTCGGAAAAGGATAGCTTCAGCTTGGAAAAGTCCATTGCAATTGAGAGTAGACAAACCAATTTTTTTGCCATCGTTGGGTTTCTGCTTCACTGACGTCAAGCTCTGTACAAGAGCAAATCAAAACACCTGCTACTGTATTCATCTCCATCGAATCGAAGCAATGGCACTCCTTCGATCTCTCTTCGAATGGTTTACTGAGAATATACATAAGCATAACAACACCCAAGAAATTCAAATCCTGAATTGGGTATAATTGGGTTTATGATATAACAACACCCAAGAAATTCAATCCCATTTCTTTATATAATAGTGTTAGCCGAAATTGGGTATAATTGGGTTTATGATACTAAGGGTATTTTCGGATTTTCATAAATGTTTAAAACTTTTTATCAAAGAATCTTGACAGAATGATGAACATGCTATTTATGTTTAAGTAGAGTGATTAAATTGAGGAAAAAAAGAGTAGAGTGAGCTTAATGAATTTTGACCGAAAGTAGGGTGACCAAATTGAGATTTAAACCTAAACTTTTTGGCTCTCTACCCAACTACTCCAAACTTCGTGCCTTTGGTTGTCTCTGCTACCCTTAGCTCCGCCTTTACTCCGCTCACAAACTCGCTGCTCGCTCCACTCCATGTGTCTTCCTTGGTTACTCGCTCACTCAGAGTGTCTATCTCTGTTATGATCCGAGCACCACCAAGCTGTACATTTCGCGTCATGTTCGTTTTATCGAGTCTACCTTTCCAATGTCCACCCCGACCACCAGCCTGCTCGCCCAAATACCTATGCTAGTGTTTCTTGGCTACCCCCTCATGATCTGCTTAGCCACTCATACACACCGTCGGCTTCTCGTTCCAGTGCCTCCCCACCAGTTTCTCCTCGCACTAATCAGGATGTGGTTGATCTCAGCTCACCCATACCCCAGCCTCACCCACCTTCACCACTACATGCTACTAGTCCTTTATTGACTGCTCAACCTCCCTCTGCAACTAGCTCCATGCCCGAGGATAGCACTACGCCCACTTGCACCATGCCCGCTGACCTGTTCCTCGTGCCCGCCGACCGTCCCGCCCGTGTCCGATGCCCTGCCTCGTGCTAGCTGCTTCGGAACTTCAACCATAGTTACTCGATCTAAAAACAATATCTACAAACCCATCACCAAACTGAGTCTTTCGGCTCAACTGGCAACGGACAGCGAACCAACATGTGTCACTCAGGCTCTGAAAGATGAGAAGTGGCGTCAGGCCATGTCTGAGGAGTTTGATGCATTAGCTCGCAATGGAACTTGGGAACTAGTCCCTTCGGCAGATGCTCGCAATATTGTTGGTTGTAAGTGGATCTACCGCATCAAGAGACATGCTGATGGCACTATTGATCGTTACAAAGCTCGCCTAGTGGCCAAGGGCTTTCACCAGCGACCAGGGGTTGACTATCACGAGAATTTCAGCCCGGTGGTTAAACCGACCACTGTTCGTCTTGTTCTCTCACTGGTCGTTTGTCAAGGATGGGATCTTCGACAACTGGATGTGAACAATGCCTTTCTTCAAGGCAATCTGTCCGAGGTATTCATGGCTTAACCACCTGGGTTCACAGATAACGACAAACCTCAATATGTGTGTCGGTTTCACAAGGCTATTTATGGTCTCAAGTAGGTTCCCCGAGCAAGGTATAATGAGTTGCATCAGTTTCTACTTGCCTCTGGCTTCAAAAACTCGGTGGCCAACACATCACTGTTTATCCTTCGTATTGCGGGCAACATCATCTATCTCCTTGTATATGTGGATGACATCATTGTCACTGGAAACCAGCCCGCTGCAGTTCAGACTTTCATATCTCTGCTCGCAAATCGCTTCTCGCTCAAGGACCTTGGTGATCTTCACTAGTTTCTTGGGGTTGAAGTTGTTAAGCGCCCAAGTGGTCTTCTGCTCTCCCAGCGTGGATACATAGCTGATCTCCTTGTTCGCACAAGCATGCCTGATGCTCGCCCAGTAGCTACGCCCATTGCTACCTTGCCTACCTTGACTCTTCACATGGGCACTGCTCTCACAGATCCGACAGAATTTCTAGCAATGGTCGGGAGTCTTCAATATCTATCTCTCACTCGGCCTGATATTGCCTTCGCTATCAACAAACTCTCTCAGTTCATGCGTAGGCCGACCACTGAGCACTGGAATGCAGTCAAGCGTGTTCTTCGGTATCTCTGTGGCACTATTAATACGGGCATCCTCCTTCATCGCCAGTCTCCTCCTGCTCTTCATGCCTTTACTGATGCGGATTGGGCTGGTAACAAGGATGACTACACATCCACCAGTGCCTACATTGTATATCTTGGAAGTAACCCGATCTCTTGGAGCTCCAAGAAACAGCACACTGTAGCTCGCTCATCGACTGAAGCTGAATACCGGGCAGTGGATGCCACTGCGGTTGAGGTCAGGTGGATTGTGTCTCTTCTTGGCAAACTCGGTCTCACCTCCTCGACTCAACCAGTCATTTACTGTGACAATGTGGGCACCACAAGTCTCTGCTCCAACCTGATTTTTTATACTCGCATGAAGCATGTGGCCCTGGACTTTCATTTCATTCGGCAACAAGTTCAGGATGGGCTCATGCGAGTTTGCCATGTCTCCTCGGCCGATGTCTTGGCCAAGTCTCTTGCTCGCCAGCGGTTTTATCATTTACTCCACAAGATTGGTCTCGTCTCTCGGCCGTCCATCTTGCGGGGGCATATTAGAGAATAATATTTTTTATTATTCTTGTTTATTTGTAATTAGTAATTAGTAGTAATTACCTTGTATAGTTCTTTCCTTATTATGTTTCCTTCCTTGTATAGGTTTTTGTTCTCTACTCTAAGTGTAACCCTAATTGTAATTCTCCCTATAAATAGGTAATTAAATCAATGGAAAGGTTATGCCGTTAATCCTAAACTTTATTAGTTTCTACACAACATACTTCTAGTACCACCTCCAAAGTACATACGAGTCAAATGAGGGGAGGAGGTGTTCTTAAGTGAGAAGTATATATATTTTGGAATGAAAGGACACTTGAGATGATCAGATGGATGGTTGGAGGAAAACAGTTTCAGGATTCTGACATGGTGGAGTTGTTTGCATACCTCCTCCAGGCTCCAGAGCAGGGACGACCCTGAGGGTAGTCTAAAGGGGCGACCGCCCTGGGCCCCCAATTTTGAGGGGCCCAAACTTATAATACAGCAATATATTGATATAAATATTATACCGCCACTTTAATTTCATATATGATTTAGTGGCTCATTGGATGAGGTTTTTGATTTGGTTGAGAGGGCATGGGTTTGACTCTACGAAACCTATGTTAATTTTATTTACTTTTGAACTCTTTGAAAGTTGTGTAAAATTTATTTTATTTTTGAGTTGTGAAGTATCAAGTATTATATACTCCCTCCCTGCGTTCCGGGTAAAGAGTTCTCGTTTGAAAGTCAAACTTTTTTAAAAAATGACATTTTTAGTAACTCATTAATAATAAAATGACACGCCTAATCAACAAAAAAAACCTAATTATCTTAGAATATGGATTAATGGATTATAATACTCAAATAATCAACAAAAAAATCAAATGAACATGTAACGAATGAGCCAAAAAATAAGAGAATGTGATATAATTTGATGATATAGTTGAGATCGATCTTACAAGAGTGAATAAATCTGAAATATCCTATAGATATGCTTTATAGACATTTTGTATATTTTAATATATAAGAAAATTATCAAATCAAGATAGCAAATAACTAGTGTACCGGAATATGCACACAAAATAATTTTACATAATTATTTCATATACTTATATATTAGTATGCTCGTAGATGTTATACCAATTTAATACTTTGAACGATGAAAAATTGAAAATTTATTTATTTCAAAATTTTATTTTTTATATCTATAAGGGCCCATTTTATCATTTTTGTCCTTGGCCCCAAACGGCCAAAAGTTCAGGAACGCCATGCTCCATAGCACAATATAGTGCACAAAATAAAGATCGGTTTTCCGGTGATCAGTAGAGTTGTGGCATTGGGGAGGGGTATAGAGAGAGAAAAAGATCCACATCATATTTTCATTAAACCAAAAGCTTTAATGTAAAGTACATTCCTTAATTAGTTTTGTCATTAGTCATTAACCCTTCTACTCTCATCCCTAAATGCTTATGGGCTCACATTTAAGCCCTGTGCAAGCAGGCACCTAATGACCAAGATGTATACGTGAATTGGAAAAACTTTTAACAACAAAAGCAAAGATATTTCTGGGCAAGTATTTTCAGCAATCTAACTATAGCTAGTTCTTGCAATATTCTTACCTGCCATTGCCATTCTGCAACTCTGCGGCCGGATCTATCAATCTGAAAATAAGTAAAAGAAAACATCTTAAACAATGAGCAGTTTTCAAGTTCGTCAAGGCATTACTAAAGAAATGCACTCTAAACTTGGAATGAAGTGCTAAAGCTTTGTAATGATTTCAGCTTTCTAATTACAGAACCACATCTTTCAAAATGATATTAATAATAATAATAAATAATAATAATAATTCCAGATTCAGACGTATAGCAAGATCATAGGCATCTTATGTTGAAGACTGCAAATCGGATTGTTTACTTAAAACTAATTCATTTCAGGAAACTAGCCTGGTAATTTTTAAACCATTTGCACAAGAGTTTTTGCTACTTTACTTCCAACAAGTAGCTTCCTCCTTGATCCGCCACAACCGGATGTGGCACTCATGAGGTCATTTGAAAAATGAATGATTTAACTAACGATCCCGTGTAATTCTTTCATCAAGAACAAACCACGGATTAAGGAAATCATTAAGATTTTAATAACGACAGAATTCAGACATATAGCAAGATCATAGATGGCATCTTATGTCCAAGACTGCAAATTGGATTGTTTACTTAAAAATAATTCATTTCAGGAAATTAACCCGGTTTTAAACCATTTGAACATGAGTTTTTGCTACTTCCACTCCTACTGAACTTCCAACAAGTAGCTTCCTCCTTGATCGGCCACAACTGGATGTGGCACTCGTGAGGTCATTTGAAAAATGAATGATTTAACAATCCCACGTAATTCTTTCATCAAGAACTAACCATGGATTAAGGAAATCATTACGATTTTAATGACAATAGAATGAAATAAGAATAATAGAAATAATTACAGAAAATGATCATATAAAGTAACTCACCAAGTAGTAAATATCACAAATGCTTTGCCAAGAAACCGTATGTATGCACAGCTTGAAAGTGGCTCAAGTGCATACTAACTGGTTAATTGCAGATAGAGTTTATACTTATAACTTTTGAACAAAACATGAAACACGACATCCCACTTTCCCTGTTATAACTTGGAAATGCATAGCCAGGGACGTCGTTGTTTCATTTCAATTATTTGTACTTTCTCTAAAGTTGTCTAAAAGCAATGCTTTCCACCACTGAGAAAAAGAAAATGCCTTTGCCCCCACCATGAAGACAAATTGACTTAAGAAATTCCCCCATACACACAAAACAGATCAAATATCGATACTAAAAACATCAGATTGATTAGGTTCTTAAAAAAATATATCAACACACACCAGGAAAAAAAATAGAAAAGAAAGAAGCTTTCCCACTTGACGAGGACTCGACTTTGATGGGCAAATGATTCTCCACTTTCCAGCTTGAAATATACTGTACTTACAACCCAACAAAATATCTGCTTACTCCTGGGAGCAGGGCCGTAGCCACATTACAACCTTTGCCCGCCTTTACCGAAAATTCTAGCTTCTCCCCTGCCTGGGATCAGAGATGGTGCTTTCAAGTTTCAAGCAAATCTTGTATTTTAACAGCATTGATCGGTGTACAAATAAATTCTTAATTATCTGGAATTTACTTGAAGTAATTCTAGCTCTACAATCTAATACTATGTATTTAAGCAAGTAGACGACTTTGAAATGGCTCCTGAGCCTCAGTAACATACTACGCTGAACATTTTTGGAATTCTCTCATGATGATATCTAAGAAGGTACATTAATTTGAAATAGTACCCCCCAAAAGATTCTTCGTGAAATCATAGTTTGCACGAGTTTATATAATAAAAACCACCCATGTCGACATTCCATGGAAGCAGTCGACTCTTTTGGGTGTCGCACTTTGCATGAAGTGCTCAACTTAGTAAAATTCTTCATTCGATTTGAACCATATAGAAAAGTCTATAATTTAGATGTTAAATTTGAAATTTTCTTTTTTCCAATTTGTTGAGAATGAGATGACTCGATTAACTAGGCAACAAGTCAGTTTCCTCCGAGGGCTTAGGCGATCGCTCAGTGTTTTGATTGAGTGATCGCTCAATAAAGAAACTTTCGAGGCATGCTACTGGATTTTGTGCGGTCGCCCAGTGCTTTGCTCAGCCCCGTTTTTAGGGCTTTGCTGCTTTGTCTGTTTTTTATACTTTTAAGAGTTTTAGGGTTTCTATTGTATCCATATAAATAGTTGTATCCCTAGAACGTTTGAAGGTGAGTCTCTAATAAAATTTCGACAGTCCGTTGGCTCCAATCTATCTCTCTTCTTTGTGATTGATCATATTATACTTTGTTAATTTGTTTGTTGGTCTTCCGTTGTGTATAACAGTAGAAAAATATATGCAGAGAGGAAAGAAAGTGCATTATAGCCATCAAACAAAAGAGATAAGCTAGAAAGATAAATATATGCAGGCAAGGTATGATTAGCAGGAGTGAACTCGCCAAGTAGTAAAGATAAAACTTTCCAGGAAAGTGTAAAGGTATATATGCTAGTCTGCATAAACAAATCAATGATAATGACTTTCACTTCTCATAAATCGGGATGAGAAACTTTATATCATTCTTTTTTGCTTTTCCAAAATATTGTTTTGGATATTCTTGTTTTATTTCGTGGTTGGCTTAAAAAATAGTTTTGAGACGATTTTCATGTTCATGCCGATCAAAATAAGAGGAATTGCCAATAACATTTCCTTTCGAAAGTGATTGACTTCTCTCTTTCGGGAAATCTAAATGAACAGAAACGCTTTATTGATTCCTCTATATCTGACACTATGAACAGAATTGTCTCACCGATTCCAAATTTTCTGTAAAATTGACTTCTCTCTTTCGAGAAATAATATGAACAGAAACGCTTTATTGACTCCTCTATGCCTATGACACTATGAACAGAATCATCTCACTGATTCCACGATGACACTATGACAACAGATGCAATTGTGCTCCATTTTCCAGTTCACGAGTATACTTTGCTTTTACCTATAGAAAAAAGTCTATTTGGATTATGTAGGAAGCTTTTCCAGTTCACAAGATCTCTAACTGGAACCAGTTTTCTGAGAAAGCAATATATGAAACCTAATGAATCTATCTAGCAAAGGAAATCACAAAAATGCCTTGCGTAGGGGAGGAACGTTGTCCAAGAACTTTAATCTACATCATCTTGCAAATCACAACTATCACACAATGTAATCAGATAGTGATCAGTACATACTAATGGACTTAATTTTATAATTCTTGACATTTTAGTTTGTAATAGGGCTTAAGTTTATTTGAAACTTAACTATAATAAGGATCAAGATTTCCCAGTTATCTTTAACATACAGTGGAAAGGGACTAAGTTCACCATGAATAGAAATGGGTTCCTCGGGGAAAAAATTCGAAAAAGAAATTGGCACTTTTCATGATTTTATTTGCCTCTTAGGAGAAGTTCTTTCAATCACCCAAGGAAAGGCAGGGATTGGAAGCAGCAAGATTCTTGACAACGGAAATGGTTGATTTATGGTTAAAGAGAGGGTGGCTATGGCAGTAGTGCACTTAAGTGTTTGGAAAGCTGGACAGAATTTCAGTAAAAAGTTGTGCTTGATGGATTAATCTAATGGAATTTATAATTATAGTATCAATAATTGATCAAAAGTAGTAGGAACACAAAGTTCTGAGATGCTTCTCGTCACCACTGACGACACTAAAAGTAAAAGCTAATGCTTTTGGCATGGATTAACGTTGTTTTATCCAAATTGGACCAGACCAGTTGCATTTTCAAAAAGGAAATAAACTTGTTTTGTGTTAATTCGTACATAATTACTTTTACCTCATCAAGCTTACGGTTGTGCTATACACATTCATCAGCAGTGTCGAAATCAGATCTTATATGTTGCTTTTCCATTTGATGAAATTAAAAAAACAAGAAAAAATCAATGTCACGGATCAACATGATTCTGTTCATTATGAAAAAGAAGAATATATATCAGATGTATGATTAAAGAAGTCTTAGTAAGTAATATAACTTTGCGGACTCATCACCGATGATAGTTAAACACGAGAGAGCAAATTAAATCAAGAAAATATGTTTTTAATGAAACAAAACATTACAAGAAAGATCAAGCTATGTTGGACAAAGGATGCACCATCACCAAACTAGTTAGCAGCATTCTGATGCTAGAATCCATGGTCCAGAAGGTGGAAACCCCATTAAAGCTTTATCCTTGAATGGGCTTTTTTATACTTTGTTGGCCTACCAAACACCCTAGTGGAATGGGCTAGCATGAATACCATTCCATTCGAGCCGGAATCCACCCATACAAAACAAGCCCTTAATGATGTTAGTTCAAACAGTCATCTCTACGCATGAATACTTCAAACCCATATGTAGCAACATCTCGACATTCTACAAAATCGAAATCTCCACATAGTTTTGAAATGAGAAATTAAGGTCAATAAGTACCTGAAGAGAGAGTCTTCTTGCCAATGGTTCAATCTTTAATTCCAGCAAAGGTATGTTTGCTCGTCAGTTTCCAGATTCAGTAGATAAAATGGAAGAATGGAAGGCTTAAATGATGCACATGAGTTGTTTGATAAAATGTCATTCAGATTTCAGAGCTTTGTTTGATATAAAATGCGGAGAACACAATGTCACAAATGCTAGTAAACAAAATGATATAAAAAATCCAGATGATCGCACATCCAAATAGACCCTTGACTGACACTAACCGCAAACGCAACATTACAGAAAAAACATATTTCAGACCAAGCAAAGAAAAGAAATTTATCACACTGGAAGTAAAACGTATAGTCTACAAACACAAATACAGAAAAGAAAAGAAGCCTTCCAAGTAGTCTCAGTCCTCAGACAAACATTTACGCATTGCTAGATGATAAAGAAACAAGAGACTCAAAGTGGTGTCTGGTAGCTTGCCCCAAATGTCGAATGGTGCCATGTCGCCATCTTCTCGATGATCGATTAGTTACCATTGGCTTCGTCTTTTCCTTTGAGTCCTCTCAAACCCTTGACATCACATGGGAACGACTGGAGCACATCACAATGGGGGGAAGGTACTCACTCAAACTTTTCAGTGAACTTCTTTCCAGCTAGATTTATTGAAAAAAGAGATGACAAGGAGAAACAAGTTAATAGGGAACTTTCTCGCATATTCTGATAAACCAGGCAATCAATGACCAAGTCATCAGCATCATAGATTAGTACTCATGGTTGCCCCTCACAGTTTCATACTTCCCTTTGAGCCTGTTTACCTCTCAGTGGGGAAACCCTGAATGAGCGTGAGCTGCTAGTTCCTCCACATCCTTAAACTAACTAGCAAATTCATCATCATATTCTACTGATACATACGTGAACCATAGTTATTCAAACAAGCCATCAACAACAAGCGATGACACTTTGGGGGCTTCTAGACTGCTGCAAAGAAGGCAAGCACGCAGTTGCACGCCTATAAACTATATGGAAGGTTGCCAAAATGCTGACCACTAGTGCCACACCTTGTACACAGGTGTACATTTCCTTGTGTAGCAGTTGTTGCTCTTTTCGAAGATAAATGCTCAAAATACACCAGTTGGTCTTTGACTAACTTTTGATTGAAAATTGACAACTCCACTTGTAGATCAATCTGCATACAAGTAAAAGAAAGCATCATAAACAAAGGACAAGTATTTCAAGTTTGTTAGAGAATCATGAAGGAAGTGAACTTTAAATTTTGAGTCCCATGAGATGAATTCCTGGTTTGGTTGACTAGAAGCTCTAACAATCAAATTCAATGAAAAAGTTTTATTTATTGGATCCATACTTATACTCAGAATTAAAAAGTTGCAAAAATTTTAGCCTTTCTGATTCAACAATCCATACATTTCTTTTTCCCCTTTTCTTTTTGTATTCCTGTTTCAGCAAGACGTACAACAATAACAACTTATAGTCGAAAATGGAGGGTTTTAGTATAATAATCCATTTCACACAGCTAACCTGTTTCACAACCATGTCAACGTCGACTACTACTGAACTTTCGATTAGTAGAAGATATTGGCAGGAAGCAAGCCGAATCCTCAAACGAAAGCATGTGGGACATGGTCTGAGTCTTGATTACAATTCTAGTAAGTTCATTAAAACAAGAAATTAACATTGCATAAATTACATTAATTTGAATGGGGGGAAATTTTTTAATTAAGAAAAGCAGCTGAACCTACCTACGTAAATCTTGTAGGCTGCCGTACCCAAAATCCACCAGGGATCAAGCTGCCACGCAGTTCTCTTTGTTCTTTCTTTACATATTAAATTGCTTACTGTATCCAATGCTTCAGTTCTTTCTCAATAACAATATAGTTCAAATTCTCTGATTACGGAAGCTGAGTGAAATCCTCCATGTTGTTTTTGGGTTTTGTTCTTCTTCTCTTGATCAGAAAAGGACAGGGGCGGCTGCTACTGTAGTTTGTTGATGAAGGGACTCTCAGCAAGATTTCCTTTTCTCAGAGGATGGCTCGATCGGTGTCAGTCCAATGGAAGCTCTGATTTTCTAAAGCTACATTCATTCCCTCTCCATGTTTGTTTTTGCGTCTCCTTTTGTTATGATCTCTCGATTTCTGAAGCTGCATTCCAGCTTGGTTATTGTTTCCTGGTCTTGTATTGTAGATATTTTTGTTCATCTCTCAAAAAGGACAGGGGCAGCTGCTACTGCGATTTGTTGATGAAGGGACTCTCTGCAAGATTTCCTCTCCTCATAGGACGACTCGATGTCAGCTGCAGCTGATCTGGATCTGGACCTTGATCTGGATCCCCAACTCTTGACCATGTTGCTGCATCTCTGATGACTATCTTGTTGAGAATGGGATGGCTCGATTAACCAGGCAACAGGGGAACTGGCCAGGGCAGGTGGTAGGACTTGATTGGACCTCAAAGGGGGGTACGGGAGGACGTAGCCCCTGCGGTACGGACTATTTGTGATTTGGACAAGGGCATAGCAACATTTGGGCCTGGGCGATCGCTCAAGGTTTTGGCTGGGCGATCACTCAGCAAAGAAACCTTTGAAGTGAGCTTCGTTTTTCTTGTCGCCCAAATTTTGTTGTTTTGCTGTTTAGTCTGTTTTTTAACATTTTAAGGGTTTTAGGGTTTATATTGTACACATATAAATAGTTGTATACCTAGAATGTTTGAAGGCGGAACTCTAATAAAATTTTGATAGTATGTTGGCCCCAATCTCTCTCTCTTCTTTGTGATTGATCCTATTATACTTTGTTAAATTGTTTGCTAGTCTTCCGTTGTGCAAAACATATCTCCAACCAAATTCACAAACAAAACGCTGATGATCCACTGGCAGTGGCGGTAGGGAAATAAGAATCGTCATAGACCGTCACACCAACATTAAGAACGCCTTGGAACTGGCTAGAGGGGCACTGGACTTGGACAGCAGAAAATGACGGCTTTCCATCTGAGGGACCATTATCATCGATGCAGGTGCTGAGAAGTAAACAAGTGCTGCCAACGTGAAAGTCTTTGATGAAATCACGGACAGCGTAGATTTCGACAGAGACGCTTGAGGTTTCGCTGGCGAGGAAATCAGCTGGGACGTGAAACACGAACTTGTCGTTCCAAGTAGGGTTTTGTCCACCAATGGAGTCGAGATGACTGGTGGGTTTGGTTGACTTGTCAATGGATACAACGTCATAGGTTTGCATCTGAGGGCTGGTACGTCGTTGTTTTGGGGGTCGTAGGGATTGAGCGCAGATGAGGTTGATCTCCAGGAACTTCATAACAGGCTTGGTGTTTCTCCTTGCGAAGGGGGCTACCATTAACTTTAGGTGAGAAGTAGGGACACTGACGGCGACGGCAATTGATCGAATTGAATCAGAGTAACAACGACGGCTCTCAGATGTCTCAGACTCCCTCCATTTTATAGGCTCTCTCTATAGCGTACGCAGCAAGCAAGCATAGTGTACGCTAGAAGCAAGCAACTTGAATAGTACTGTACAACATTATCTGCAGAGCAAACTTTTAGCGGCAGTTATGTTTATAGAGCAAGGATTTTGATTTTCATATTTTAGGATTAATATATAACTAGCTTTTTTAACCTGTGCATTAAACGCACGTCAACTAAATCGTACATAAACAAAATAAAGAGGATTGGCTTATTAATAATTTCACATAAGTATATCACTAATCATTATAGATTCTAAAAACTTTCCTTCTACACAACATTTGTTGTCTTATTAGTTGATTTTTCATCTTCACCGCATATCAATATCTTCAAACCAAAATAATTTGTTACTCTAAAAACTACGAGATATAACTGTTTATGGCTAAATACTGATTTTTTTCAAAAAGAGACATACATGCAATTATTGACTTTGACACTTGTTAATTGTTATTGCATATGATACCAATAATGTAAATTGTCTTCTTTGAAACTTGAAAGAGAGTCTTACATCAGATAGAGTTAATAACAATCATGGGATAAAAACATTTTCTCCAACATTGCTTCCTTTCAAAAAATTTGTTTCAACAATGTGATCCCCAAAATTTATGATGATTAGTCTTGTTCTATTGCACAACCATGCAGCATGGTCAATGTTTCTCAATAACATTATTGGAACATTAATTTTAAATATCAATTCATGGCTTAATAACCCCGAACACTTTATACTATTCAAAAACTCTGTATAATTAATGTCTTCGAATAAACTTTAATTTTTTCTGCCTTGCAAATCGAATCTAAACTCAAATAAGTTCTTCCTCTTCAATGATTACTTTTATTAAATTATATTTGTATTTTATGAATAAATAAATTTCTGAGAAAAAAATAAGCAAAAATCAAAATAACGAAATTATTTTTATTGTTAACTATTATTTTTGTTTTGTAAATTATTTTGATTTTAATAACTTCCATTATATATTTTTATTGACTTCGTAACTATTATTTTTGTTTTATTTTTAAGAATTAGTTTCACAGAAAAAATTTGTTCCGTAATTTTTTATTATTATTTTGCTAACCTCGATTTAAATTGTTTTGTTTTATTAACTGTGTAACTATTATTTTTGTTCCATCAAATATTTTTATTTTACTAACGTATTTTTGTTTTACATAACTATTTTTAAGAATTTGTTTTAAACTTTTGTTCCGTAAATTATTTTTATAATTTTACTAACCTCAGTTTAAATTATTTTTGTTTTATTGACTTCCGTAACTATTCTTTTTGTTCCATCAAATATTTTTATTTAACTAATGCATTTTTGTTTTACATGGCTATGTTTAAGAATTTGTTTTAAAATTTTGTTCCATAAATTATTTTATTATTTTAGTAACCTCGGTTTAAATTGTTTTTGTTTTTATTGACTTTGTAACTATTATTTTTGTTCCATCAAATATTTTTATTTTACTAACGTATTTTTGTTTTACATATATATTTTTAAGAATTTGTTTTAAACTTTTGTTCCGTAAATTATTTTATATTACTAACATCTGCATTAAATTATTTTTGTTTTGTTGATTCTGTAACTTTTATTTTTATAGTGGCTTGTTCTATAAATTATTTTTATTTTACTAACCTCTTATATTTTTGTTTTCTTAACTCCAAAACTATTATTTTTGTTTTAGTTACTATTTTTTATATTTAAAGAGAACAAAATGTTTAAACATAATTAAAAAAGAGGAGATGGTGGTGATGAGAGATAAAATATGGAGAAGACGGGAGAGAGAAAGAGATATGCAATCAGAGAAGATAGGAGAGAGAAAGAGTAAAATGGTAACTCAAAAGTTAATAATTCAAAAGTGAGATTTTGGAGGGAGAAATCTATCATTGCCATTATTTATATATATATATATATATATATATATATATATATATATATATATACACACACAGATTTGGTCCATGAACTTGGAATTTCTCATTTATATGGTACTTGATGTTGAACATTTTATATAGTGGCTCTTCAACCTAACTTTGGGTTTCATGTTAGTCCTTGGTGGTGTTATATTTGGAATGAACGTTATTTTTTGTGAAATGACAAAATTGCCATCACTATATATATGTTGTCAATTTATTGCTGAGTTGAAAATTGACCAAATATAAAATAAAAATAAATTGAAATAAAATAGAGGAAAAATCCAACCCCACCCAACAGCTACCTTACCCCCTACCCCTTCTTTCTTTTTTTTTTCTTTTTTTTATCAAAATTTTAATTTTAATTCAACAAACAGTCGTCATTAAAGCATTGTTCATCAGATAATTCCATAAATCAAAATCAAATTCCCAAAAAACTAATCGCAACATCAAAAAATTTAACATTCATTGATTTAATTAGAAACATCAACAAGCTGCTAAATAAATATTTCACTAATTTAAACCATACTAAACCCTAACCACTAACTAACCCCTCTCATAACAACAAAAAAAACCCAAATCAAACTCCCAAATACTCTTAAACTTCTTGAATCGAACAAAACCCCCAAATCAAACTCCTAAATACTCTTAAATTTCTTAAATCGATCACTATCTAAGACCTCGCGCCTATGATAACTTCTTAAAGATAATTAAAACCTCAAAATCATTCTAGCTCAATCATGTCAGAACTCAGAACTGGGTTAGGATTTATTAAGGCATTAGGGATGAGAAAGAGAGAGAGAAGCTGTGGATTGGATGCCTCCAAACTGTTAAGTTCGAGTTTGAGACGAACGGAGATGGCAGATCTTGAGAGGCCGGAGATAGAGAATCGCCGAAGAAGAGAGAGAACCAGCGGTTATGAAGATCGATAAAGGTGGGAGGGAGTTCGCTCGGTGTGAAACCGGAAGGAGATCGAACTAGGGCTGGTGTGGCTTGGAGACTAAAGAACTCGATAAGAGCTAGATGAGAGAAGGTCATATCTAAAGGTGGCTTTGACCTGACCTGGATAAACTTCTGCTTGAGACTAGAAATGTAGGCGAACGGAGAAGAAGACAAAGGATGTAGCCTGTAGTGAAACAAGTGCAGCCGGGTATAAAGAAGAAGAAGGCTGGATGAGCAGAGAGAGTTTGGTGAGGCTTTGTCCAGATTTAAGTGAAAGAGATCAGAGATGAAGGTGAACAAAGAAGACACTGAAAAAGGGATAGAGAGACAGAGATGAGAGATAGCAAGAGAAGAGAGGTAGATCAAGGTTTTGCTGGGTTTAGGAAAGAGAATCGTGTGGGTTTACGGTTGGGATTTTGGGAAAATTATTATATATCAAATTCAAAGATATTGACTTTAATCAGTAGATTATCCAAAATGATTATCAAATTCAAATTAATTCCAGGTGGACATCCTACTTAGCTCAAGTGAGGGCAAATTGTCAGTTCATAAAATTTATAACGTTCCATCTAAAGATAACGCCATTAGGGACTAACATGAAACTCAAAGTTGAGTTGAAGAGCCATCATAGAAAATTTTCAACATCAGTTACCATATAAATCAAAATTGGCAAGTTTAGTGACCAAATTATATATTAATCCCATATTTTACTACAGTAAAAAGTTCTAGTAGTATGGAGTATTATTTTTAGTGATTACAATGTATAGTAGTATGAAACTTACACAACTTCCATTTCTAAATTTTAGGGTTAATGACACTATTGGTCCCTCGACTATGGGTTATTCTATTAGTTCCTTACATTTCTTGGTCAAATTTGAGTCCTAAAAGTATTCAATTTCCACAAAGGCAATCCTTTTAATGGATGCTGTAAAAAAAATTTGTTAAATTGTCCATGTGCCTCCTACTTGCATTTAAAAGGGCTAAAGAGAAATTTTATCAAACTTAACATATATCACAATTTACAAACAAGTCCCTAGGGTAGACCATAAAGCCTTCTTCCTCAATTGTTATGTCCTCCCCTCCTCAAACCCACCAAATTGTTCATCTTTTCTTCAAGCATTTCTATTAAATAAAAACATTTGATAATTTCAGATAACAGATAATTGAAGGTGGCTCGAGCTGGCCGTGTCCAAGGCTGGACTGAGATGGGGTGAAGGGTGTGCTTGCCGGACTGGAATAAGAAGTCGGCATCCATAAAGATTCGCCTAAGCCAAACTAAATCGATGGTGGTGGTCGTGGTGGTGGGGATTGGGTTCGCATAGGTTTGGTGAGGGTTTGCGAAGGAAAAGGCTGGCGTTTGGTCTATTTGTTTGCTTCCTAACCCATCACTGAAGGCAGGGTAAGGAACCCATCTCAAGTGATGGACCGTCCGGGTGGCTCCCTCTTTCCTTATATGAAAATTCACATTCATCTGGCTCAGCCAAGACCACTACAGGAAGTTATGTCTCTTTTCTCCCTTCGAACCTTTGTCACCATTTTTCATTTGCTGAGATTAAGGCTGCCACCAACAACTTCGATGCTACCCTACTCATTGGAGTGGGTGGTTTTGGCAAAGTTTACAAGGGAGAAGTCGATGATGGAACGACTAAAGTTACAATTAAGTGTGGAAACCCCTTCTCTGAACAAGGTATCAATGAGTTTCAAACGGAGATTGAAATGTTTTCTAAACTTCGACACCGCCACCTTGCTTCACTGATTGGCTATTGCGAAGAAAGCACATAGATAATCGGGCAATCGGGTGTTACCGGATAATTTGGATAAAATCATTATTTATCCAATATAGTTAATATTATTCAATAACACCTACTAAGCTCAATGGGTGTTATTGGATAATATCCAATTCTATCTATTAATAAATAGATATTATCCGGATAATACCTAATAAGAAACATAATATTTTAATTTGTTTTTAACTATTACTTTCCTTCATATATTATTATTCACTAATCACAATACAAAAAAAAAAACACAAAATTAGACAAAAATACATAAACACACACACACTCTCTCTCTTACACGCACAAAACTAAACAAAGAAACACACACACACACACACACACACACACACACACACACACATATATATATATATATATATATATATATATATATATATATATATATGAGTATAAATTGGAAAAAAAAATCATTTGCTTCGATAAAACAACAACGTACATGAGTATGTCGTTTGAAGAGCGGAGTCTTACATAAGTAGATCTCTTTACCTGATTTATTGTATATTGGTGGGTTAAATTGTGAGAGGATGGAACTTCGTCTTACAAATAAACATCTGTAAGACTGTTCTTACAAGAGATCTACTCAAAATTAGTTGGCCATCATAATTTTGGCTAGAGCAAATTATTGATACATGATTAGCAACCTAAAAATTACGATTTGATAACTTTTTATTGATTAGTAATATCACGTCTTACTTTAGACGTTTTACTAGGGGTAGGGGACTTAATGTAATCCTCAATAATGAAAATATCCAATGCATTTAAATCATCGTATTAGTATTAATTTGGTGGTTAAATATCAATAAAAAATATAAATTATGATTTGATGAAAAGGACAATTAATATAAACAATTACTCCATCTAATACAATAAAATATGTTCAATTTTATATGCCCTCCACTATGTCATGCAACACACGGGCTATAATTAGTTTACTTCAATAGAGAACAAAAACTTGGGTAAAACGGTACAAATATTTTTTTGTAAAACAGATATTCATTATTCGCCTAAACGTGTTGGTGGGTTGAGTTGTAAAAGTGTAGAGCTCCGTCTTATAAATAAAGATCCGTAAGACGATTTTATATGAGACTTACCCTTAATAGAAAATGTAATACACCATCTGCCCCAAAAATTCAAAATCATTAGAGAGAGGCTATTTCCACAACAATTTTTGCTTATCCACTAAATCCATAATTATGACATTAAATAAATATATATTTGGACAAAACTACCCCTTTTAAGTTGACTAATCAAATTACTTTCTTAATTACCTTCTAACATTATTTTTTTGATCAAACATCAATAGACAACATAATTATTCTATTTATATTATTAACATTTTAATTCTCAACAAACAAGATAGTTATTTTTTTCGTAATAAATATGTTTAATCAATTTTTCTAATCACTCGTGTTTCATGTTTCAATATCATAAAAATTATTCCCTCTATTCCTAAATAATCGTCCTATTTGACCCGGCGCACAATTTAAGAAAAAAATAATTGACTTGATTATTTATATTGGTTTAATGTGTATTTTCCTTTAAAGTTCATGTGTATGTGACACATAATTAAAGTAGGGTGAAAAAGTAATGATAAAGTGGTAAAACTGATGTTCTAAAAAGATAAGTTTTAAACTGGACAATCATTTTGGGACAGACGAAAAAGAAAAAGAGGACGATAATTTAAGGACGGAGAGAGTATATGATTTATATATTTTCTACCATTTTAGATTATATTGGATATTTAATTATCAAAAATTAATATTCTAATTTAGTTTTAAAAATAATTTTTAAAAAATATCAGTTCAATTATTATGATAGATATTAAACTGAATATTGATTTCAATCAACTCAAGAATTAAAATTTCGAATCAATTATAAAGGTAGACAAAATATTTAAATATTACGATACTATTTCATATTATGATTTTACTATTCGATTATTTTACTATTACATCTTTTAATACAATATCATGTGAGGCACACGTGTGTTGACCTAACGGGAAAAAAAGTAATGAAATTGGACACATGGACGAATTTGGCATACAGGAAATAAAGAAAAATGCCAAACTGGAAATTGTGACACTTTGAGAACTTTAGCCGTCAATACTCAATATATTCTATTTCTGGAAACCAAAAAAAAAAATTTAAATACTTATATTCATTATAATTATAAATAATCCAAAACAAAATAATAAATAAGTTCATAATAATCAACAACTTTTATGATTACTTGTTTATATTTTTATTAAACTTTCAAATAAATTTCAAAAAAGGGTCTAGCCTAGTGGTAATTAGTTTTGGTATAAAGTAACTTGATTCAATTTCGAATCTTGTTAATAGCAAGTTTCATTTCTATCTATTATCATTTTTAATTAAAGAACATATAATAGTGGTGGTGGTGGCGGCGATGGACAGCAAGCGGTGGCGAAGGTTGTGGACAGATGGTAGTGGCGGCGGTGTTGGTAGGTAGTGGTCGGAGGTTGGTGGCGATGGCCGGCAGATGGTGGTGGCGGTGTGCAATGGGTGGTGGTGATTGGTGGTGGTTGCAGGAGTTGGGAAGTGGCAGCGATGGGCGGAGGCGGGTGGTGGTGGTGACATTAGTTGATAAACCAAATGGTTGTGGTAACATTAATGGATAAACTCAATGGATAACCGGTTAATATCCATAAATTATCCATTTTGTTATGGGTCTCTAATGGGTGTTAATGGATAACACCCATTAACTTAATTGAGTGTTAATTAATAACACCCAATAAGTCTTTTTTAATGGTTATATTGGATAACCCAATAGATTGGATAAAATTTTGCCACCCCTAATTACATGGCATGCATATGGAACCCTCCGTGAACATCTCTACAAGACCCAGAAACCTCATTTGCCTTGGAAGCCAAGGCTTGAGATTTGCATCGGTGCTGCTTGTGGTTTACACTATCTTCACACTGGTGCCAAGCACACCATTATCCACCGCGATGTCAAGACAACTAACATCCTCTTGGATGAGAAGTGGGTTGCAAAGGTATCAGATTTTTGGTTGACTAAAACAAGCCTTACATTGGATCACACTCATGTCAGCACTGTGGTCAAAGGTAGTTTTGGGTACCTGGATCCAGAACACTTCCAGCGACAGCAATTGACATATAAATTTGATGTGTACTCATTTGGAGTCATCTTTTTTGAGATCTTGTGTGCCCAGCCAGCATTGAACCCAACACTTCCAAATGAGCATTCTTGATCCCTTACCTAAAGGGGAAGATTGCATCAGAGTGCTTTAGAAAGTTGCTAAGACAACAGTTAAGTGTGTGGCTGATTAGGGGATAGATAGGCCATCCATGGGCGATGTAAAATGAAAAGGTTTAGACCAGTTCTCCTTGGGGAAGAAGGATTTATGGTCTATTTTTAAACCCTAGGTACTTGTTTGTAAATTGTGATATATGTTAAGTTTGATAAAATTTCACTATAGCCCTTTTAAATGCACGTGGGAGGCACATGAGCAATTTAACGGAATTTTTTTAATGACATCCATCAAAAGAACTGCCTCTGTGAAAATTGAATACTTTTAGGACCCAAATTTGATTAAAAATAAATTGTTAAGGAACTAATACTGAGAATGACCCAAAGTCGAGGGATCAATAGTGTCATTAACCCTAAATGTTAAAACTAAAATAAATAAATTTAGATTTGATGAGATTTAAATATTCTTTAACTAGAATGGTACTAGATTTTGTACATGTGCATATGTCACGGTATCAGTATGGAGAGATCAGTGTATGAAGTGAGTATGATGCAAATATAAATTAATATATGCTTGAGATTTTGTAAGGATAGGATCAATGCACACTACTCAAAGCAAAGACGACATCCCAAAAACTAAAGAAAACACATTTTATTGACTGTAAAATTTTGTAACTCATCTAAAAAGAGTCTAATTATAATTCTAAAAGCATTTTCTCACACACACAACACAACCCAACACATGTTAATTGAAATAAACTTAAAATGAAAATCTCAGACAAAAACCATAAAATAAGTTGAATGAGACGGAATGATCTAATAAAAAATTATTCGAAATCAAAATCACGAATATTTCAAACCAATAAGGGAAATTTAACACAAAATTTTTAAAAAGAAACAAAATTAAAAATACAAATATTTAAAATTGTAAAAATTAATGACAAAAACTTACGAACATTTTTTAAAAAAAAACTAAATCTAGGCCGGATAAAAATAAAAATAAAATAAAATTAGAAATAATCATGGAGAAGAAACTGAATATTTAAGGCGATAAGATCTTAGTAAAACAATAAATGTCTAGTAAAATTGTAAAATTGTAAATCTTATTTAGGGCACATGCTTGTGAAAATTGAGATTTAATCCTGGCTGGTAACTGAGTTGATTTAATCCTGGCCTGTAGTTATATTTGGTAAAAATGAATTCTGACCAGTAGTTAACTTTTCAAAAAGATTGAGCTAAATAGAAATATGAGTACCTAAATAGAAAGTGCAATTTGTAGACACCCCAATTTTGTACCCCTGGTATGTGACTCTGACATGTGATATCAAGAACTGTTAAAACTTAACCAATGTCAAGTTACAGGAGTTAAAAATGCGAAAGGCAAAGCAGGATGCGCAAAACAATAAATTGCGTGGGGTGAAAGTGTCAAAAACAAAGTTGAACAGGAGGCTTGGCGCGGCCTAATGGAGCTGCTGGCGCCGCGCCAAGGAGGGCTTATTTCCGCGCCATGATGTCCACTGTAGCTCTCTCAGTTAACGCAAAGCACAAATCATGAAGCTCAGTGTACCACCAATTGAAGCCGGCTGAAGAAACTGGAAAATGTCGGATGAATCCTCACCTCCAACTATAAATAAGAGGCCCCGGTTCCTCATTTCAGTTGTTCAAGAGTGCGATAAAAAAATCGCAACGAAGCTTTGTTGCTCTGCCGAGAGATTAGTTACGAGAGGTGTGAGATAGGTGAGTGAAGCCCACTAAAGTCTCCAAACCTCGTCCAAACTCCGCCAAAATAAATATCCACTGGTTATAAGTGATTCCTAGCCTAGTTGTTAGGTATCCACCTCACTTCTCCGACCCAAAAATCCCAAAGTAAGTTGTTACTCTGCCCGAGTAATGAGCTGAAAAACCAAAAAACTAAGTCGTTATTCCGCCCAACCAAAAAGGCCGAAACCTACCAAAATAAGTTGTCACTCTGCCCGAGTAGACAAACCAAAAGTTTCCAAAATAAGCAGTCATTCTGCCCAAATCAAAACAACAACCACACAACAAACAACAAAAAAGACTCCCTCTCCCTGAAGGACAGAGCGAGCACACTACCGCTCTAAAAGGTAAAGCCTTTAAGGGCGTTATTTATTTTATTCATTTACTTTTTCGTCTATTTATTATTTAAAGTTGTTATTTAAATCCGGCACAATGTAGTCAATATAAGCCGTTGTGCTGCCCGGATTAGAATAGGAAATAGTATGTAAAAGAGCCGTTATAATGGCCAAATATTCTTAAATATATCTGTAATTATTGTAAGGAAATGGCTGCAAGTCCGTAAATAATGTAGCCACGGATGTATCTATTTTAATTTCCTGTCTTTTAATACTTTATTTATCTGCTAAATAAATATAACAATAAGCATACTTCAGCCAAAAACCACTTTTGAGACCGAAAGGGCGAGTTGGGTGCCTAGCACCTTCCCAACTCGTAACTTAGCCTCCGAACCCGTTTCTTTTTCTCTGGTTTATTTTTCTTTTCTTTGGTTTTGCTTTATTTTGTCTTAAAATAAAGATGGCGACTCTAAAACTTTTCAGATCCAGTGGGGCCTCGCAACACTCCTTCTTTGCACTTTTCCGTTCTCCCCTAAAAAATGGAGAATGAGAATGGAAGGGTGATGTATTCCCATATCCTGGTATCCCCTAAAAAAGGGATAACTTGATGCGGGAAACCCAAAGCGCCCATAGTGATCTGAAACGAGCCATAAGGCTATTTTCATAATTAAATCCACTAAAGGCAACCGAGGCACATTCCAACGTTCTAACATAGACAGCACTCCTCTCGCACTTTTGATTTCGTCTTCCCCTAAACAAGGGAAGGTGGAACGAGAGCAGAGGTGTCCCGCATCCGCGTCACGCGCACCCCTATCCAGGGCGCACGGCGCTGGTCGCACCCCTGAACCTCACAAAGGTGGCGACTCTGGGGAGTTGTTTTATTTTAAATAAAATGGAGGGCTAGACTCATAAAATAAATTTTTTTTGTTTTTATTTGTTTCTGGCTGCAGTATGCTTGTTATATTAATTTACGCATTTGAATATAGTGTTCCCATACATCTGTGTCTATATTTGTGGATATGATCCTCCATCTTGCAGCAGTTTCGTTCCGATAACTGTTATATGTGTGTTTAAGAATATTTAAAAAATCCAAAAAAAAAACAAAAAAAAATATATTACATATATGTTACAAATAAATTCTGGGCAGCACAATAAGAGAGCCGGGGCTTTATTTTATTTCCGGCTCTATATTATTATTTCTTTCTGTTCATTTTCTTATTACTATTCTGTACATTTGTACATGTCTACATTCATTTTGTTATTTTATTTTGGGGACATAGGACCAAAATTTGTAATTAATAGGGATAGATAGTTTCCCCACTTTTCTTTCTATTTCTTAAACATGGTGTGCTTGCTTGCTTGCGCTTAAACTAAAAAGCCGAGAAAATCCACACGTAACAGCAAGACAGGTCATATCTGTTTTATTTTTCTGTTCATATATCTGTAAATAAAATAAAGACTTTACTGCTTTCTAGATACCGCACACACGTGCACGCATATAGATATATTCCGAACTGTTACCCTACACCATGGCCAGCCTACCCCCTGCATAAGTCAACGCTAGAATGCATATAGTTTTTCAGGACATTTCACAAACCGGCCGGTTTTTGCATCTCTGGATCGTGAATCAGCCCCTGTCAAAAAAAATGTATATATATATATATATATATATATATAAAATGCTCAAGTTCAAAAAATATATATATAAATAAGTGCGCACAAAAAAAATATAGTAACAAAAATAAATAACAAATGGGGGCTGATATATAATTCTCAGATGCTCGACCTAGACCATTTCGGATGGTGGATCCTGGAAAGAGTATAGGCCCTTCGCTCGGGACCATCCGATCCGGGAGTCGAAAGGAGGTGGAATACGTTGGTCCTATACTGCGGAGAAAGAATCCACTGTTCCAGGAAAAGTCCTGAGACTGTCAAAATAAAGCAAGTGCTTATCCGGTCAATTGTAGGGAACAAAAAAAATATATATATATTAATAAAAGGCACGCTGTACTCCAAGCCCAGAAAGCCTCCAGCCAGCCTTCTGATACCTCAAAACCCCATTTTCCTCAGAAACCTGGCCCGAATTTGGAAAGGCAGAGATAATACTAGCCGGTTGATACGGGAAAATAGTACATAACTCATATCAGAGGGTATCAATTTCAGATCAGACAGGGGCAGAATTAGCTCATAGGATACAGATCCGAGCAATATGGCAGCCAAGAATAAACAAGCTATGACAGAGGATAGCGACAACTGGAACAGTTGGGAACTAGAAGGGGAAACTCCTGCGTATGCACCTCCTCCTGGGCTTGAGGCTTGCTTAAGGAAGGAACTGGACGCCCATACAAAAAGAATAATGGATCAGGTGGTAATTGACCTTTGGCCGGTTTTGAAAACTCTGCTACTTTCTCGCAAAAAGCCAAAATTCCGAATATGTTCCTAATACTTCCCACTCTCCGAAATAAACTCCCCGATATACCACGTAAAATATCATTTTCCAAGCCTCCAAAAAACCGTCAAATGCCAGCTACCAACTCGGTGATGACCTCCTCGCTCAAGGAAACATGATTTCTGAAACCCATGACTCTAACTCATACCCTCCAGAAACCAGCCTTGATCCTCTCCACCTGAATGCCTATTATCACAACCAAGAAAATCATTCCCCTTTTTGATCCTTCAGATACCTATTTCCACATGATCCCGGGGAATTTGAAAAGAATCATTTGCATACCAGAAAAAGAATCCCTACTGGGCCAAGGTCCAGGCAAACCAATTTCATTGCAACTATATCCAAAAAAGAAAACCCCGCTCAGTTGCCTGACCAAAACCTGATCTAGCCATATATCAAAACCAAGGAGTCGAAAAGAAAGACATTACGATGACTTGCCCGCCCCAAGATCTGAAATACTCCAAACGCTGTATGCCCATGGGATATTGAAACCCATGGATAATTACCGTCCACCCAAACCGCTACCCATCACCCGAACCATGCCCGCCATGAGTATCATCAATGCAGCGGTCATCTTACCGATCGCTACATGCTCGAGACGCAATTCAGGACCTCATCGACAACAAGGAAATCACAGTGGCGGGTACAAAAATCTTTGAAACAAGCCAAGCCGAGGAGGTCTAAGGGAAGCAAGTTAGTTTAGTTAACCATGAATAAAGGTGTTGTAAAATATGTTGATCAATAAAGGAGTTTCCAATAAGTGTTCGTGAGACGCTTTCGGTATGTGTAGACAGAGGCACCGACATGAAAAGCTCCCTCGCTGAAGTTCGAGTCTATTTCTAATAAGCCTCTGAATTGGTACACCACGGGTCCGCTCCCGACACCCGCAAACTTGGTAGACCGCCTCGATATACTATCCCCACTCCTTTCCCTAGCTTTATGATTGGTCATCTACCGATCCGCTACCTATAGTTGAGGATCTCAAACCCCGTGTCCTCAACAATGTAATAACCCCTGACAAGATGCTTTTAATAATAATATAAATGTCTTTGCTTATTCCTTAGTTGCACCAACTTTAAAAGACACATTAAATAATAATAATTATGATAATGAGTCATTTAATAAAATGGACCCAAAAGATAAGAATTATCTACTTGAGCTTGCAAAGTCGGGCTGAGAACTGTGAATGGGCTATTCATCGTACAGCCATCAAGACTCGTCTACCATCAACCTGGGTCAATGAAGTCAAAGAAATCGAATCGGCAGCCTACCTCCAAGGTACGTAAAGAAAGGCACTCATTGATCTCCTCAAAGAGTTCAGACATTTTTACCCGTCCTACGAAGATATGCCCACTTAGATTCAGTTTATAGTCGAGCACCGATTCCCAAATATCCGGATGCTCGCCTACCAAACAAACAGAAGTCTCGACGCATTAAGCCGTAATGGTCACTACAAGTCAAAGAAGAAATCATGAAACAAATGCCAACTTCATTCGGTAGTTGAATACCCGACTGATGTCCAATATAGTGATCGCTCCTAAGCCCAATGGGAAAGTCGACTGTAGATTTCTGCGACCTCAACAAAGCGTCACCCAAAGATGACTTCCCCCTGCCCAACATTGATATTGTGGTAGATGTCGTCGCAGCTCACAAAGTCCGATCCTTCCTCGACGGCATGCTGGGCTACAACCAAATCAAAATGGCGGAGAATACCTCATTCACTACTTCCTGGGGACTTATTGTTACACTGTCATGCCATTCGACCGAAGAATGCCGGAGCCACTTACCGCAGGTCGCCACCACCCTCTTCCACCTACATGATCCATAAAGAAATGGAGGTCTATGTTGATGATATGATCGTGCATTCCAAATGACGCCAACTGCTCACATCAAAGATCTTCTGAAGTTCTTCGAAAGACTAAGGAAGCACTGTGATGAAGCTTAACCCCACCAAATGCACATTCTGGGTTACGAGAGGCAAGGTCCTGGGATTCTTAGTAACTAAGCAGGGCATCGAGATCGAGCCAGCAAAGATCAGAGCCATCCTAGAAATGTCACGGCCAAAAACTCCCACCGAAGTCAAAGGCTTCCTAGGCCTGGTTAAAGACATCGCATCGACAGCTTGACCACCACATGCGAGCCTCTCTTTAAACTCCTAAAAGAATACCGACTAAGTTCGGACATAAAATGCCGCCTAGCCTTCGAGAAAATAAAAGCCTACCTTACCAATCCCCTGCTAGCTCCACCCCATACACATAAACCTCTCCTCATATACTTAACCGTCACACATCGCAGGGGCTATGCTCGCCCAAGAGAGTTAAGATTCCTACATCGAAAATGTCATATATTTCATAAGTAAGAAGCTACAAGGAAGCGAGCTAAATTATTCGGCGCTAGAAAAAAGTTGCACTAGCCTAGTCTGGGCCACTCCGAGGCTCAAAACCTATCTCCAAAGAAGGTCCATCAAGCTCATATCCGTAATGGACCCTATCAAGTACACCTTCTGAAGCCATCACCGTCCAAATAGAATAGACTAGCCAAGTGGTCCTTTCTTCTTAATGAGTTTGACATAACTTATGTCACACTCAAGTCTATCAAAGGGATCGCCATTGCGCCACTTAGCCGATCTACCTTTCAAGGCCGAAGATGCGATCGAGCGGTTTCGAGATAAAGGTGTCCTCGAAATCACCGACCATGACACCTATCGCGTATGTTCTTTGACGAGCCGCAAACAAAAGAGGCTTTGCATAGAAATCATGTTAATCGATCCCACGACTCTCATACTCCGCCGGCTATAAGGTTGGAGTTCGAATGTTCAAATAATATGGCGGAATATGAAGCCTCGATTGCCGGCCTGTAAGAAGCCTCCAAAGGGGAGCTAAAGATCTCAAGTCTACTGAGACTCGCCTCTAATCATAAACCAAGTCAAGGAAGATGGAAGACCTGTGATCCTCTACGCAGCTCTATCATGCCAAGTTAACAAATACGCCACCCTATGGTTTGGTTCTATCTCGCTTCATTACCGCCACGAGATAGAATCAATTCGCCGATGCCCCGCCACTCGGCATCACTAGTCCGTATTCCCGAAAACTAAAGTTTAGCCATTTATAGTCGGGAAGAAGGTCACTCCCAAGATACTGTTTTAAAATTAATGCAGCCTCGAAGCGCATCACGAGCTCGTATGTCGACATCTTAAATCTGCTCCGTAAAGGTCTTTATCCTCCCCGGCTTAGACAAAAGGGGAAGAGTCTCCCCGCGCGGGCCTCCCAATTGTACTCGGCGGTGGCGGCTTGTATAAGAGGCATTATCAAGGCCTCAACTTACTATGTGTCAATCGCCAAAGTCGGGCAAATTATGGATCAACTACACGGTGGTACCTGCGGGCCCCATATGAACGGCCATATGCTATCAAAGAAAGCCATCCGACAGGGGTACTATTGGAGTACGCTTGAAACTGATTGTATCCGGTGGGTGCGACATTACGACAAATGTCAACGCTTTGCCAATCTGCATGTGCCCCCACGTGTCCTATACAACTCCACGCCCACGGCCCTTCTCAACATGGGGTATCGACGCCATAGGCCAAATTCACCCGGCGGATCCAATGACCATGAATATGTCCCGGTAGCCGCCGACATTTCACAAAGTGGGTGGAAGCCTCTTCCTACAAGATCCTAAATGCCCGAAAGGTATCCGAGTTCATCCGGGCCAATATCATATACCGCTATGGGGTACCTTTCGAGATAATCTCCGACAACGGCTCTCATTTTGAAGGGGACGTGAATCGTCTACTCGACGAGTTCAAGATCTAGAGACACAAATCCTCCCCCAACCGGCCACAAGCCAATGGTGCCGTTGAAGCAGCCAATAAAACTCTCGAGAACATCATCGAAAAATGGGCGTCGATACAGAAGAGACGGCCGTAAAATTGCCGCTAGCCTCCTCTTCTTCGATGCACACCCCACCGCTACCCCTACTGCATATGGCATGGAAGCGGTACTACCAGTAGAAGTGGAAATTCCATCATTAAGAGTGATGATGGAAGCTGATATAGCAGAAGTTGTCTGGGTCAAAGAGCGATACGAAGAACTGGCCCTAATTGATGAACGACGCATGTTAGCCTTGGAGCATACCCAGGCATATCAAAGGCGCATTGCCGAGCTTTCAATAAAAAAGTCAAAGGCCGTGATATCCAAGTTGGAAACCTCGTGCTTCGAGAGAAACCCCCTAGTTATGTTGATACTAGGGGAAAATGGAAGTCTCCCTGGATGAGACCACACATCGTTAAGGAGATCCGATCAGGAGGTGTCGTGCTTCTCACGAACCAGGATGGGGAAGATCTTTTCTAGCCCTTCAACCTCGACAAACTCAAAAGGTACTATGCCTCGAGCCATTCTATCCAAAGAATGCTTCCTCTCCAAATCGGCTTAGACGAAAACCCGAAAGGGGCTAGGCAAAAGTTAGGGCACAAAAAAAAATAATAAAAATAAAAAGGAGAAATAAGGGCTCGCTAGGTGTAGACACCCCAATTTCGTACCCCTGGTATGTGACATGACATAAAATATCAAGACCTGTTAAAACATTAACAAATGTCAAGTTACAGGGTCAAAAGTGCAAAAGGACAAAGCAGGATGCACAAAAGGACGAACTGCAGGGACCAAAGTGCACAAAAGGAGCATAGTTTGAAATTGGGCATGGCCACCCCTAAAATTGGGCATGGCGCCCAAATTTCATGGGCTTAGCGCCCGCTTAGTTCATTGCGCTCGCTTTTTCTTCAACGGTACACTTTCATTTGCCGCCGCAAAATCTGAGATGCTCCAAGCGATTAATACAATCAAATGATGCGTGAAGAAGGAATTTTAATTCCTTCGGTGTCCTCGGTTCAGCCTATGAATAGAGGCTCTCGGCTCCTCATTTCAACACACCTTTCCTTCGATAAAATTCTCCGTGTAGTCGTTACGTTGGACAAATAGAGAGCGAAATGAGATAGTGAGCGATCACCTCAAAAAGCCTCGAAACTCACAAACCTCCTCCAAACACAAAACCAACCCAGAGAAGTGAGCCTTAGCCCCCGCCTAGGTATCCACCCTTTTCTTTTTCCGGTCCAAAAATCGTGGAAAGAGCGGTTGCTCTGCCAGATTTAAAGGCCAAATCAGGAGAAATAAGCCGTTATTGCCCCGATTTCGACCTACCTCAAGCTAACAAACAACCAAACACAAACAACTACTCTGCCCAAATCCCTAGGCCGAAAGTAACTTTCAGAAGCAGTCACGCTGCCCGAATTCACACAAACACACAACACACAACAACAACAACAAAAAGACTCCCTCTCCCTCGGGCGACGCGAACACACCTTAGGCCGCCGTCGATATGATAAGTTTTTATTGTTTATTTTAAAGTCTTTATCGTAAAAGTATTATTTCCAATCCGCCCAATGTAGTTATATAAGCGGTTGTCTTTGCCGCCCGATTTAGTTAGGAAATAGTACTAAATGTAGTCGTTATTATGGCCAAATATTTTCAAGTATATTTGTGATTATTTGTAAAAGAGACTGTTGCAAGTCTATAAATAATGTAGATGTAATGGATGTATTTGTAGGCAGTTAATGCTTTATTTATCTATTAAATTAATATAACAACAAGCATACTTTAGCCAAAAACCGTTTTGAGACCGAAAGGGCGAGTTGGGTGCCTAGCACCTTCCCAACTCGTAACTTAGCCTCCGAACCCGTTTTCATTATCTCTGGTTTTCTTTTTTTGGTTTTGCTTTATTTATTCCTTAAAATAAAGATGGCGACTCTAAAAACATCTTGGATCCAGTGGGGCCTCGCGACATCTTTCTTTGCACTTTCACGTTCTCCCCTAAAAAAGGGAGAATGTGAATGGAAAGGTGATGTATTCCTATGTCCTGGTATCCCCTAAACAAGGGATAACTTGACGTAGAAAACCCAAAGCACCCATAGTGATCCGAGATAGGCCATAAAGCTATTTTCATAAAATCCATAGTGGGGGCGCTGCAACATTCCTTCCTTGCACTTTCACGTTTTCCCCTAAACAAGGGAGAATGGAAATAGAAGGGTGATGCATTCCTATGTCCTGGTATCGCCTAAAAAAGGGATAACTTGACATAGAAAACTCAAAGCTCCCATATTGGATCAAAATCCACTAAAGGCAACCGAGGTGCATTCCAACGCGCTATTCCGACAGCACTTCTCCCGTACTTTTGATTTCGTCTTCCCCTAAACAAGGGAGGGTGGAACGGGAGCAGTGGATGTCACCGCATCCGCACGTACGCGCACCCCTATCCAAGGGCGCGCGGGGCGTGGGAGCAATTTTCCCGGGAACCCACACTAGGTTAAAAACCCGAAAGGGCGGCCTAGGCAAAAATTAGAGCACAAAAAAAAAATATTTAAAAAATGTTATTAATAAGGAGATAAGAAGGAGAGGGAAGACATTATTTGAAGTCCTCAGCATACCACCTCAAGTCTCCAGTGCATCAGAGGCTCGACTGACGGAAAAGAAAAATCACGACAAGAAGCTCATATTAAAACACTAAAATATAATTTTACAGGTCCTAAGGTGCAACTTAGGAATATTTACTAAGACATCTATATTATACATTGATTGCATTGTACATATCTATATATACTGCTTGTACCCCCCTTTGTTGCCCCAGAAACAATTCCTTTTCTTGCAGCCTTAGCCTCAAAGCGGTCTATCAGTGCCTGCGGCGTCCACCGAGCCGGGCCCATATACTCCTTCTGCGAGGTGCAGAAGAAGCCCTAGACTCATCAGCATGAGAGCCACCAGAAGTGTCTCCCTCTTCATTGTCAGCATCTTCGTTCTCCTGGATAGCCGTATTGCTCGGACCAGCTTCGTCATTTCTGAAACCAGCACCCCATACGGGTGGGGGAGGAGGAACAGCTATCTCTTGTTCCCATGGATTGTCCTGTCTGCTCGCTAAGCTCAGCCGCGGAGGCTCGTGACCATCAGTTCTCAGAGCCGTTATAGACACCCCAAATTCGTACCTCTATTTTATATTATCCAATAAATATTGCAAAATGGACTACTAATTATCTTTTGTATGTTTTAGGAACAAAGGTAAAAAAAAATCAAGAAAATGAATAAAACAAACAAAAAAAGAAAAAGAATAGAAAAGAAAGCAAAAAACAAAAAGAAAACAAAAAGAGAAAAGAAAAGAAAAGAAAAAAAAGAAAAAAGAAGAGAAAACAAAAACAAAAGAAACGAAAAAGAAAAGACAAAACAAACAAAAACAAAAGAAACGAAAAAAAGAAAAACAAAAAGAAAAGAAAAAAAAGGGGAAGGGAGCAGCCGGTTTCCCCCACCCTTCCTTATTCCCTAAGCAATTCTCCGTCCTATATATACTCCCCCAATTCCCACAAAACAAAGACTCCCTCACTCGCTAGCCGTCCCTCACTCTCTCAAAAAAAAAAAAAACCCAATCTCACAATTACTCTCTCTCACGAGTCACGATCACTCTCCCATTTTTTCATCCGGCCCACTCTCCAGCCCTCACAAGTCACAATTACTCTCACCAGCTCTCTCTCACAAAAACCCAATCTCACAAACTCTCCCTCACATATATACTCCCTACCTGCCGTCCCACTCCCTATCTCCCTCGCTCACACGCACAAATACTCCCTCCAGTCGGCCCACTCACCCACACATATACTCCCTCTATTTCGGCAGCCCCTCTCACACACACACTACACATATACGTAAACACACACACACTTAAACACACACAAACACACACCTTGCCGAGCTGAAAAACCAAAAAACTAAGTTGTAGTTTCGCCCAACCAAAAAGGTCAAAACCTAAAAATAAGTTTGTCATTCTCGCAGGAGTTGACAGCCCAAAGTCTCGAAATAAGCGATCTCTACCCAAATCAAAACAACAACCACACAACAAATAACAAAAAAAGACTCCTCTCCGCAGAAGGAGGCGAAGACACCCCCGCTCTAAAAGGTAACAGCCTTTAAGGGCGTTTTTATTTATTTATTTACTTTTCAGTTCATTTATTATTTAAAGTTGTATTTAAAATCCGACACAATGTAGTCATTATAAGTCATTGTGCTGCCCGGATTAGATTAGGAAATAATATGTAAAAGAACCGTTATAATGACCAAATATTTTTAAATACATTTGTAATTATTGTAAAGAAATGGTACCGCAAAGTCAGTAAATAATGTAGCACGGATGTATTTGTTTTATTTTCTGTCATTTAATGCTTTATTTATCGCTAAATAAATATAACAATAAGCATACTTTAGCCAAAAACCATTTTGAGGCAGAAAGGCGAGTTGGGTGTCTAGCACCTTCCCAACTCGTAACTTAGCCTCCGAACCCGTTTTTATCTACGGTTTTCTTTTTACGGTTTTTTCTTTATTTTCTTTAAAATAAAGATGGCGACTCTAAAACTTTCGGATCCAGGTGGGGCGCCATGACACTCCTTTTTGCACTTTTCCGCTTTCCCTAAAAAGGGAGAATGAGAATGGGAGGGTGATGTATTCTCATATCCTGGTATCCCCTAAAAAAGGGATAACTTGATGCGGGAAACTCAAAGCTCCCATGGTAATCTGAAACGGGCCATAAGGCTATTTTTAATAAAATACATAGTAGGGGCGTCGCAATATCCTTTTTTTGAACATTTCTGTTCTCCCCTAAAAAATGGAAAATGGGAATGAAAGGGTAATGCATTCCCATATCCTGGTATCCCCTAAAAAAGTGATAACTTGATGCGGGAAACCATAAGTTCCCATATTGGATACAAAATCCACTAAAGGCAACCGAGGCACATTCCAACGTGCTAACATGAACGACTCCTCTCGCACTTTTGATTTCGTCTTCCCCTAAACAAGGGAGGGTGGAGCGAGAGCGGTGGTGTCCGCGATCCGCCGTATGCGCACCCCAACAAGGCGCTCGGGCGCGGGTCGCACCCCTGAATCTCATGGCGACTCTGGCTGGGGAGTTGTTTTATTTTAAATAAAATGGAGGGCTAGACTCATAAAATAAAACTTTTTTTGTTTTTATTTGTTTCTGGCTAAAGTATGCTTGTTATATTAATTTATGCATTTGAATATTGTGTTCCTATACATCTTTGTCTATATTTGTGGATATGATCTTCCATCTTGCAGCAGTTTCGTTCCGATAACTGTTACAGGTGTATTTAAAAATATTATATAAAAAATCAAAAATAAATCGAAAATAAAAAAAATCGAAAAAGCAAAAAATCAAAAAACTATATATTATATATATATATATATTGCAATAAAATTCCGGGCAGCACAATAAAAAGGCCGGGGCTTTATTTTGCTTTATTTCCGGCCCTGCATTATTATTTCTTTCTGTTCATTTTTCTTTTTTATTATTATTCTATACATTTGTACATATTTGCATTCATTATGTCATTTTATTTTGGGGACATAGGACCAAATTTGTAATTAATAGGGATAAATAGTTTCTCCGCTTTTCTTTATATTTCTTAAAATGTGGTGTGCTTGCTTACTTCCGTTCAAACTAAAAAGCCGATAAAATCCACACAAACAGCAAGACAGGTCATATATGTTTTATTTTTCTGTTTATATATCTGTAAATAAATAAAGATTTTACTACTTTCTAGATACCACACACACGCACATGCATATAGCTATATTTCGAACTGTTACCCTACACCATGGCCAGCCTACCCCTTGCATAAGTCAACGCTAGAATACATATAGACTCTCAGGACACTTCATTAACCGATCGGTTTTTGCATTTTTGAATCGTGAATCAGCCCTTGTCAAAAAATAAAATACAAAAAACAAAAAAAAGAATATACAAAAAAATATGCGCAAGTTAAAAAAAATCATGAAAATAAATTGCGCAACAAAAAAAATAAATAATAAATAGGGGCTGATTTATTATTCTTTGATGCTCGACCTAGACCATTTCGAATGGTGAATCCTGGAAAGAGTATAGGCCCATCGCAGGACCGATCCGATCTGGGAGTCGAAAGCGAGGTGGAATACGTTGGTCCTATACTGCGAGAAAGAATCCTTGTTCGAGAAAAGTCCCGAGGCTGTCAAAAATAAAGCGTGCTTATCCGGTCAACTGTATGGAACAAACAAATAATAATAAAATATACTAATAAAGGCACGCTGTACTCCAAACCCAGAAAGCCTTCAGCCAGCCTCCTGATACCTCCATAACCCATTTTCCTCAAAAACCTAGCCCGAATTTGGAAAGGCGAGAGAATAATGCTTGGCCAGGTTGATCTGGGGAAAGTAGTGCAAATCGAGAACAAAAGGTATCGATATCGAGATCGGACAAAGGCGAGAATCGATGAGAAAATACAGATCAAAGCGGTATGGCGGCCAGATGAGCGATCAGATATGGAGTGCAGTTCGGGGCTCGGGATACGTTCCAACTCCGACAATGCGGCAATGGCTAGACGGAACGGATGCACGACATGAACGCTTGCTAAGCCAAATAGCAAGTCTTATACAAGGTCCAAAGCCCAGTGGTGAGGTGAATTCTTCCCCTACAATCCCCCAAGAAACATCAACATCCCACGTGCCTCCAAACCCAACTCCTCAGCTAAACACTACCGCTACCCCAAATCCCAATCCTCTACCAAATCCCTACTACCCAAATATCAGCCCTTACCCATCCTATCCACTATATCCTTCCCCAAGCACCAAAATTTCCCAAAGCCCAAATGACCTCCCTGTTCTCATAACCAACCCACTCCAGAACAGCCCAAATATGGACCCAAATATGGCGCTTTATCTGAAACTATGCCCAAAAATGCGTTTCGAAAAAATTTAAATTGTATTCCGAAAAGTCCGTCTCGTGATTCTATTGCATGCAAAAATATGTTTTAGTGTAAAACATGCATCATATAGCCTCATTTGCATTTAGAACATAAATCATGCATAGTAGGGTCAAATAGTGACCACTAGTTCAAATCATGCATCGCAAAAAAAATCATATAAATTTCACGCATCATCACTTAATTACATCATTTAGGCATAAATAGGACATGCATATGCATTACTAATAAAGTCAGGAGTGCTCCAAAAGTTCCAAACAGTGCAGAAATTTAGCAGATCTGAAATATAGCCAGGAAAATCTCGAAAAGGAAAGAATCTTACAGTGGTGGGAGGAAGATTAGACACGTGAGTGTTCCGATCTCGCAAGATATTGCTCCAATCATTGTCAGAATACCGGTAGTTGAGCTTATTCCGAACCACGCGAGGAGGCTCTCTCCTCCTCTCGTTAGATTCTGGGTGCATGGGTGCCTTCCCCTTCCTGGATCGAGAAGAAGATGTCATCTGCTAAACAAAACACTGAAATTGGCGGAAGAAAATTGAGAAAATGAGCAAAATTGAAGAAATAAGAAAAGAAAATGGACAGCAGCGACAATGGCGAGTCGCAGAAGAAGAAAGAAAAGGAGAAGCAGTGAGCTTCTCTCCCTCACTCCCGTCCATGATAAAGGGAGGAAAAGGGAATTTTTCCCTTTCCCCCTCCAAAGTTTGAAGCTGCGACACTTTAGTCCTCAAGTTTCAGAATTTCCAAAATGGTCCCTAAGCCTAACGAAGAGTTAACAAAGTTAATCTTGTTAACCAAAAATTGACGACCATCCATCAGAGGACAAAGAAAAACAATATCCCCAGCGGGTCAGCCACAAAATCAAGATAGAAAAAAAAATCAGTGGCAAAAGAAAAAAAAAAGAAAAAAAAAAGAAAAAAGAAAAAAAAAGAAAAAAAAAGGGGAAAGAAAAGATAATAATAAATTCCCCAGCAAGAGTGGCAGAAATGCCAAGATCAGCCGAATCCGCGGCAGCCACCGGGCGCAAAAAGATAAGTCAGGTATAGTATTATTACCCTGACTTTAGAATAACTTCCTTTTAAAAAGGAAAGTCTGTTTTTTTTTCTAAAAGAGAGAGAGAGAGAGAAAAGGTTTCATTTGTATTTCAAATAAAAGAAAAACTCTTTTTCAAAATGAGTTTTGATTTCAAAAAAAAGAGATGAATATTGAAAAAAAATGAATATTTCAAAAAAAAACACAAAAAAGATTAATATTTCAAAAACACAAAAAAGAGGAATATTTGAAAAAAAAAAACAGAGAGAGCGAGAGAAAGGAAAGGAAAAAGAATGTTTTCTTTACCAATTTTCGAAAATACTTGAAGAAAGTCTTCTTTGTCGTGCTCGACGACGGATTTTTATCGAGTACGGTTTTTACGGAAATTTGAAAGTTTTACGGTTATGTTTGGAAACAAGGTATTGACCAGCCGGACACGATTTTGAAAATTCTTCTTAACATGTTTCAATGACAAGGTATTGACGGTTGAAATGTGGTTCGAAAAACATTCAAATCTTCATCTAGTATTTGATGGCCGTTCTCGACTGTTGAATACGGCTTTTTCGAAAAACACAAAAATCTTTTTCCTGTTGTGTTCTTGATCGGGTCTTGACCCGAAGAACATGACATCCTCATCTGGTTGTAGCTTAGGTTTTTGGTCTGAACTACGTTTGGTCTGATTTCCTTTAATAAGGGATACGTAGGCAGCCTACACTAGTAGGTCCGACCATCATAGCACTTTAAAATTTATATCTGCTTAAAAACTACGATAACATTTTATAACCGACTAAAAATGTCTAGGTTATGGAGTTTTGATAGCATGATAAACTGTGCATTATAACTGCTACCAATTGCATTTCTCTCCCGTTTTAAAATGAACGAAATTGGAGAGTCTATTGTTTATCAACGATGTTCGTCTACTCAGTAAGCCTTTGGGTTACCCGTAGACTCCATCGTTGATGGGCTCTGTAGACACCCCAATTCCGTACCCCTAGTATGTGACTCTGACATGTAATATCAAGAACTGTTAAAACTTAACCAATGTCAAGTTACAGGAGTTAAAAATGCGAAAGGTAAAGCAGGATGCGCAAAATAGTAAATTGCGAGGGGTGAAAGTGTTAAAAACAAAGTTGAACAGTAGGCTTGGCGCGGCCTAATGGAGCTGTTGGCACCGCGCCAAGGAGGGCTTATTGCCGCGCCATGATGTCCACTGTAGCTCTCTCAATTAACACAAAGCACAAATCATGAAGCTCAGTGTACCACCAATTGAAGCCGACTGAAGAAACTGGAAAATGTCGGATGAATCCTCACCTCCAACTATAAATAAGAGGCCCTGGCTCCTCATTTCAGTTGTTCAAGAGTGCGATAAAAAATCGCAACGCTCTGTTCTCGAGATTAGTTACAAGAGGTGTGAGATAGGTGAGTGAAGCCCACTAAAGTCTCCAAACCCCGTCCAAACTCCGCCAAAATAAATATCCACTGGTTATAAGTGATCCCTAGCCTAGTTGTTAGGTATCCACCTCACTTCCCCGGCCCAAAAATCCCAAAGTAAGCCGTTACTCTGCCCGAGTAGTAATGACACGAAAAACCAAAAACTAAGTTGTTATTACGCCCAACCAAAAAGCGAAACCTACCAAAATAAGCTGTCACTCTGCCCGAGTAGACAAGCCAAAAGTCTCCAAAATAAGCAGTCATTATGCCCAAATCAAAACAACAACCACACAACAAACAACAAAAAAGACTCCCTCACCCTGAAGGATAGAGCGACCACACTACCGCTCTAAAAGGTAAAGCCTTTAAGGGCGTTATTTATTTTATTCATTTACTTTTCCGTCTATTTATTATTTAAAGTTGTTATTTAAATCCGGCACAATGTAGTCAATATAAGTCGTTGTGCTGCCCGTATTAGAATAGGAAATAGTATGTAAAAGAGTCGTTATAATGGCCAAATATTCTTAAATACATCTGTAATTATTGTAAGGAAATGGCTGCAAGTCCGTAAATAATGTAGCCACGGATGTATCTGTTTTAATTTCCTGTCTTTTAATACTTTATTTATCTACTAAATAAATATAACAATAAGCATACTTCAGCCAAAAACCACTTTTGAGACCGAAAGGGCGAGTTGGGTGCCTAGCACCTTCCCAACTCGTAACTTAGCCTCCGAACCCGTTTCTTTTTCTCTAGTTTATTTTTCTTTTCTTTGGTTTTGCTTTATTTTGCCTTAAAATAAATATGGCGACTCTAAAACTTTTCAGATCCAGTGGGGCCTCGCAACACTCCTTCTTTGCACTTTTCCGTTCTCCCCTAAAAAAGAGAGAATGAGAATGGAAGGATGATGTATTCTCATATCCTGGTATCTCCTAAAAAAAGGATAACTTGATACGGGAAACTCAAAGCGCCCATAGTGATCTGAAACGAGCCATAAGGCTATTTTCATAATTAAATCCACTAAAGGCAACCGAGGCACATTCCAACGTGCTAACATAGACAGCACTCCTCTCACACTTTTGATTTCGTCTTCCCCTAAACAAGGAAAGGTGAAACGAGAGCAGTGGTGTCCCGCATTCGCACGTACGCGCACCCCTATCCAAGGGCGCGCGGGGCGCGGGGCGCGGGGCGCACCCCGGGAACCTCACACAATTTTAAAAAATTTTACAGTTGAAAAGTACATTGCTTCAAGTGATAGTTGAAAGATCAATGTTTTATAAGAGGTGACTGTTCAAAAGATTAATCGTAGGGTATGACTTTGTAATGTGAAGATAAAACATAGGGAGAAGAAAAAAGGGTGATTGCTCATAATATTAATTTTATGAGGTTACTTATAATATGAAAAGAAAAAAAATAGGGAGTTAAAAATGAATAACTACACACACATGTGAATGTGAGGGTGAATCGCAATCGTTAATTTTTTTAAGATAATTTAATCTCAACCTTTAAATAGCCCTAGTCAATTACCTAACTGTTTTATAATATAGATAGGCATTTAAAATTACGTTAGGTTAAAGTTAAACAAGTATTTTTAGTAAGATCATTATGAATGATTTGTATTGGGTGAAATTCGCTCTGGTTTCTTTTGAAAAGTTTTCAACCGCTCCAGATCATTATTATTATTAACTAGAAAAAATGAAATTTTGGTGCGAAAGGACGAGTATATCCTTAATGGACCGAACAAACCCGCAATAACCATTAGTTCATGCATCGCGATTCATGATTGTGTACATCGCGATTAGGCCTGGCAATTACAACTCACCAACCCAACCCACTAATTACCCAACCCAACCTAACCCGTTAACATTTTTTTTTATCAAAAACGGGTAACTCATTTCAACCTAAAAATATTATCGGGTCGGGTCGATTTGAAGTAAGTCAGGTCTGTTACCCGTTTTGACCCTCGACTTTTTATACTATAAATTCATTTTTTTAATAAAAAGTCGAGTTAAGACAGGTCGACCCGTTTTAACACGACTCATTTCGACCCGTTTAATATTTGAATTCTTATGGGTTTCGACCTATTTCAACTCGTTACTCATTCCAACCCGACTCAAGCCCAACTCAACCCACCCAATTGTCAGGTCTAATCGTGATGTATGATTTTAAATCGCGAGGCATGATTCTCATTTTTATTTCATAGCGGTGCATCGTGATTTCTAAATCAATGCTTCGTGATCCCAAATTGATGCATCGCGATTCAAACTAGTCCATTTCCATTTTATATAGCGATGCATCGCGATTCCAAATTGATGCATTGTGATTGAAATTTAATGTATCACGATTCAAACTGATTTCATCTGCATTTATTGTCTTCTTCTAAGCCTTCTTCTTTTTCCTTTTCATTTTTCCCTTTTGAAAATCGAACTCAGTTTGTTGTTTCAAGAATTGAGATTTTTCATGGCCAATGAGACATTTTATGAAAGTTCTTTTTAGCGGTTAAAAAAAAACATGTGGTACTTAAGCTGTTGAAAACTTTGCAAAGTAGACTACCAACAATTATTACCTTTTTATTTTTATTTTTGAACAAAACTAGCATTACATTTTGAGCTATTTTTAACTAAATTAGTAGGGTTTAAAAATCGAAATTAAGAAATAGTACGCATTCTCTAATTATTGTCTTTCTTTATTTTTTGTCAGTTTCAAAAATTTTGTCTTGTTTGTAAACTTTCAAAACACTTTTATTATTTTATACTTACTTTTTGTTACTAGTACCTTAATAATGATCTACTTAAATTTGGGCTTTAAAAAAACTACATATTATACCACGAGTAAGTCTCCTCTTAGACTGTCTTACAGATCCTAATCTGTAAAAATGGTCACGGAGCCTCATTCTCTTATAACTCAGTTCACCAACATGCGGTGGGTCGAGTCATAGGGATCCGTCTTATAGAAAATATACTCGTAATACAATATTTCATAAGTTTTTGTCTTATACCTATATATATATATATAATCGTGTCAAAAAAATTTAAATGTGTGTGCAAGGTCAAACATAACAATTATTTAGATATGGAGAGAGCAATTGGATTTATATGATCGCTTAATCTATTAATTATTACTAAATCAGAAGTCCCTGTCGTCATGTGGCGGCTTTTTGTGAAATGATAAAAGCTTTAAAGAAATTTTGTGTGGCCACGTTTCATTTTCTTGTGAAATGGTAAAAGTTTTTTGGGCGAAATTCACCATTGGTCCCTGTACTTTGGGTTTGTCCACCGTTAGTCCCTGAACTTCAAAACGTCTCACCATTGACCAAAGTTTGCGTTTTTTGTCCATCGTTGGTCCCTTGCTCAAACGCCGTTAACTGTTTCACCGTTAAATGGACATGTGCGATAAGTGTGAGCAAAAGCAAGGACCAAAGTGTCATTTCTCAACCTCTCGGGAAATTAATTTAAAAAATTGGTCAAAAATTGTCGTGTAGACCATTCTGTAACCCTCACCGTCTCCCTCACTACCCAAAAAATCATTCTGTAAATGGCGACGATAATTCCATTGAAGCTCCATTTCTCCTCTCCCAAATCCAACCGCTTCTCCCTCTACTTTAGATGTAACCTCTCTGCCCCTTCTTCTTCTTCTCATAAAACCGTTATCACCGCACCCGAACCCGTACCCGTTTTTACCTTCGTCAAGTCATTCGCCCCAACCACCGTCGCCAACCTTGGTCCGGCCGACTTCGCGTTCGCCCGTGGATGGCATCGACGACTACGTCACCCTCCGCGTCGATCCCCAAGTACACCCCGACGAGATCTCCATCTCCGACATCACCGGCATCGGCGCCTCCTTCGAAAAGCTGAGCAAGGACCCACTCTTGAAAGCATAGATTAGATCAAAAGAAAACCTAATACGGAGCGGAATCGTATGCTGGATCAGATAGCGGAGATGGCTTCAATCCTTAAGTTAAGGATTTGGGAAAGGAAAGGTGCAAAGCAGCCACTGACAGAGTGGGAATTTTCCATTCTTCTTCCTCTGCTTCTGATGTATGTTTGTATTGTAGACAAACAAGCCCGGCAGATGCAGAGAGAGAATTACATAAACATGGTTTCGAATTCGAATTATGGTTTCATGACGGGTTTGGATTCGGATCCTTTCTCGAAGCTTGAAGAGATTTACGCTGTGCCGGAAAGTAGTCGAGTCCTTACATTTACGCTGTGCCCTGTGCTTCCTGCAAAAATATTAACGTAACCATCCCCAATCCAAATCATAAGGTAGAGAACTAAAAGATGAAGGAAAAGGAAGAAAATTCAAATAAACGACGGAGAGAGAGCGACAGAACTAGGCAAAGCACTTACATCATGGATGAGGAAGCATCGGTATTGCTACCAGCACCGGATTTACTAAGAGAAAATGCGATTTGGCCGACTGTGGATTGATTAGGTAAAGGGAGACGGCGGCGGGCTTGCTGTGAACGAATTAGAGAGAGAGAGAGAAGAAGGAGATGGAGAATGACGGCTACGCTGCTTGGGGAGCGATTTGGCCGGAGCAATTTAAGAGGGTGGGTGGCCGGCTGGAGAGAGAAAGATAGAAATGTCTAACCAATGAGTGTACAATTGAGAAATGACAGTTTGGTCCTTCATTTTGGTCATGTTTATCGCACATGTCCATTTAACGGTGAAACAGTTAACGGCGTTTGAGCAAGGGACCAACGGTGGACAAAAAACGCAAACTTTGGTCAATGGTGAGACGTTTTGAAGTTCAGGGACTAACGGTGGACAAACCCAAAGTACAGGGACCAATTGTGAATTTCGCCCAAGTTTTTTTTACCAAAATCGATTAGTTTAAGATATATTTTATCATATTTGATTTATACGTGTTTCATTTTACTGAGACTTTTCAATTCTCATCCTTTTCACTTCCTTACTTTGGCTAGAACTGCTGACACGTGCAAGCCTTTTTTTTTTTATTTTAACATATTTCTATTGTAACTAAATTTTATCCCTTTTTTTAAATTTATAAGAGAGTTATATATATATACTCATAAAAAGCTTAAGATAAAAATCCTAAAACTAATATGATAAATTAAACATATTTAGGATATAGTTTTACAAGCAGATTTATGATAGAGATTTAATTTACGGATAAAAATTGTGTCTCAACTTTCTGTAAAATGAGAAATTATTTTGTTTTTGTCAAATATAACTTAATATTAAACTAGATTTTATCCAATTAATTAAAAAAGTTTAACTTGACTGAAACTTTTCAATCTCATTCCTTTTCTTTCCATACCATTTAATTTATACAAGTTATTCATAAGACAATTTTATGTTTTTTATTATTATTCCATATCTATTATTTATTGATTGCTACTAACAAAAGCCAACCGCGGGCCACGTATTGACCTTCTATTGAAATAATCAATTTCAACAAAAAAGTAACTAATTAATTTATATCTATTGATTATTAATTACTTCATTTTCTAAAGAAAAATTGTACGCAAATATTTCAATTATCCATTCATATGATTAGTTTCAATATTTACCTTATTTTTGTTTTGTTTAAAGTATTCTAATTAAAAATTTTAGTTAATTATATTAAGTTTAGAAAATCATCTAATTCTAAACAACTTCTACAAAAAAACATTGAAAAATTAAAATTGTGCATCGAACATCGAACAGGTATGAAAGAACGCGATACCACGGATTCTCGATATGAGTCAATGTGATAGTCAATGTTGCAGTGATTGTTGCAACAATGGCAGTCACAATGAAAACAACAACTAATAACAAAAAACAGTAGTAGCAGCGGAAGTTTATAGAAAATCAGTTTCTAGCAGATCTTGGAGACAAGAATTAACCAAAAACAATCTACAAGTATCAAACTTGTAGATCAAGCCTCAAGGCCACACAATTTATATTAAAATCAACACTGTTTTTATGCTTAACAACTAATAAATATTCTCACAAGATATAGAATCTTGGAGAACCGAAAAACCCACATAAACCACTAAACCAAACGTGGGAAGAAAGAACAAAACACGGCTTCCAAACAAAGAGTAACTAGGAAGCACACAAATAAGAACTTCAGGAAGTACAAGGTTGTATTCTCAGAGGTTTCAAGCAGCATGCGTTCATATGGAAGAACTGCTTGCAGAATGCTCTTAGTGTATGGCCTTTTGATCTCCTCTCTCAAGCTCTGCTCACAAGGCTCTGAATTGATTCTCCCTTTCAAGCTCTCTGAATAGATTCTTTCTTCTAAGCTCACAGCGCACCCTTTGCCCCGCATCCAGCTTTCATTAAATAGCCAAAGGTTCCTGCAAGTTCACGTCCAAAACAAACCAACTCCTACTAGGAAAGGGATTAACGAAAAATCATACAAGATTATCTTTCCTAGTAAGACTAAGATACATCGAATAACTAATTTATTTACATAAATCTAGTTACCAAAATATGTTGCCTATGTTGCCTAAATCTTTTGAAAGATTATCAAATCAATCTATTAAAAGAGTCCTAAACAAAATCTATCACCTAAATAATCATTAACTAAAATATCATCCCTCTTGACCAAGAAAGGTGAAAACAAGATAAAATAGGCTTCGCCTATTTTACCCCCACCTAATCACCCCTTTGTTGAGCATTCTTGGTCAAATACAAAAAACGACGACGCAGAAGTTATCATTAACAAAACACCCGAAACTAATATCAATAATATACCAAGGAAACCATGATTTAAAACTACAACTAACTACTTATTACAAGGGTACCGTAGTATCCAAACATCACGCAGACCAAAAGAAACAATTGTTCGAAATATCCATTACGAAGTTCGTCGCAACCAAGTTACATAAGATCGAACCATGAGGAGGTACTGCGCCTTCAACTTAAGATCTTGCACCTAGAAACTTCATGGAACCCTTCCATTAACTCTTTCATCGCTTCATCACTAACTTCTTGCAGCTTCATTCTCACCCCTATTTGACCGTAATGACTATCTAGCCAAGAAGAATAAGGCGCCAAGGAAGTGAGAAAAGATTGGTGTGCGTAAAGGAGAGTGAGTGCGATCAGATCATCTTCAATTGGTCTTTGACAAAAGACACAAAGATGGGAGCAGAGGATGAGCAAACAAGATGGATGTTGCACCGTATGTTGCAACAATGAGTAAAGAATGGAAGGAACAGCCAGGAGAAGTCAGAATCGAGGGGAAGCAGGAGGATGTGAGGAACTAGGGCCGCTTGAGGGAGCATCGGAGGCGTAAGGTAGAGGCAAATTGACTAACCTATCACTTCTTAAAAGTTTTGCGAGAGAATTGGAGAGGTTCAAGGAGAGGGATAACCCGAATGGAGGGAGATGGCTTGTAACCTTGAGACACCCGAGTATTTTATAGATGAGAGAGGGAAGATAAGGGACCTTTTGTCTCCTCCTATTTCAGCCATGGAGGAGACTTTCCTAAACACATAAAACCCAAAATCAAAAGGACCTTTAGTCCCAATGAGGTAAAGAACTTTAGCATGTTCTTCAGTTATGACATTGGTGTTTGTGGATGGAGACCAATTGGCCGACAAATTTTGTGCGAGAAAAAGCATACAAGGAGGATAGTTGGGAGGTACTAAGGAGTACCTTTAGCGCCTTGAGAAAGTTTACCACGGAAAGCCATTCAACATGAATTAAGATCTAAAGCAAAATCAAGAATCGAGATGAAGAAGGAGTGTCAAGGCGAAATTTATGATAGAAGGAAAAGGAGTACCATTTACCTCGAACAAAGACTTTCTCAAAGCGGAATCGGAAAGGATTACAAATCCTTTTCTCAATATTGGCATAAAATTCATGAATTAATTCCCTAAAATATGGAGCAGCCAGAGAGATTGTGTTCACAAGTCCTCTATCAGAGAAGTATGCAGTGAGATTGTATGATTGTAACACGAAGCCACAACATTTCGTTCATCTATAATGTTCCTAGAAATATTATAGCGAAGAGGCAACCTTAGATATGAATTTGGAGGAGAAGGGGAGTACCCGATAGTTTGTGAT
>CM028381.1:50991966-51040890 GCA_013146195.2 Codonopsis lanceolata | reverse complement strand
AATTTTTGTTTGTTATCATGAAGGAAGTGAACTTTAAATTGAGCCCCATGAGATGAATTCTGGTTTGGTTGACTAGAAGCTCTAACAATCAAATTCAATGAAAAAGTTTTATTTATTGGATCCATACTTATACTCAGAATTAAAAAGTTGCAAAAATTTTAGCCTTTCTGATTCAACAATCCATACATTTCTTTTTCCCCTTTTCTTTTTGTATTCCTGTTTCAGCAAGACGTACAACAATAACAACTTATAGTCGAAAATGGAGGGTTTTAGTATAATAATCCATTTCACACAGCTAACCTGTTTCACAACCATGTCAACGTCGACTACTACTGAACTTTCGATTAGTAGAAGATATTGGCAGGAAGCAAGCCGAATCCTCAAGCGAAAGCATGTGGGACATGGTCTGAGTCTTGATTACAATTCTAGTAAGTTCATTAAAACAAGAAATTAACATTGCATAAATTACATTAATTTGAATGGGGAAATTTTTTAATTAAGAAAAGCAGCTGAACCTACCTACGTAAATCTTGTAGGCTGCCGTACCCAAAATCCACCAGGGATCAAGCTGCCACGCAGTTCTCTTTGTTCTTTCTTTACATATTAAATTGCTTACTGTATCCAATGCTTCAGTTCTTTCTCAATAACAATATAGTTCAAATTCTCTGATTACGGAAGCTGAGTGAAATCCTCCATGTTGTTTTTGGGTTTTGTTCTTCTTCTCTTGATCAGAAAAGGACAGGGGCGGCTGCTACTGTAGTTTGTTGATGAAGGGACTCTCAGCAAGATTTCCTTTTCTCAGAGGATGGCTCGATCGGTGTCAGTCAATGGAAGCTCTGATTTTCTAAAGCTACATTCATTCCCTCTCCATGTTTGTTTTGCGTCTCCTTTTGTTATGATCTCTCGATTTCTGAAGCTGCATTCCAGCTTGGTTATTGTTTCTGGTCTTGTATTGTAGATATTTTTGTTCATCTCTCAAAAAAGGACAGGGGCAGCTGCTACTGCGATTTGTTGATGAAGGGACTCTCTGCAAGATTTCCTCTCCTCATAGGGCGACTCGATGTCAGCTGCAGCTGATCTGGATCTGGACCTTGATCTGGATCCCCAACTCTTGACCATGTTGCTGCATCTCGATGACTATCTTGTTGAGAATGGGATGGCTCGATTAACTGGGCAACGAGGGGAGGCGGCAGCAGGTGGTAGGACTTGATTGGACCTCAAGGGGAGTACGGGAGGGCGTAGCCCCGCGGTCTGGACTATTTGTGATTTGGACAAGGGCATAGCAACATTTGGGCCTGGGCAATCGCTCAAGGTTTTGGCTGGGCGATCACTCGGCAAACAAAACCTTTGAAGTGAGCTTACGTTGTTTGATCGCCAGTATGGGTGAGCGGCCGCTCAACCCGCTTTGTTGTTTTGTTTAGTCTGTTTTTAACATTTTAAGGGTTTTAGGGTTTATATTGTACACATATAAATAGTTGTATACCTAGAATGTTTGAAGGCGGAACTCTAATAAAATTTTGATAGTATGTTGGCCCCAATTTCTCTCTCTCTCTTTGTGATTGATCCTATTATACTTTGTTAAATTGTTTGCTAGTCTTCCGTTGTGCAAAACATATCTCCAACCAAATTCACAAACAAAACGCTGATGATCCACTGGCAGTGGCGGTAGGGAAATAAGAATCGTCATAGACCGTCACACCAACATTAAGAACGCCTTGGAACTGGCTAGAGGGGCACTGGACTTGGACAGCAGAAAATGACGGCTTTCCATCTGAGGGACCATTATCATCGATGCAGGTGCTGAGAAGTAAACAAGTGCTGCCAACGTGAAAGTCTTTGATGAAATCACGGACAGCGTAGATTTCGACAGAGACGCTTGAGGTTTCGCTGGCGAGGAAATCAGCTGGGACGTGAAACACGAACTTGTCGTTCCAAGTAGGGTTTTGTCCACCAATGGAGTCGAGATGACTGGTGGGTTTGGTTGACTTGTCAATGGATACAACGTCATAGGTTTGCATCTGAGGGCTGGTACGTCGTTGTTTTGGGGGTCGTAGGGATTGAGCGCAGATGAGGTTGATCTCCAGGAACTTCATAACAGGCTTGGTGTTTCTCCTTGCGAAGGGGGCTACCATTAACTTCAGGTGAGAAGTAGGGACACTGCGGCGACGGCAATTGATCGAATTGAATCAGAGTAACAACGACGGCTCTCAGATGTCTCAGACTCCCTCCATTTTATAGGCTCTCTCTCTATATCGTACGCAGCAAGCAAGCATAGCGTACGCTAGAAGCAAGCAACTTGAATAGTACTGTACAACATTATCTGCAGAGCAAACTTTTAGCGGCAGTTATGTTTATAGAGCAAGGATTTTGATTTTCATATTTTAGGATTAATATATAATTAGCTTTTTTAACCCGTGCGTTAAACGCACGTCAACTAAATCATACATAAACAAAATAAGGAGGATTGGCTTATTAATAATTTCACATAAGTATATCATTAATCATTATATATTCTAAAAACTTTCCTTCTACACAACATTTGTTGTCTTATTAGTTGATTTTTCATCTTCACCGCATATCAATATCTTCAAACCAAAATAATTTGTTACTCTAAAACTACGAGATATAAGCTGTTTATGGCTAAATCTTGATTTTTTCAAAGAGACATACATGCAATTATTGGCTTTGACACTTGTTAATTGTTATTGCATATGATACCAATAATGTAAATTGTCTTCTTTGAAACTTGAAAGAGAGTCTTACATCAGATAGAGTTAATAACAATCATGGGATAAAAACATTTTCTCCAACATTGCTTCCTTTCAAAAAATTTGTTTCAACAATGTGATCCCCAAAATTTATGATGATTAGTCTTGTTCTATTGCACAACCATGCAGCATGGTCAATGTTTCTCAATAACATTATTGGAACACTAATTTTAAATATCAATTCATGGCTTAATAACCCCGAACACTTTATACTATTCAAAAACTCTGTATAATTAATGTCTTCGAACAAACTTTAATTTTTTCCGCCTTGCAAATTGAATCTAAACTCAAATAAGTTTTTCCTTTTCAATGATTACTTTTATTAAATTATATTTGTATTTTATGAATAAATAAATTTCTGAGAAAAAAATAAGCAAAAATCAAAATAACGAAATTATTTTTATTGTTAACTATTATTTTTGTTTTGTAAATTATTTTGATTTTAATAACTTCCATTATATATTTTTATTGACTTCGTAACTATTATTTTTGTTTTATTTTTAAGAATTAGTTTTACAGAAAAAATTTGTTCCGTAATTTTTTATTATTATTTTGCTAACCTCGATTTAAATTGTTTTGTTTTATTGACTGTGTAACTATTATTTTTGTTCCGTCAAATATTTTTATTTTACTAACGTATTTTTGTTTTACATAACTATTTTTAAGAATTTTTTTTAAACTTTAGTTCCGTAAATTATTTTTATAATTTTACTAACCTCAGTTTAAATTATTTTTGTTTTATTGGCTTCCGTAACTATTCTTTTTGTTCCATCAAATATTTTTATTTAACTAATGCATTTTTGTTTTACATGGCTATGTTTAAGAATTTGTTTTAAAATTTTGTTCCATAAATTATTTTATTATTTTAGTAACCTCGGTTTAAATTGTTTTTGTTTTTATTGACTTTGTAACTATTATTTTTGTTCCATCAAATATTTTTATTTTACTAAGGTATTTTTGTTTTACATATATATTTTTAAGAATTTGTTTTAAACTTTTGTTCCGTAAATTATTTTATATTACTAACATCTGCATTAAATTATTTTTGTTTTGTTGATTCTGTAACTTTTATTTTTATAGTGGCTTGTTCTATAAATTATTTTTATTTTACTAACCTCTTATATTTTTGTTTTCTTAACTCCAAAATATTATTTTTGTTTTAGTTACTATTTTTTATATTTAAAGAGAACAAAATGTTTAAACATAATTAAAAGAGAGGAGATGGTGGTGATGAAAGAGAAAATATGGAGAAGACGGGAGAGAGAAAGAGATATGCAATCAGAGAAGATAGGAGAGAGAAAGAGTGAAATGGTAACTCAAAAGTTAATAATTCAAAAGTGAGATTTGGGAGGGAGAAATCTATCATTGTCATTATATATATATATATATATATATATATATATATATATATATATATATATATTTGGTCCCTGAACTTGGAATTTCTCATTTATATGGTACTTGATGTTGAACATTTTATATAGTGGCTCTTCAACCTAACTTTGGGTTTCATGTTAGTCCTTGGTGGTGTTATCTTTGGAATGAACGTTATTTTTTGTGAAATGACAAAATTGCCATCACTATATATATGTTGTCAATTTATTGCTGAGTTGAAAATTGACCAAATATAAAATAAAAATAGAGGACAAATCCAACCCCACCCAACAGCTACCCTACCCCCTACCCCCTCTTTCTTTTTTTATCAAAATTTTCATTTTAATTCAACAAACAGTCGTCATTAAAGCATTGTTCATCAGATAATTCCACAAATCAAAATCAAATTCCCAAAAAACTAATCGCAACATCAAAAATTTTAACATTCATTGATTTAATTAGAAACATCAACAAGCTGCTAAATAAATATTTCACTAATTTAAACCATACTAAACCCTAACCACTAACTAACCCCTCTCATAACAACAAAAAAAACCCTAAATCAAACTCCCAAATACTCTTAAACTTCTTGAATCGAACAAAACCCCCAAATCAAACTCCTAAATACTCTTAAATTTCTTAAATCGATCACTATCGAAGACCTCGCGCCTATGATAACTTCTTAAAGATAATTAAAACCTCAAAATCATTCTAGCTCAATCATGTCAGAACTCAGAACTGGGTTAGGATTTATTAAGGCGTTAGGGATGAGAAAGAGAGGGAGAAGCTGTGGATTGGATGCCTCCAAACTGTTAAGTTCGGGTTTGAGACGAACGGAGATGGCAGATCTTGAGAGGCCGGAGATAGAGAATCGTCGGAGAAGAGAGAAAACCAGCGGTTATGAAAATCGATAAAGGTGGGAGGGAGTTCGCTGGGTGTGAAACCGGAAGGAGATCGAACTAGGGCTGGTGTGGCTTGGAGACTAAAGAACTCGATAAGAGCTAGATGAGAGAAGGTCGGATCTAAAGGTGGCTTTGACCTGACCTGGATAAACTTCTGCTTGAGACTAGAAATGTAGGCGAACGAAGAAGAAGACGAAGGCTGTAGCCTGTAGTGAAACAAGTGCAGCCGGGTATAAAAGAAGAAGAAGGCTGGATGAGCATAGAGAGTTTGGTGAGGCTTTGTCCAGATTTAAGTGAAAGAGATCAGAGATGAAGGTGAACAAAGAAGACACTGAAAAAGGGATAGAGAGACAGAGATGAGAGATAGCAAGAGAAGAGAGGTAGATCAAGGTTTTGCTGGGTTTAGGAAAGAGAATCGTGTGGGTTTACGGTTGGGATTTTGGGAAAATTATTATCAAATTCAAAGATATTGACTTTAATCAATAGATTATCCAAAATGATTATCAAATTCAAATTAATTCCAGGTGGACATCCTACTTAGCTCAAGTGATGGCAAAATTGTCAGTTCATAAAATTTTTAACGTTCCATCCAAAGATAACGCCACTAGGGACTAACATGAAACTCAAAGTTGAGTTGAAGAGCCACCATAGAAAATTTTCAACATCAGTTACCATATAAATCGAAATTGGCAAGTTTAGTGACCACATTATATATTAATCCCATATTTTACTACAGTAAAAAGTTCTAGTAGTATGGAGTATTATTTTTAGTGATTACAATGTATAGTAGTATGAAACTTACACAACTTCCATTTCTAAATGTTAGGGTTAATGACACTATTGGTCCCTCGACTATGGGTTATTCTCAGTATTAGTTCCTTACATTTCTTGGTCAAATTTGAGTCTTAAAAGTATTCAACTTCCACAAAGGCAGTCCTTTTAATGGATGCCGTAAAAAAAATTTGTTAAATTGTCCATGTGCCTCCTACTTGCATTTAAAAGGGCTAAAGTGAAATTTTATCAATCTTAACATATATCACAATTTACAAACAAGTCCCTAGGGTAGACCATAAAGCCTTCTTCCTCAATTGTTATGGTCCTCCCCTCCTCAAACCCACCAAATTGTTCATCTTTTCTTCAAGCATTTCTATTAAATAAAAACATTTGATAATTTCAGATAACAGATAATTGACGGTGGCTCGAGCTGGCCGTGTCCAAGGCTGGACTGAGATGGGGTGAAGGGTGTGCTTGCCGGACTGGAATAAGAAGTCGGCAGCCATAAAGATTCGCCTAAGCCAAACTAAATCGATGTTGGTGGTCGTGGTGGTGGGGATTGGGTTCGCATAGGTTTGGTGAGGGTTTGCGAAGGAAAAGGCAGGCGTTTGGTCTATTTGTTTGCTTCCTAACCCATCACTGAAGGCAGGGTAAGGAACCCATCTCAAGTGATGGACCGTCCGGGTAGTTCCCTCTTTCCTTATATGAAAACTCACATTCATCTGGCTGAGCCAAGACCACTACAGGAAGTTATGTCTCTTTTCTCCCTTCGAACCTTTGTCACCATTTTTCCTTTGCTGAGATTAAGGCTGCCACCAACAACTTCGATGCTACCCTACTCATTGGAGTGGGTGGTTTTGGCAAAGTTTACAAGGGAGAAGTCGATGGTGGAACGACTAAAGTTACAATTAAGTGTGGAATCCCCTTCTCTGAACAAGGTATCAATGAGTTTCAGACCGAGATTGAAATGTTTTCTAAACTTCGACACCGCCACCTTGCTTCACTGATTGGCTATTGCGAAGAAAGCACATAGATAATCCTTGTATATGATTACATGGCAATCGGGTGCTACCGAATAATTTGGATAAAATCATTATTTATCCAATATAGTTAATGTGTGTTATTGGATATTATCCAATAACACCCAAATATCCAATAACACACTAAGCTCAATGGGTGTTATTGAATAATATCTAATTCTATCCATTAATAAATGGATATTATTCGAATAATACCCAATAAGAAACATAATATTTTAATTTGTTTTTGACTATTATTTTCCTTCATATATTATTATTCACTAATCACAATACAAAAAAAAAACACAAAATTAGACAAAAATACATAAACACACACACACACACTCTTACACGCACAAAACTAAACAAAGACACACACATACATACATATACACACATGCACACACATATATATATATTTCTATGAGTATAAATTGGAAAAAAAAAATCATTTGCTTCGATAAAACAACAACGTACATGAGTATGTCGTTTGAAGAGCGGAGTCTTACATAAGTAGATCTCTTTACCTGATTTATTGTATATTGGTGGGTTAAATTGTGAGAGAATGAAACTTTGTCTTAGGAATTAACATCTGTAAGACGGTTCTTACAAGAGATCTACTCAAAATTAGTTGGCCATCATAATTTTGGCTAGAGCAAATTATTGATACATGATTAGCAACCTAAAAATTACGATTTGATAACTTTTTATTACGTCTTACTTTAGACGTTGTACTAGGGGTAGGGGACTTAATGTAATCCTCAATAATGAAAATATCCAATGCATTTAAATCATCGTATTAGTATTAATTTGGTGGTTAAATATCAATAAAAAATATAAATTATGATTTGATGAAAAGGACAATTAATATAAACAATTACTCCATCTAATACAATAAAATATGTTCAATTTTATATGCTCTCCACTATGTCATGCAACACACGGGCTATAATTAGTTTACTTCAATAGAGAACAAAAACTTGGGTAAAACGATACAAATATTTTTTTGTAAAACAGATATTCATTATTCGCCTAAGCGTGTTGGTGGGTTAAGTTGTAAAAGTGTAGAGCTTCGTCTTATGAATAAAGATCCGTAAGACGGTCTTATATGAGACTTATCCTTAATAGAAAATGTAATACACCATCTGCCCCAAAAATTCAAAATCATTAGAGAGAGGCTATTTCCACAACAATTTTTGCTTATCCACTAAATCCATAATTATGACATTAAATAAATATATGTTTGGACAAAACTACCCATTTTAAGTTGACTAATCAAATTACTTTCTTAATTACCTTCTAACATTATTTTTTTGATCAAACATCAATGGACAACATAATTATTCTATTTATATTATTAACATTTTAATTCTCAACAAACAAGATAGTTATTTTTTTTCATAATAAATATGTTTAATCAATTTTTCTAATCACTCATGTTTCATGTTTCAATATCATAAAAATTACTCCCTCTATTCCTAAATAATCGTCCTATTTGACCTGGCACACAATTTAAGAAAAAAATAATTGACTTGATTATTTATATTGGTTTAATGTGTATTTTCCTTTAAAGTCCATGTGTATGTCACACATAATTAAAGTATAGTGAAAAAGTAATGATAAAGTGGTAAAACTGATGTTCTAAAAAGATAAGTTTTAAACTGGACAATTATTTTGGGACAGACGAAAAAGAAAAAGAGGACGATAATTTAAGGACGGAGAGAGTATATGATTAATATATTTTCTACCATTTTGGATTATATTGGATATTTAATTATCAAAAATTTATATTCTAATTTAGTTTTAAAAATATTTTTTTTAAATATCAATTCAATTATTATGATAGATATTAAACTGAATATTGATTTCAATCAACTCAAGAATTAAATTTTCGAATCAATTATAAAGGTAGACAAAATATTTAAATATTACGATACTATTTCATATTATGATTTTACCATTCGATTATTTTACTATTACATCTTTTAATACAATATCATGTGAGGCGCACGTGTATTGACCTAACGGAAAAAAAAAGTAATAAAATTGAACACATGGACGAATTTGGCATACAGGAAATAAAGAAAAATGCCAAACTGGAAATTGTGACACTTTGAGAACTTTAGCCGTCAATACTCAATATATTCTATTTCTAGAAACCAAAAAAAATTAAAATTTAAATATTTATATTCATTATAATTATAAATAATCCAAAACAAAATAATAAATAAGTTCATAATAATCAACAACTTTTATGATTACTTGTTTATATTTTTATTAAACTTTCAAATAAATTTTAAAAAGGAGTCTAGCCTAATGGTAATTAGTTTTGGTATAAAGTAACTTGATTCAAGTTCGAATCTTGTTAATAGCAAATTTCATTTCTATCTATTATCATTTTTAATTAAAGAACATATAATAGTGGTGGTGGTGGCAGCGATGGACAGCAAGCGGTGGCGAAGGTTGTGGACAAATGGTAGTGGCGGCGATGTTGGCAGGTAGTGGCCGGAGGTTGGTGGCGATGGGCGGCAGATGGTAGTGGCGGTGTGCAATGGATGGTGGTGATTGGTGGTGGTTGCTGGAGTTGGGAAGTGGCAGCGATGGGCGGAGGCGGGTGGTGGTTGTGACATTAGTTGATAAACCAAATGGTTGTGGTAACATTAATGGATAAACCCAATGGATAACCGATTAATATCCATAAATTATCCATTTTGTTATGGGTCTCTAATGAGTGTTATCCATTAACACCAATTAATTAAGGGAGAATTTCAAGTGAGTACAATTTTAAAAACATGTTTTCATCTAGAACCATTAATTTTTTGGACATTTCATGTAACTACAAATTGCTTGCCAAATGACAAAAATGTCATTAATGAAAACTTTGATGCCAAAAAATCAATCTGATGCCAGGCATCAGAAATCAACTTGATACCAAAATCAATCTGATGCCAGGCATCAGAAATCAACCTGATGCCAAAATCAATCTGATGTCAGGCATCAGAAATCAACCTGATGCCAGGCATCAGAAATCAACCTGATGCCAAAATCAACCTGATGCCAGGCATCAGAAATCAACCTGATGTCAAGCATCAGAAATCAAATCTTGGCATGAGGATTGTTTTCACAGTTATTTCAAGACAAAAAAAAATCCAAAAATTCTGATGCTAATGCTAGGCATCGGAACTCTTTTAACAGTTTTTTCAATACAAAAAAAAATCCAAAAATTAACAGGTCACAATACTACAGGTCACAGTAATAATTTACAGAATAATTAAACATAATGATTTACATTAAAACCAGTTTTTTCAATACAAAAAAAAAATCCAAAAATTCTGATGCCAATGCTAGGCATCAGAATATTACAATATCAAACTTTACCACTTTTACATAAACCATCAATCACAATACTACAGGTCACAGTAATAATTTACAGAATAATTAAACATAATAATTTACATTAAAACAATCCAGCTCCATAGTGTGGAGCTAAAACAAACTCAACCAAGTAAAGCTTAGGATTGTAGATCACCTTTCTATTAAATACTGAAGCACTAGTTATTTGTTACTTCAACACATCTCCATTGATCAGTTTTGTTAAATATGTGAATTCCCAATCACATGAACTGCCACCAAAATGTATCTATTTCTGACACTGATGCCTGAAGATAGGCAATCTTGGCATCTACATCTATTTGAAAGAAACAAATAGTTGCAAGGCTTTTGAGCTACTACAGTGCAAGACAGTAAGGTAAACCTTTAATATATCTTCGGATGACACCAGAGGTCTTGCAGAATCATGGATGCATACAAGTTCGGAGTTTGAATCAACAAATTGCACAAAGAAAGCATATTTCATCAACGTAAGAGAAACAATCAAGATCATCACAAACACCTAAGGTATGCTTTGTACTCAAAAGTAACATGATTTGCAACTTTTACCAATGATCACTAATATCGATTAATGTTTACACTTCACAAGAACAATAAAAAGAAAGTTACATCACTCATTCTAGAGCCCGCTTCAAAAGACGCGACAAGGAATATGAGATTAAAACCTGTATATTAGTTTTGAAACTGGCACTGCGACACCTAAAATTAGATAGGGAAATGTCAACTAGGTACACAATCATATACCCTAACTTAATATACATGCCTCGGCCTTATATCCCAACTATTCCACATCACTTCCATACGCATAACTTTGTAAATCTATATTCATGGTCCAACACACAGCACGCATAGTTATAAGTGAGTCTTGTCTTGACTAGAGTATCGAATCTAAGTCTTATTTTCTTGATAATATCTGAGTAGCAGTCCTTTTCTTTAAAATTTGAGTTCTCCAGTTCAGTGATGTTCCATCTCAAATATCATTAGCCTTCTCAATATGAAAATCAACCATTGCAGCCAAAAAGATAGACAAACCGGCAGCAAAATGATGTGTCACCAGTAATCTATGTAGGACTTGTGACTAGTGTGACCAAAAGAGAACACATTAAATTTAGTTGCTAAGTTTTTTGCTAATATAAGAAGTCAATATCATGAATTTCATCTGCACATATAAAATTTGACCAAAGAGAAACCAGATGCATTCTCGGTCTTGGAATATAATGCGACCAGTGTGACCAAAAGAGAACATATACTCGTCATTGGGACTTAAATATGATGCTCGTATTACTCAATTTTAGGACATACACAATTCATCTCAAACATTACAAGCTTACCGTCTTTCCCAACGTCCTAAGCGGGAAGAGTTGGTGAAGTGAAGATGAATTCTCGTCTCCGGTAGCTCTTGATTGAGAATCTGGCAGATTGACCAGCGGATTGAGCATGAAAAAGTCCTCGCGATCCGACATCTCTCTCTCTCTCTCAAACCCTAAATCGCCTGAATTTGCCTTTGCCTTTGAACGACGTGATTGAAATCGCCAGGCTGTATCCGTCGACGAGGCTGACATCGTAGAAGTCCTGGTCGCTTCCTAGCGTGATTTCGGCAAGAGTGACCGGCGGGGTGCCACCGATGCCGTTGCAGTAGAGAGATCCGCTCGAGCTCCATCAAATTGCATATTCCAGGAATGACACCTATGAGCTCCATCAAATTGCTCGAACTCTCATCTTCGGAATCAGCCATCCCTTTACTGCTTTTAGGTCTTCGCCATGCCACACTTATTAGATTTGGGCGAAGGAGAGATTTCAGCCTCCACAATCGTGGCTGGCAGAAGATGAAATCGAGAAATTGAAGTGAAGACGGCTTGTAATTGAAGTGGGGGCAGTGATGTAATTTTATCCCAAAAATGTACCTAAAAGATATGTCTAAAAATGGCTGGATTGATTTGAAAACATGTTTTAAAAAATGTACCGGCTTGTAATTATTCAATTAATTAATGGGTGTTAATGGATAACACCCAATAAGTCTTTTTTAATGGTTATATTGGATAACCCAATGGATTTGATAAAATGTTGCCACCCCTAACTACATGGCATGCATATGGAACCCTCCGTGAACATCTCTACAAGACCCAGAAACCTCATTTGCGCGCCTTGGAAGCCAAGGCTTGAGATTTGCATCGGTGCTGCTCGTGGTTTACACTATCTTCACACTGGTGCCAAGCACACCATTATCCACTGCGATGTCAAAACAACTAACATCCTCTTGGATGAGAAGTGGGTTGCAAAGGTATCAGATTTGTGGTTGTCTAAAACAAGCCTTACATTGGATCACACTCATGTCAGCACTGTGGTCAAAGGTAGTTTTGGGTACCTGGATCCAGAACACTTCCAGCGGCAGCAATTGACATATAAATTTGATGTGTACTCATTTGGAGTCATCTTTTTTGAGATCTTGTGTGCCCAGCCAGCATTGAACCCAACACTTCCAAAGGAGCATTCTTGATCCCTTACCTGAAGGGGAAGATTGCATCGGAGTGCTGTAGAAAGTTGCTAAGACAACAGTTAAGTGTGTGGCTAATTAGAGGATAGACAGGCCATCCATGGGCGATGTAAAATGAAAAGGTTTAGACCAGTTCTCCTTGGGGAAGAAGGATTTATGGTCTATTTTTAAACCCTAGGTACTTGTTTGTAAATTGTGATATATGTTAAGTTTTATAAAATTTCACTATAGCCCTTTTAAATGCACGTGGGAGGCACATGAGCAATTTAATGAAATTTTTTTAATGGCATCCATCAAAAGGACTGCCTCTGTGAAAATTGAATACTTTTATGACCCAAATTTGATTAAAAATAAATTGTTAAGGAACTAATACTGAGAATGACCCAAAATCGAGGGATCAATAGTGTCATTAACCCTAAATGTTAAAACTAAAATAAATAAATTTAGATTTGATGAGATTTAAATATTCTTTAACTAGAATGGTACTAGATTTTGTACATGTGCATACGACACGGTATCAGTATGGAGATGATCAGCGTATGAAGTGAGTATGATGCGAATATAAATTAATATATGCTTGAGATTTTGTAACGATAGGATCAATGCACACTACTCAAAGCAAAGACGACATCCCAAAAACTAAAGAAAACACATTTTATTGACTGTAAAATTTTGTAACTCATCTAAAAAGAGTATAATTATAATTCTAAAAGCATTTTCTCACACACACAATACAACCCAACACATGTTAATTGAAATAAACTTAAAATGAAAATCTCAGACAAAAAACCATAAAATAAGTTGAATGAGACGGAATGAACTAATAAAAAATTATTCGAAATCGAAATCACGAATATTTCAAACCAATAAGGGAAATTTAACACAAATTTTTTAAAAAGAAACAAAATAAAAAATACAAATATTTAAAATTGTAAAAATTAATTACAAAACTTACGAACAATTTTAAAAAAACTAAATCTAGGTCGGACAAAAATAAAAAAATAAAATTAGAGATAATCATGGAGAAGAAACTGAATATTTAAGGCGATAAGATCTTAGTAAAACAATAAATGTCTAGTAAAATTGTAAATCTTATTTAGGGCACATGCTTGTGAAAATTGAGATTTAATCCTGACTGGTAACTAAATTGATTTAATCCTGGCCTGTAGTTATATTTGGTAAAAATGAATTCTGACCAGTAGTTAACTTTTCAGAAAGATTGAACTAAATAGAAATATCAGTACCTAAATAAAAAGTGCAATTTAAAAAAAATGTTACAGTTGAGAGGTACATTGCTTCAAGTGATAGTTGAAAGATCGATGTTTTATAAGAGGTAGGTTCAAAAGATTAATCGCAAGGTATGACTTTGTAATGTGAAGATAAAACATAGGGAGAAGAAAAATGGGTGATTGCTCATAATATTAATTGTATGAGGTTACTTATAATATGAAAAGAAAAAATATGGAGTTAAAAATGAATAACTACACACACATGTGAATGTGAGGGTGAGTCTCAATCTTTAATTTTTTTAAGATAATTTAATCTCAACCTTTAAATAGCTCTAGTCAATTACCTAACTGTTTTATAATATAGATAGACATTTAAAATTACGTTAGGTTAAAGTTAAACAAGTATTTTTAGTAAGATCATTATGAATGATTTGTATTGGGTGAAATTCGCTTTGGTTTCTTTTGAAAAGTTTTCAACCGCTCCAGATCATTATTATTATTAACTTGAAAAAATGAAATTTTGGTGCGAAAGGACGAGTATATCCTTAATGGACCGAACAAACCCGCAATAACCATTAGATCATGCATTGCGATTCATGATTGTGTACATCGCGATTAGGCCTGGCAATTACAACTCACCAACCCACACAGCCCAACCCACTAATTACCCAACTCAACCTAACCCGTTAACATTTTTTTTATCAAAAACGGGTAACTCATTTCAACCTAAAAATATTGTCGGGTCGGTTCGATTTGAAGTAAGTCAGGTCTGTTACCCGTTTCGACCCACGACTTTTTATACTATAAACTCATGTTTTTTTAATAAAAAGTCGGGTTAAGACAGGTCGACCCGTTTTAACACGACCCATTTCGACCCGTTTAATATTTGAATTCTTACAGGTTTCGACCTATTTCAACTCGTTGCTCATTCCAACCCGACTCAAGCCCAACTCAAACTACCCAATTGTCAGGCCTAATCGTGATGTATGATTTTAAATCGCGAGGCATGATTCTCATTTTTATTTCATAGCGGTGCATCGCGATTTCTAAATCAATGTTTCGTGATCCCAAATTGATGTATCGCGATTCAAACTAGTTCATTTCCATTTTATATAGTGATGCATCGCGATTCCAAATTGATGCATTGTGATTGAAATTTAATGTATCACGATTCAAACTGATTTCATCTGCATTTATTGTCTTCTTCTAAGCCTTCTTCTTTTTCCTTTTCATTTTTCCCTTTTGAAAATCGAACTCGTTTTGTTGTTTCAAGAATTGAGATTTTTCATGGCCAATGAGACATTTTATGAAAGTTCTTTTTAGCGGTTAAAAAAAACATGTGGTACTTAAGCTGTTGAAAACTTTGCAAAGTGGACTACCAACAATTATTACCTTTTTATTTTTATTTTCGAACAAAACTAGCATTACATTTTGAGCTATTTTTAACTAAATTAGTAGGGTTTAAAAATCGAAATTAAGAAATAGTACGCATTCTCTAATTATTGTCTTGCTTTATTTTTTGTCAGTTTCAAAAATTTTGTCTTGTTTGTAAACTTTCAAAACACTTTTATTATTTTATACTTACTTTTTGTTAATTACTAGTACCTTAATAATGATCTACATAAATTTGGGCTTTAAAAAAACTATGTATTATACCACGAGTAAGTCTCCTCTTAGACTGTCTTACAGATCCTAATCTGTAAAAATGGTCACAGAGCCTCATTTTTTTATAACTCAGTTCACCAACATGCGGTGGGTCGAGTCATAGGGATCCGTCTAACAGAAAATATACTCGTAATACAATATTTCATAAGTTTTTGTCTTATATATATATATATATATATATAATCGTGTCAAAAAAATTTAAATGTGTGTGCAAGGTCAAACATAACAATTATTTAGATATGGAGAGAGCAATTGGATTTATATGATCGCTTAATCTATTAATTATTACTAAATCAGAAGTCGTTGCCGTCATGTGGCGACTTTTTGTGAAATGATAAAAGCTTTAAAGAAATTTTGTGTTGCCACGTTTCATTTTCTTGTGAAATGGTAAAAGTTTTTTTTTACCAAAATCGATTAGTTTAAGATATATTTTATCATATTTAATTTATACGTGTTTCATTTTACTGAGACTTTTCAATTCTCATCCTTTTCACTTCCTTACTCTGGCTAGAACTGCTGACACGTGCAAGTCTTTTTTTTTTTTTTTACATATTTCTATTGTAACTAAATTTTATCCCTTTTTAAATTTATAAGAGAGTTTATATATATACTCATAAAAAGCTTAAGATAAAAATCCTAAAACTAATCCGATAAATTAAACATATTTAGGATATAGTTTTACAAGCAGATTTATGATAGAGATTTAATTTACGGATAAAAATTGTGTCTCAACTTCCTGTAAAATGAGAAATTATTTTGTTTTTGTTAAATATAACTTAATATTAAACTAGATTTTATCCAATTAATTAAAAAAATTTAACTTGACTGAAATTTTTCAATCTCATTCCTTTTCTTTCCATACCATTTAATTTATACAAGTTATTCATAAGACAATTATATGTTTTTTTTATTATTATTCCATATCTATTATTTATTGATTGCTACTAACAAAAGCAAACCGCGGGCCACGTATTGACCTTCTATTAAAATAATCAATTTCAACAAAAAAGTAACTAATTAATTTATATCTATTGATTATTAATAACTTCATTTTTTAAGAAAATTTGTACACGAATATTTCAATTACCCATTCATATGATCAGTTTCAATATTTACCTTATTTTTGTTTTGTTTAAAGTATTTTAATTAAAAAATTTAGTTAATTATAATAAGTTTATAAATTCATATAATTATAAACAACTTCTACAAAAAAAAACATAAAAAAATTAAAATTGTGCATCGAACATCGAACAGGTACTAACTAGTTATAGTAATATTTAAGTGTAAGATCAGCATTTAATAAAAAATTGTTAATTATTGTAGTAGTTATATGATCGGCCTATTTTGCCCTTACAAAAATGGCATTAACGTCGGATGCCTTTTTTTTTTTTTTTTGAAGGAATCCGTTATAGTTAATGCCAAAACTAGCAAATATTTTAGTTGTTATGCTAATCCCGTTGGTCTTATAAAAGCTACTGCAGTTTTCCTTGGCCATCAGATTGGGGGAAGCAGTCAAGCAACCTTGTTTCACCTTTGCATTTCAGTTTTCACAACTCGATAATGCAAAAACAGAAACAAAAAGACGCCTTCCAACTAGTCTCAAACAATCATTTACGCATTGATGAATGATAAATAAACCCAAGAGACTCAAAGTAGGGCATGGCTAGTAGCTTACCCCAAATGTTGAATGTTGCCACTTCGCCATCTTCTCGATGATCGATTACTATTGGCTTGTCCTTTTCCTTTGGAATCCTCCCAAACCCTTGGCATCACGTGGGAGTATAGTCTTCGCATTTGCAAAGATCGCTTGCATCGATCCGCTTCAATGTCCTCAAGTGGTTGAACATTATCATCGTCGGTTTCCAAGTTGACCATGTGACGTGGAAGTAAATCAGAATTAGGTGTCCGTGCATGTTCTCCGGTTACAACATGTAAGAATAAACGGTAGCTATGATTCACAAAAGGTCAATGCAGTTCTTAATGTAGCTCGTTACTGTAGCTACACTGAAAGATGCATTGGACAGAAAATTAATAAACAACGGAAGACTTTAAAACTAAAGCACGAAATAAGCACAAACATTTACCAAACAACCTACAAGTCTGTAGGTGTAGATCTAGCTTTATGGCCAAAAAGATTTCACTAAAAGAGATGAATTATTTTACAAAAAATATGTAAAATCACCAAACCAAAAACTCTCACAAGACAACAAGTCTTGGAAAGCAAAACCCACAGAAATAAAGGGTAGAGAAAACGTGAGATTAAAAAATCAATTTCCTAGAAACCCTAAGAAGACAAACGGCCACAACAACTCAATGTAGTTCCAGATGTAGCTTCTCCAGTTGCTGCATCCGGAACTGCATTCACTTTCAACAAATCTGGATTTCTGAATACTCTCTCAGTATATATCGCTTTCTATGCTCGCACTCTCGCCTCAGACATCTTCTCGCTCGCCATGTCCCTTATTTATATGAGGAGTAGATCTACACATTAAAGAAGGAAACAAACTCCAATACACTAAAGGATTATGAGTTAGAATTGGTAATCAAATAAACTTCCTTAATTCACTAGATTTTATTACCAAATAAACAAGGACTCTTAGAGACGTTTTTGGAATGGAATATTGACAAGATTTTGTGTCCAAAAATACTCATAAACTTTAGGATCAAGAAAACCAAAATTCTATGAATATTTTGTTTCAAAAAATGCACCTAAACTTTAGGACCAAGAAAACCAAAATATTGTCAAGATTTTGTTTCCAAATATACACCAAAACTTTAGGACCAAGAAATGTGAGAACAAGACCAAAATAAGACATGCCTATTTTGCCCTTACACAACATATCACAAAATATGGTTTGCAATTCTTGCCAAGCTTAGGACTGGTTCACTTGCCCTTTGGCATTGAGACGGATGCTGCTGTAAGTACCGCATGATGCAGAAAATGCAAAGACGAGAGTAGGATCAGTCCTAGGAAAGCAAAGACAAAGCTAACCTATTTTTTCAACCATGAGTTTTTAGAGCACCTCCACTAGGAGGTTTATAAAACTTGATAAAGCTTTATGAAAAACTTTATACCATTGGAGGCCTCCAAATAATAGGTTGAAGATTTCAACCACTCCATGTTTATGGACCAGTTGATAATGAGCTGACTGGACTTTCCATCTCTTTTTTTGCCTTTTTTTTGTTTACAGATTATAATATTTTACCATTTAATATAACATTGTTAAATATTAATAATTGTTTTCCCTAAAAAGAAAATATATTTAATTACTTTGTTTTCCCACTATATTATGTAACTTTAATTATAATTTGTATGATTTTATGTTGATTTAGTTCAATAAAATCTATATTGTTACATCGGTATTTTGAATTACTAATAAATATTTAAGAATAAAAATGTTTTTTGCAAAGATAAAATTTAAAAATATATAAATTATTTTTTGGACGTATTATATTTGTTCTATAAATATTTATGTTTTAAAATGATATTTTTATTTTTGAAAATAAATGTATATTGGGAAAGAATAAAATATTTAGTTGTGGGTCCTTGCTATAAAACTTTTGAGTTTATGTATAGTGGAGAATAGGTTTATAGAGAAAATGTTTATAAGCTGATGACGTGGCAGGAGGAATAAACCTTTTGAAAGGTTTATGACTGTGCATGCCCTTACGACTACTCCTAGTGAACTTCCTGGAATTGACTTCAAAGCAAGTAGTATGTAACTCTGGTGAGGTCGTCTGAAAAATGAATATGTTAAAAACCCTAAATTTATTCCAAGAATCAAATGCAAGACTTATACTCCTAATAAATTAAATCCGTTTAAGTAATCATGAGAATAAATTCTTTTATCAAGAACCAAGAATAATCAAGGAAATCATTATGACATTATGAGTAAACTGATGTATCAGTTCTTGCTAGGTTTAAAGATAAATATATGAATCACCACCAGTTGATCTTTCAGCATACTAGGCAGTCTAGGCACTGCCATCAGCCATTTTGTAACTCTGCTCCTGGGGTCAGTCGGCATATAAGTAAACGAAAGCATCTTAAACAATGAGCAAGTATTTCAAGTTGTCAAAGTTCTGTGAAAAAGTTCAAGTTTCTTGATTCTCTTACTTTGACCTTTATGTTGCTTTTCCATATCAAGGAAACAAAACAATTAAGGAAATCCATGTCATGAACTCACAAGGAAGAAGCAATCCATTTATATTGGCTATCTGAATTTAGAAGTCATATTTTGCCTCTCCTCTGAATTTAATAAGAAGAGACAACAGCAAAATATACAGTATCACACCACGGGTGTATAACTTTTTTCTATCAGACTTTAGGGAGCCTGTGGAATGCAAGAGCATTTCGGGCCCGAGGAGACAGGAGCTTAGTGAAATCATTATGGAAATAAGTTAGTTTGAGCCAGGATTCACTCTAAGAAGGAGAAGCCCTTCAGCCTAGAAGAGCAGACCCGATTTCTGGCTGCACCGCTCTTTCTATTTCTAAATAGGATGTGAGCCTCTTTTCTCAAGAAAATAGGCAGTGCTGACAGTAAATTCTTGTATATCTTATCTTTCTATTGAATAGTTGGTACGAATATCCTATATAAATAGTTAGGACATCGTCTTTTCATGTCGAAGATAGGGGTTCGATTCCCCATCCGAAGCGTTCAATGAAGAATAAGAGGAGAGCAAAGCTGCATTATCTAAGGCCAAAATGCATACCAAAATGAGTTGACTTGTTCTCATTGCGCCTTAGCTGCTGTTCCAGAGAGGACTTCAATATGCAGCTAGCATATTAAAAACAATCTGGTTACCAGCTCACTCCCAATCTTGACGCTTAACCAACAGGTGCATTAAGAATTTAGCATCCACTCGTGACTAGTGATTAGAGACCAAAAGATCTTTGGCAGGAACCAAGCCCACTCCTCAAACGAAAGCATAGCATCAAGATTGATTACAACTCATGATTTCCTAGCTATTACAATCCATAAATAATTACCATTGCATAAATTACAACCTGAATTGGGGGAATAAATTTTTATTAAGAAAGCAGCTGGACCTACCTAAATATTTGTAGGCTGCCTACGTACCCAAAATCCATCTGGGATCAAGCTGCTACACAGCATGAGATGTAACAAATAGGCCCTTTGCTCCGTACGGAAAGTAAAGCAGTCAATATTTTGGAAGGATCGTGGTATTGACGGATGTCCGTGGCGTATGTGGAGGTAGGGGTCTTGAAAGAATACATACGTACACAAAGACGTTTGGCGTGAGAAACAACCTGAAATCCCTATAACCCCCAGTACACTCTGTACCAAACTGCATACCAAAAAAGAGCTGACTTGTTCTCATTGTGCCTTAGCTGCTGCTGCAGAGATACTTTGACTTGCACCAAGCATGTTAAAAACAATTTGGCTACTCGCTCCCAATCTTAACCCTTTACTAAGAGGTACGAGCATTAACACTTTAGCATACCATGCTTCTTCGATCTACCCATAAACATCTTTGTAGAACCCTGATTGCCATAACAAACTGCTAAGCGTAAAACTATTGCTATTACGTTGACTTAGATACAGCAATTAAGTAATTGAACATTGTATCCATATATTGGACGAGAATTACTTACAAAACACCCATTACAATATGCCAATTGTCCCTTGCATCACAATGAGAACAGCATTTAGAAAGTAGTTACAACAAGCAGTACACATTATTTACATAAATGATAGTTGTTTCTAATTTCATGTACTTTTTGCAGTTGGGTAGGAAGCTTGCATTGCAATACCACAGAGTCCTTCCTTGGCATCAACGTCTCTTTGCATCCTTATGTACCCTTCTTCACCCCATGTTGTTCCCCATGAGTTTTTCACCAGCCAATACTTGGTTCCATCATCACTCGTGCCATAACCAACAGCAGTAACCCCATGGTCAAGATCAGTACCGCACTCTCCTGTAAACACACCACTCGAGTAGAACTGGAAGTCGGATCCACCAGCATCAATGGCGACAGAGATTGGTTGGCTGGCAACAGCTTTCAGTAGTGCGCTTTCACTATTGGCAGGTACATCTTCATGCCCAGTTATTGTGGCTGCATGGTTAGCTTCTTTATTGGTGTTACAAGTGCTGTCGACTCCTTTGTATGGGTAGTTGGTCTCTGTAGAGAGGCCTTTGTTTTGTTGGATGAAGTCAAAGGCATTATCCATGAGACCTCCATTGCAGCCTTGGTCTTCCCCACTGGTATCACAGTCCACTAACTCTTGTTCTGATAAAGAGATTAACTTACCAGTTGATAATTGAGTGATTCCTTCCATAGCTGCCACTGCCGAAAATGCCCAACAACATCCTATATTGTCGTAACGGTTCAACAGTTAGAGACTAGAGGTGTAATGAAATAATTGGTGAGTGTCGTATTTTTTTAACAGAATATTAAATTCTTTTTCGTTCTTGAAGAACTAAACCTGTCCACCAGACCTAGTAGTTTTTTTTATTATATTTCTAACACTTACCACATTGGCCTTGATCCTTGATGGGTGTTACAGCACCTTTCTTTCTCCAATCCATGGTTGCTGGAACTGCAGTAAAATTCTCGTACTTGAAAGAAAGTGATGTTGTAGAGCAGACGTGGCTCTTGAATCTGTTTCTTGAGGTTGTGAACTCTTCATTTGTAAGGTCAGCAAACTCATTGACGGCTAGTTTATAAGGCTTCTTCATAGCCATGTTAAAGGATTCAATGTAATTGACGTTATCATTGAAGATTTTGGAACGTGCTTCCTTCTCAGTAGCATCTTTGTAGACGCGTCCATAACGAGCCATCCATTGCTCGTGCCTCTCGCTGATTGATGTTTCTGGGAGAGAGCGGGAGGTTGCATGAGGCAAAGCTGCCAAAATGGAGACCAAAGCCAAACAGCTGAAAAGTGCTTGGCTTGTAGATAACATTGTAACTGCTTGAAATTATATTTACTGAATGAAATTAGTTTTTTACTGGTTATGCACATTGGGTCCAACAAGGGCCAAGAGCTTATATAGCAAACAGAATTTGGCCAAACTTGTACAAAAGCGAGTTTGTTAATGGGAAAACATTGAAGGGTTACGTGACTGATAAAATGTTCCGATTTGGACAAGCTTGATCAGGAAATCATAATTGCTAAAATCTCCATGAGCTGCTATTTTGTACTCTCTCTCTCTCTCTAATATATATATATATATATATATATATATATATTGGTTTTATTCACCTGTTGTATAGTGATTTTAGATTTTTCCATTTGCAACTTTGTGCTTAGATCTCCTGTTGCATTATGATTATGGTTGGATACTCTTTTGGACGAGGTACAAATCTTATGAAAAGGTGACAAAAGTACTATCGTAGGGGTGAAAACTGTCGTCAGATTAGATTACACGGAACAACGGAAGAGAAGCGATGATTGTTAAAATGTGTTTCTGATTCAGAAAGTACAAAACAGAGGTGCACCTGTCGTTGGTTTATACAGTGTTTCTTCATTTAAAGAATTCTTATTTATAGCTAAAACTGAATGTACATCTTAAGTCTTAACCAAATTAGACACTTGTTGATGTCATAATCTCATCCCTTTTGTCTTATAAGGCAAATGCAGTTTTCCTTGGGAAGCAACCTTGTTTCACCTCTAGGTTTCAAACTCGCTAATACAAACAGTTAAAGCATAAATAGCTCAATCAAAGATCAAAGTTAATGAAAAGGATAACTGAGAATGTAATCAAAACTCAGTTTAAATCCAAATGCAACAACAACAGATATTATAGACAGACAACTCAATTCCATGAATCTAAACAGTCATCTACACACTGCATCTTTCAAAAAACAAAATCTACACAGCACACTCGAACCTTGAATCCACCATACAAATACAAGAGAATCATTACATTTTTACAAAAATTGGAACATCTATGTAGGTTTTGAAAAGAGAAACTGCAGTGAATAAGCACAAACACCTCGAGGAAGACACTGTATAATCATTGGAAGCAAGATATGTCAGTCGTGGAAAGCACCCAAAGATCCTCCATTCCAATCAATCCTCTAGCAACTCCATGGATGCTAAGCTTCTTGGAAGAGAAAATATTCGGTGCAGTCACCTCCACCCCATTGATAGCCATTATTTGAGAAACTCCAATACTAGTGGTGATCATAAGATTCTTTTCATGAACCAATGTTGTCATTGACGCCTTCTTAGGCAGCGAAGCCAATTCTTCAAACGAACGACTTTGAGGTACGATATGGAACTTGACAAATTTTTCAAGCAAAGGTGAAGGCAATGACAGTACTGCCATGTTTGGTGGGGCAAAAACAGTGACAGAAGTCAAATCTCCATAATCTTGGAGAATATCATCAATCACAGAATGTAATCCAATCGCAAATGGAACAAACGCATTCAAACTAAGCAATTGAACTACCCTTCTCCACTCATTCCTTTTCCTGTTTTCAGCATTATTCAAAACAACACCGTAATTACTCGAATCACAAACGGTCAACTGAACAATATCCCAATTACTTTCTTGATCAACATTATTTAACAGAGCAAAAGGCTTAACCACCCCCTGAATCGAAAAGGGCCCATCAATAAACAAATCAGGATGCGATACTAACACGTTATTGATCTCAATTTCATCTTCCCCTCTCCTGGTAATCCCGATATTCTTTAAAGGAACACGGGTTTCAAAACAAGTGTTCACCGGTTTCCTCAACAGTTGTTTCATCGAATACTTGTAAGGCAAGGTGTGGTAAAGGAGGAGTTGTTTCAAGATTGAAGGAGGCAGGGAGAGGTTTGAAATGGCGGAGTCGTGGATTGCGAAAATGGTGGATGGGGGAGAGGAGAGAAAGAGTTGAGGGGAGAGGTGGAGGAGGGTGGCTAGGAAATTGAAGCCGTTTGAACGGAGGGTTTGCGTAGCGTTGATAAGGGAGTGCTTGATGTAATTTTTAAATTGGTCAGAATCAGATTGTGGGGGGATTTGGTTGGTGAGGTGGGGTTGGAGGTGGGGGTTGGAGGGTGCGTTCATGAAGATGAATATGATAACTAGGGCTATGGACATGGCTGTGTAGATTGGGGCGTGCCACCAGTGGGAGCAAGAAGTTGCCATGGTGGAGAGAGAGAGAGAGATGGATTTTGCAGGGTGTAGATTTAACTGTTTCTTGAAATTTTGGGAGGGAAAAGTGTGTGTGTGTGTCTCAGAGAGAGAGAGACGACCAAGATGGTTATACTACAACAGTACAACACACAAAAGGCTGAATTGTTTTGAAGAAATTTGAGCGAAAAGGGTGACTCTTCTGGAAAAGAAATTCTCACCTTGGAATGCACCACAATACTACACACGGTTGTACACATACATACGTAAAATCATACATTCAATTAAATTTAAATAATATATAATTAAAAATCTTAAAATAAACAAAATTAATAAAAATTAATAAATAGTCGAATTAAAGATATCAAAAGTACATAAATTTGAAAAAAAGTTATTATAAATTTTCGAAGATTTTTTTGTTTATAATATTTGTTGTTGAACATATACAACTATTACAACTATCGCTATCATATAACAACAATTTAAAGGCCATAAAGATTTATAACTTTAGACAAAACGACATACAATTGATCATGATTATACATTAGATAATGACTGACACTGACTTTTATTTATAGATATTGTATAAGATACCATTAGCGGTAACTGTCTTCTCTTGGATTTGAATAAGATTCTATGATCCGATAGAGTAAGTGACATTTTTGGAATAATTAACCTCGTGTGATGGGATTATATATATATATATATATATATATAAAGCAATAAAAAAACTTTAATGATAACAAAATAAGATAAAACAATTAGAATCATTTACTCAATTAAAATTGAATATATACAATTGCATGAGACCCACCAATTAAATATTCCATTATTACAAATTTAAAATTCCGACCGGAGAGAAAATACACAAATATACAAATTTCAAAAAAAAAATAGAATGAAATTATCATTATCATAAGGGAAAAGTACAAATATGTATATTTGCATCAATTGCTTTTTTAACGGTGTGACAGAGAAACATGATGATTATTTAGGAGCAACGAATCGTATAGCTTAGAAATACTTCTTTAAATATATCATTTGTCAGTGATGATCATCTATGCTTATTTTAATAAATAATCAAATATTTGAAAAACATTCTATAAATAAAAAATTATGAGGAATTGAGATTGGATTTAACACACTTTAAACAGAACATCTAACAATATAATATTTTGAAGAAACATTTTCTGCAACATAATTTTTATATGACTGTCCAACTAAAAAAATATATGAAATAACATTATAAAAACAACAAAAATAATACATATGTCAATTGATTAAAATCTAACATTCAATTTTGACATTAAATGATGAAAAGGTTATATGGGCATATCAAGTCTAGACCTAATACACTTTTTTTGAATGATAAAAATCAATTCACATACTAATATCGTACAAAAATAATTGGCTCAAACAATAAGTAAACCATTCAGACTTGTTGTAATTTTTTTTGGATTTAATTTTTAGTATATGTCGTCTCAGTGTATTGTTGTACATTAGCATTCGTATGTGTTAACCCACATCCACATTTATTGAATCATACTAATCATATTACATATTCAAATAGTTGGGTTATTGAAAGTGTTTTCTTAAAAGTGAAAGTTTTGAAAGATGAAAATTATTTTAGAACAAATAAAAAATGAAAAGAGAACGATAATTTAAAAACAGAGGGAGTACTATTTAAACAATAAGTATGTGCACATGTTTTAGGATAAATTGTACGTTGGTCCCTTTTCCCAAATATTTAACCACTTAAATACCTTGTTTTTTTTTTCAAACGCTAAAGTCCACTTTCATTAAATTATTCATAAAAAGCCCGCAGTAGATAAAAAACAAAACCAATTCGCATGGATGAAAAGTAAAGAGGGTGAGAAGGTAGGGTGGTGAAAAGAACACATGTTTCACCTTGAATTAGATAACTCCACCGCTCTAACTTCTCACTTTTTTTTCCCCTTAACATCTATCAATGTTTAGCTCCACCAATTAAAACATTTATTAACTTATAGTTCATGCCTTCAATTGTCCGTAAATAAACATTTTTTTTTGTATACTTCTTCTTCTTCATCTTCAGTGTGTTTGTGTGTATAATTCAAAATAAATTTGTTCGTTGCTGGACATACTTTTTTAATATGGATACATCAATTTTAAATCACGATGAATTATTTGTTAATCATGATACATCGATTTGGTTTTGTGATACAATAAATATACGTTAATTTTGAATTGATTGTGTATTGAAAAGAAGAGAAATGAGGTTCTGGTTCATTTTGTGATGCATCAAATTGCAATTATGATGCATCAAAATCATGCATCATCTTTAACTGAAAACGGGTCATGAAGGACATGAGGTTTTGTTCATTTTGCGATGCGTCCAATTGGAATTCCGATGCATCAAAATCATGCACCGCAAATTGAAATTCATGCATCGTCTTTAACTTAAGATCAAAAGTGCGTGTTTGATTGAAATATTTAAGGGCATACTCGTCCTTTTGCACATACAAAGTTTTTTACCGATTATAAAAAACCTGGACTTTTCCGGTTAAATAATCGGTTAACACCCCATATTTTATCTTACATTCATAGAAATCTATACAAATTCAATCGAGACAAAAACTTGAATAAGACAGTCTTACATGTATTTTATATAAAACATATCCTCTTGATCCGATCCACAAATCAATTATCGACTAATGGCAAATGGCTCAAATAATTCAAATATAATCTAGAATCATCCAGGCCCAAACTAAATGAAACCAAAGTAATTTGAGGCCAAAAGACCTACTAACCTACCATAGTAGTATAAACTAACTAGCTCATTCTACACTTTAATTTAGGGTTTCTTCCCGTCTTATAAAAATATAAACTCTAATCTCTCTCTCAATTCTCTCTTCAACGCCTTTCCCTTTCTCATTGAAAAGTTAGATATTATGTTCGACTTGTATTCAAACATAATATATATTTTTTTAATAAATTTTAAGTTAATTTTTGTGTTTGACGAAAGCAAACGTCTAATAAAAATTATGAATTCACAACACTTACGCATATTATAAATTCTTTAACATGTATTCAAATACGATACTAAAATACAGATCTATACATTTTGAATCTTTTTTAAAATTTGATTCTGATAAAAAAGTTACAGCCTTAAATGTTCAAGATCAGATGTAAAAATAGTAAAAGTTTTCGAAATAATACTATTTTCGTTCCAAAATTATTATCTTGTTTTCTTTTTTCGTTCGTCCCAAAATTATTATCTTCTCGGGGCAAAAAAAAATATTATTTTCGGTTGGAGGGGGCCGAATAGCTAGATGAATTTCTACCCCTTGGATCCGAATAGGTCCAATTTTTACTTGATATTTTCGGTTGGAAGGGCCGAATAGCTAGATGAATTTCTACCTCTAAAGTCCAAATAAGTTTAATTTTTTCAGCCATCTAGATCCAAAAAATTCACGACAAACTATCTATACATATATAATAACAAGCGTGATTTTCCCACCTAAATGTTTTCTATAAATGAAAACATAAATATGCATTGGAAGTTGAAACATTTTGTTTTATTACATTTTTCTTAGTTTTTATTCTAAACATTTAATTAACAAGGCATTGTAAATTGGAACACCTTGTTTTGTTACATTTTCTTTATATATATAATGACAAATGTGATTAGCACATCCAAATATAGCAAGATCTCTTCAAACTGCACTTGCCAAAAATAGGAAGATATATATAATGACAAATGTAATTTGCTTATTTTAAGATTGTTAAATAATCACTATAACTACTTACCAAATAAGGATCTATAATACACTAGAACTCATACTCACACATGTGCAATTGACTAAAGCTATCTAAAGGTTGAAATTTATTTTTTTACTAAAATCTTACGGTCACGATTAAAACCTACCTTCACATGTGCGAAGACGGTTGTGCAACTACCTGTCTCTCTCTCTCCAACTCCCCCACTCTTATTTCTCAATATTTTTGTTGGATTTTATTTAGGATACGTTAAACACGAACCTCCAATAATGCCTCCGCATTTAATGTCGTGTCATAGGCACGAGCACACAATCTAGTACTATTTACATATGAACACATATACAAGTATTGATAAGTTAAAAAAAAACATAAGAAACTTTTAAGAAATTAAATACCATCAATCTAAGAGGGAATGTATTTTCTTTTCTTACCAATATGCAAGGGAAACGAGACTAACAATCTAAAAACTCAACAAACATTACTTACTCAGCCATAAATGTGTTTCATCTTTGAATATTAATTTACTTATGAGTTTTGTCAAGATAAATTATATCCATAGGAGTTAAAGAACTAGTACATAGTGAAATATAATTTGATGAACAACTATGAATCCTAAAGTTTATCATGTCTAATTTGATACTCAACAAATATTGTTTACTCAGTCATAAATGTGCTTTCTCCTTAAATAAAAATGTTGTGTGACCGCTTTTGTTGTCTATAACCACGTAATTTCACCGGCAAAAGTAGTAGCATCAGTTATGACATACTGAATGAGTGAATTTTTAAAAATCAACAAGGTCCTGGTGAGAGGTGACAACATCATCATTACCGGATTCCATTTTCGCTCATTGACATTGGAAGGTAAATATGAGCAAGTAAATCGTAGTCTAATTGCTCTAGGAACATGTACGATGATTGTAGAGGGGTGTGATTATGTATATGGGCGAGTAGCCGAGTATATCATACTCTGTGAGAAGTACAATGAATTGAGAGCAATCATAGTCTAAATGTCTATTTTATTGTCTATTGAATTGAGCTTAAATATTTGTAGATATAGTTGTAATAATTAAGTACACATATTATCAGTGTCACATTATTTGGGTGACACTATTAATGAAAGGGTTTTTGAGTCGGTGACATTTTAGTCATTTCGGGGGAGGGATGACTGTAGGAAGTATGTAATTTGAGTTGTTTTTCTTTGGTTTATCATCATTTGAATTTGTTATACAATTTTTATTATCTAACAAATATATATTCGTTTAAAGACATATTCTAAAATATATATGAATTTTTCATTCATATAATAAGGAATAATTAAATTCACTTATATTTTTATCCTTACATTTTAATTATGTTTTTAATTTTCATAACACACTAACTAAAAGATAAAAGAACATTATATTAATATTGATTAATATAGATTACGTGAACTTTGTTATGTGATAGTGATAGTAGTAGTAATGGTACATATTTAATCATAGTTATAGTAGTAGTAATCGCACATATTAAATGACAAATATTGCATTTCAAAAAATATTCTAAAAATTATAAAATATTTTATTTATTTATTGTATTATCTATTAATAATTTTACTTTTTCTTAATCGTTGCGTTATAATAATTTGTCCAGTTTATGTACATATCGAACTCACAATCTTTACGGTATAATTATTTGTTTATTTTATTTATTATCATTAAAGTTTTTAATCATGATATTAGTTTTACAATAATTTATTCTTTTAATTTTATTTTTTCACTTCATATTGCTTATATATAATTTGATTGAAAAAGATATATGACGTGCGTTTAATGCACGGGCGTTAATTAGTTTTTTTCAAATGAGGGCAGTTTTATGAGGGTGAACTTGTTGGAATGGGGACTGAATAGCAGATTCAAATAAAAATACTCTGAAATACCTAGGGGTGAGCAGAAGTTTTTCAGAATCGGACCGGACCAATGGAACCGGACCAGACCAATACTTTGAATTGGTCCTAGATCTGAATTTTTACAGAACAGGACAATTGGGTCGGTCCCCGGTTCCAGAAACCAAAAACGCAGAATCGGACCGAACCGGACAAATGTGTATTTATTATTATATATATATATATATATATATATATATATATATATATATATAAATTGATAAGAAGATAAGAAAAGGGATACAATTTACAACCTAAAGAAAATATATAATAATTTGATTCAATATTCAAACAAGTTTCTTTATTTGATTAAAGAGAAAATAGGAGGGGAAACATTGTTCTTCCCTATTAATTAATTTCCTATCTCTTTTTGTGATTCTAAACATTATTAGTTTGAAGGATTGTTACCTGACTTACAATAAATTTCCTCACAACTTTTTTTTTCGTATCTTTTTATTAATTTGGAAGTAATGATTTTTACTTTTAGTTTATTTTCACAAGAACAACGAACCTAACAAAATATTATACGAAGGAAAAACATGATTTGATTATTGATCATTGTTTTTAAAAAAATCTAGTTATCCTCTTGATTAAAAATACACATCGTATTGATCCGATCTTGGTTCTTATATGTCTTTAATTGGTTCTAGACCAGACTAATGTATTGATTCTCAGACATATTAGGTTGATCCTGATTCTATATTTTTTAAGAACCGAACTATTGATTTGTTAATGATTGTCTCAATTTTTCAAAAAAATGGAACGAAGCTGACCAAGCTCACCCCAAAGAAATACCCATCCTCGTTGCTTTATAGTTTATACATCTCGCCTCCTCTGTGAGCCGTCACCGCCGAAAAGCTCAGATTTCCCTGGAGAGGCTTCCGGATTCCGCAAAGCCTCGAAGGTTTCCGCTCTCTGCTCTCTACTCTCTTGGTCTTCGTTCTTCATTCAAGCGCTAACCCTAAATCGTATTTCTATCGAGTTCATCAACTCACCAGGTATGGTGCTTCTTCCAATTCTATTTACAATGTAAATTTTTTAATGTTTGCGAGTGTGTATTTATACATATAGCCTCGAAACAAGTTAAAATTTCGAGTTATGGAGGATCTTGTTGTGAAAGTTTTTTTTCTTTTTTTAGTACATGGTGGATTTGGGTTTGTTTTTGAAACTCTAATTTTGATTTTAAGGTGCTCTCGTGGTATATTGTATGTGTGTGAGTGCTCTTGTTGGACTGTGTGTGTGTGCCTCCCTATTTTCTACTAATTTGCTCCCCCTGTTTGGTTCCCAAATTAAAATTGTTTTTGAAAATTTAGAAAAGGGAAAACATGGTTCAATCGGATGGGAAAACGTTTTAAGCTAAAATAAGGTGACTTTTAGTATCTTCTATGAAGCCTAAGAGTTCAAGACAAAGGAGAGCATCTTGACTGGAACTAGTTGAATTGAGCTTAGAATTCAAGCCTAATAATTATAATTAATAGGTATTGACAAATGCTTAGAATTCCAAAAGTTATAATAGCTAGAAGGCTTAAGATTGAAGATTTAACAAATGGATATGATGTGTCACAATTTAAGGTATCCTCACCAACTTTAAATACATACACACACACATATATATATATATATACATATGCATACATATATATATAAATATATATATATATATATACGTATGCATACATATATATATACATATACATATATAAAAATATATATTTGTGTTTGTGTGGTTAAATAGTTTGACAAGGTGATTATTAAAAATATTAGAAGTCCCATGAATCACAATATCTGCAGGAGTAACAGAAACTTGTATTTCGAAAGTGATCTTAAACTTTCTATGTATACTACTTCTTCCGACCTAAAAGGAGCACCCACTTTTAGTTTTTTTTGCCGAAGTTAGGAAAAAAAAAATTAAAGGAAATTTTAGTACCCCATTCGTCGTAAAATGAGTGTCATTTTTTTAGTTTTTCATGTAGATTAAGATAGTTGACTTTTTGGCAATTTTATTATAACATATTCATGTTTGCCTTTAGTTTCAGTATTATAGCATTGTAAATTCACTGAAAAAAGACGGTCTTCTTTGGATTTTTTTAAATGGACCCTCATTATAGATGGAGGGAATCATAGATATACTTGAATGCCTACATGTCCCCATTATAGCATTGCAAGTACACATTACGAAATGATAATTGGCACATGTGAATTTAGTAAATTATTAGAAAGAGGACACCCATTTTGGGACAGAGGGTGTACGACACAGGGAATATTTTGGATGCACTCTTGATTTATCATTTTGGGTGTTAGAAATCACAACAGTTAATTCATTTTCCTTGTTCAGTATCTGTTTGAAGTTGTTTTCTAATGACTTAGTGAATCTGTTCTTTGTGAACTTGCATTTGGTAGTATGAAAGGCGGTGATAGCAACATGATGATCTTGCCGGGAAAGAAAAAGAATAATAAGAAAGGGGCGAATCAGGTATACACTACAGAACAATTTGTGTTGAATTGTGAGTTGTGGTCATACGTGAGCTTTACCTTTGTTTTGTATATGTTTCTTTAAGGTGCATGAAAAGCTTAAGAAAAGGGATGCTCCGAAAGTGAGCAAATCCCAGAAAAGAAAGCTGAAGAGGCTAGAGGTGCGTGCTCGTGCCTGTATTACTTTTGGTCATCCTCGTTTGTTTGAATTTTAGTTTGATTGCTCCCTTCTCAATGTAGGAGGAGCAAGAGAAGGCCGTTCTCTTATCTAAAAGCATGGAGACCTTGGAGTATGATGCCACTTTTATCTCTGTTGGATTAACGATCTTGATTACAGTCTGTTTATTCAGGAAGGATCTATATTTTTTCTAATACATTGTTGATTTAACTTCCAGGAAGTACAAAATTCGGGAGGATGCATATTCACTTATGTGGTCTTCGCGCAATTTGGGTCAGGTTTGGATCGTACTCTTTACTGGGAAAATGAAAATACTATTGAATTACAGTTTGTTAATAGGTCTGTCTTTATGTAGGTTGAAACTGTCCGTGAAAAACGTAGGCGGGAAGTGCAGTTTGCAAAGTCAGGCTTTGTCTTACCTCATTCCGATCGACCAGCCAAGAAAAGAGCTGGGAAAAGCCCTTCCTTTGAAATCGTATCTGAATCAAACCAAATCCAGTCAAAAGAAGGGAATTATTTGAATGCCTCTCCGCCTGTGTTGAGAGAAAGTGAAGTCCTACCTGACAAACGTGGTCCTCCGGTGTATCCTCAAGAGCAGTTTGAGTGTAACAATAGAGTTGGCGTGGCTGGCATGTCAAATGCTGCCATTTTGGATAAGGAACTTACTGATGAGAATACTGACACATCCATGATGGAAGATCAGCGCAGTCCGTTGCCAACATCTAATGGTAATGGCAGAAATATAACAAACTCAATGGTATGCTTCCTGATCTGGTTATAGAAGGACTTTTACTTGATTATAATTTGTAAGTATATTGAGAGTACATAGTATACTTGTTACCTGTGCATGTTAATGTATACTAGCTGACCAACATAGGGGTTTAATTTGGAACAGGAGGGGGGAAACAAGAGTCATGAAGTAACTGTGGGCTGTGCGAACAATCTGGTTGATTGGCCTTCTAAGAGAGCTCTATATACCTCAACAGTAGTGCATGTATCAAGGCCGAAGGAGGTTGAGAAGAATAGGACAAATCTTCCTATAGTCATGATGGAGCAGGAGATAATGGAGGCTATAAATGACAATACTAGTGTTATTATATGTGGAGAGACTGGGTGTGGAAAGACCACCCAAGTTCCTCAGGTGAGGCAAATTGATACTGCCTTAATCTGTCTTCATTCTCTTATTTTAATATTTCTACAGTGATAGTGATAGTGGTTCTTGCTTCTCTGGCATGTTTCAGTTCCTTTTTGAAGCTGGCTTTGGTTCAAAAGGCAATACCGCTCGAAGTGGTATCATTGGTGTGACCCAACCACGCCGTGTTGCTGTCCTTGCAACTGCCAAACGAGTGGCATTTGAGCTTGGTCTTCATCTGGGGAAAGAAGTTGGTTTTCAAGTTAGATATGATAAGAGGGTTGGAGACAATTGCTCTATCAAGTTCATGACGGATGGAATTTTGCTTCGGGAATTGCAGGTTTTACTTCATCTCAAGCTACCATTTTCATATGTGCACTGAAGGTTTTGCTGATATATGGAGCTGTTGTGACCTTGCCGGGCCTGTGATCTAGAATCTCTATGTGGGTTGCGGGACAGTTTCCTTTTTAAGTAATGTCCAATGCATGTGAAAATATCACCTCAGTGTGCTTATTGTTCTTTGAGCTTTCTGTGAGATAAAGATGTGTAGTTACTACAGCTTGTCCTTAATTGTCTGTCCTTAGATTTAGATCATTCTGATTTAGTGAACTGCAGTGGGAAGTTCAAATATATAGGCTTGTTTTTGGGTTTAGTAGTTTGGGCACCCTTCAGGGGTTGGTATATCTATTTCGTTTTGGGGGTGGAGTGTGTGGGGAGGGAATTAAAGGTCTGTCTATGGATTATAAGTTTAATGAACTGATCAATATACTAGAGTGTCCACATCCTCTCAAAATCTGATATGTGATATGGTTTGGAGAAGTTTAGCACCATTGACCATCAGGATTTCCATGTCATAAGAGTATTGTTTAATGTCTAGGTAAGAGGATTGAGAACTGTTAATGTCAATGTCAATAGGAGTGCGTTTGGACCATGTCATGGAGTCAAGTTACATCAGTTTTTAATTAACGAAGCCATGTGTAATAAGTATTCTGACTCTTTATCTACTAAACTGCCTTCTTTCTACTCTTCTTTCTTTCTTTTTTCTGGGGGCTGTACCGCTGTAGTATGTGTTATTGCTGTTGGGGAGAGAGGGGGGCGCAGGTGGTTCCATCATACTTTATTCTTAAGCCACCTAGTTCAGAATTTTCATTGTTAGTGAAGAAAGTTAATGATGGCTATAGAATGATTAAGCCCTTAATCTCATGTTAGAAATGACTCAGTTGGAGCTCATTTCTCTTGAGAGATGAACCAACCCAGCTTTATATTATATTTACACCATGGGTGTAAAGCTGATCAACACTCTATGACTATAAAGAAACAAAGCATTTTGAGATCTGATTGATCAAAGCAATGTTTGAGATTTCTCAATATATTTAATGACGAAATTTTAGCAGCATGATCGTATGTTTGCTTGTGTACCAAATTGATTTACACCACAACCGTTATGATTATGTAATCGGTGGATACCAAAATGTTTTAAGCAGTTACTATACTGTGTAAAATTGATTGCTCAGAACAGTCCGTTGGTTTAGATAAGGACTTTTATGTTATGGTGCCAGGTTTGTACCGAGCGTAATAAGTGTGGTCATCCAGTGTTTAAGCCCTGAATTGCTCCTTGAATGATAGTAAAAGGAAATTTGTGCTGCTTGTGTGGATTGGACCCACTGATTGAAGCACATCTTTTTGGTGAGCATTTACTATTCAATATCTGGCATTCTTCATATGCATGTGAATTCCAATTCATCTTCAAATTATTTGAAGAATTCCATTCAGAAGAGCATGCAAGAATTAGTTTCATTTTGAATTAACCCAAAGGGATAAATTTCAGATTGATGAAGGGACACTGATAATTTTAAGGAGCAGGATATATCATTTGAATGCTAATAGTGAATATACGGTAATTGATTAAAGTGTATAATCACATCTATTGTTGTTGATGCTTGAGCATTTTCATCAATACAGTAATAAATAAAGATATGTTTGTTTTGCTCTTGATTGCTATGGCTGTGTTGTCCTTACTGATTTGATTAGCATTGCCTGGGTGCCTTTTACGCTCCTTTACTCCTTGTACAGTTTCAACCCCTACCAAAGAAGATCCTGACCTGTCTATTTCCCTGTGAATGATTGCCTTTCTGTTGCAGAGTGACTTTCTATTGAAGAGATACTCAACCATAATTCTGGATGAGGCGCATGAGAGGAGCCTGAATACAGACATTCTTATAGGAATGCTTTCTCGTATCATACAAACGCGTCAGGTGAGAACTGGATAGTATATTTTCTTATATGCTTCTTACTTTTGTGTGTAGCACTTCGTGGACTGATTTGTGATTCTGAATGAAAGTTCTTCCTATGCCTGTCTCTTCTCTTCGTGTTCTTGCTATTTTTTGTACTTCCTTTTGGTTGTTGACATTATGTTGATGGCAGAAAATATACGAGGAGCAGAAAAAATTTGAACTCTCAGGAGGAACAATATGCCTTGAAAATAGGATCTTCCCTTTAAGACTCATATTGATGAGTGCTACCTTGCGGGTTGAAGACTTTGTGACTGGGAGAAGAATATTTTGTAATCCCCCACCTGTAATCGAAGTTCCTACTCGACAATTTCCAGTGACCATACACTTCTCAAAGAGAACAGAGATTGTGGACTACATTGGCCAAGCCTATAAAAAGATTTTGTCAATTCACAAGAGACTGCCATCTGGTGGCATACTTGTTTTTGTGACTGGGCAGAGGGAGGTAGAGTATCTATGCCAGAAGTTGCGTAAAGCTTCTAGGGAAATGGCCAAGTCCAAAGTAAATAAGGAGGTTCCTGTTGTTGCTGAAGATCACTCTCATAGGGTACTTGACATGAAGGAGATAGATGAAGCATTTCAGATTCAGGGAAACTCAACCGATCAACAAACTGACCGGTTTAGTGCTTTTGATGGAGACTATGGTGATTTGTCCGAGGATGACTCTGATTTCTCCTATGATTCAGAAGAAGATAGTGATTTTGAAGTTTTTGGCAATGACGGGGATTCTGCGGAGCAGAAAACTACACAAACCGATGGAAATGTAGCAGATGTTTTAGGAGAGGAAGGAAACCTTGGTTCCCTGAAGGCTGCCTTTGAAGCTTTGGCTGGGAAAAGCAATCTCGTTCCTGATTCTGGGGGGAATCAGGTTATTCCTGTTACTCCAGGAGCTCCAAACCAATCAACTTCCAGCTCGGGGGAGAAAGAGGTTGAAGCAAACGGTCCATGTGCTGGTGCGATGTGTGTTCTGCCCCTTTATGCGATGCTTCCTGCATCAGCGCAGCTTCGTGTGTTTGAAGAGATCAAGGAAGGAGAACGTTTAGTTGTTGTTGCCACTAATGTGGCTGAAACCTCTCTAACTATCCCAGGCATAACATATGTGGTCGATACAGGAAGAGAAAAGGTCAAGAATTACAATTCTTCCAATGGGATGGAATCATACGAAGTACAGTGGATAAGCAAGGCATCTGCTGCTCAGCGTGCAGGGCGAGCTGGAAGAACCGGGCCTGGCCACTGCTATCGCCTCTATTCGTCTGCAGTTTTTTGTAATATATTTGCTGACTTCGCTGGTGCTGAAATATCAAAAATACCTGTTGATGGTGTTGTCCTACTCATGAAATCTATGGGCATCGATAAGGTAACATTCTTATTTTTTTTGAGGATTAATTTCTTCTTAGATCATAGAGTAAAAATTGTCTTATGTTCTGGAGAATCATAAATGAATACCTGAATCTCTCTTAACAAATGAAACATTTATATGTAGTTTTCTGCCTGTAATCTTATCAGCAATAAATTAACAATAGCACTCTGAGTTGTCTGCTCCCTAATTTATCGCCATAAATTGTCCTTGGTTTTGTGGATTTGATATGATGGACTCAATATTTGGTGGCATGGCTAAGATGTGTTGGGTTCTGGTGCGCTTTTCAGAACTTTTTAGGCCTTGTACTTTTAGCACCTGATTTGTTTTAGATATTTTCTAGTCTTTATGGTCCATAGCCGAGCTTACTTCAGCTTTAGGCAGGAGCATTATTTTCCTGGTATGCGGCAATTAATCTGTGTTTGACCATCAAATGGCTGATCTCCAAAGAACTTTCATATAAGTGCTGCTTTGTAATAATTTGCATTATGATTCATTGAATCATACTTTGGCTATAGGGTCCCTTTTCAACATCATCCTTCCTGTTTGTAAAAAATTATAGTTCTTATTACTTGGACTGTAATGTTTATGTTTTTTATGTATTCTAGGTTGCGAATTTCTCATTTCCAACTCGTCCCCTTTCAACATCATCCTTCCTGTTTGTACAAAGTTATGGTTCTTATTACTTGGACTGTAATGTTTATGTTTCTTATGTATTCTAGGTTGCAAATTTCCCATTTCCAACTCCTCCCGAGGTTACAGTTTTGCTTGAGGCAGAGCGCTGCTTGAAAGCTCTTGAAGCACTTGACAGTGAGGGAGGGATGACACCTTTAGGGAGGGCTATGGCTAGGTATCCTATGAGTCCTCGCCATTCTCGAATGCTCCTTACAACTATTCAGATCATGAAAAGGGGAAAAGGTTATGCAAGAAGAAATCTAGTTCTGGGATATGCAGTTGCAGTAGCTGCAGCTTTGAGTGTGTCAAATCCCTTCATTATGCAGTTTGAAGGAAGTCAAATTGATAAGGATGGTTTGAAGGACCATAAATCTAGTGGTGCAAACAGTGAGAAAGCGTTGGACAAGGAAGAAAAAATGAAGAAAAAAAAACTGAAAGAAAATGCTAAACTATCTCGTGAATTTTTTTTAAACCCTACCAGTGACGCTTTGAGCATAGCTTATGCCTTACAATGTTTCGAACTTTCTGAGAGCCAAGTGGAGTTCTGCAATGATAACTCATTACACCTCAAAACCATGGAGGAAATGTCAAAGCTGAGAAAGCAGCTTCTAAACCTAGTGTTCAGTCAAGGTTTTCCTGATTCACAGCAAGATTTCTCATGGACTTATGGAACCATGGATGATGTAGAATGTGCTTGGAGGATTTTCTCAGATAAGCATCCACTGGTACTGAATGAGGAGGAACTCTTGGGCCAAGCTATTTGTGCTGGTTGGGCTGATAGGGTTGCTAGACGCATTCGAGGATTTTCAAGGTTATCTGAAGGGGATAGAAAAGTTAACGCCATGCGTTACCAAGCTTGCATGGTGAAAGAAACAGTCTACCTTCACCGATGGTCATCTCTTTCTAGGACTGCTCCTGAATTTTTGGTTTACAGTGAACTTCTGCATACAAAACGACCATACATTCATGGAGCAACAAGTGTAAAGCCAGATTGGCTTGTAAAATATGCCAGCTCTTTATGCAGTTTCTCTGCCCCACTTGCAGATCCCAAACCGTATTATGAGCCAGTAACTGATGAAGTTTTTAACTGGGTGACTCCAACTTTTGGCCTTCATTTATGGCAGCTCCCTTTGCACAGTTTGCCAATTAAAGATAATTTACGCCGGGTTGCTGTATTTGCTTTTTCGTTGCTTGGAGGCATTGTCTTGCCATGCATAAAGCCGGTCCGGAAGTTCATGGCAGCCTCACCGGCGAGTATATTGAAGGCAGAGGCATCAGGCGATAAACGAGTTGGGAATCTTCTTTCTAGGCTGATGACCAGATTGAGAACTATTGACAGCTGTGCCATGTTAAGAAAGGCCTGGGTTGAGAATCCTAGAGAATTGTATTCAGAGATTTTAGATTGGTTCCAGGTGGGATTTCACGATCAATTTGATGACTTATGGGCAGAAATGCAACGTGAAGTTCATTTAAGTGCGCAGGAACGCTTTCCCAAAATTTTCAAGAGAGAAAAGTAGAAAAAAATCTTCTTCAATTAAGAGCTGAGTTAGTATTGGCTGACACAAAACATGGAACAATTTTAGTTTTTGTTTGGTGGAGCATCTTGCCCAAAACGCTGGGCGGTAGAGGAATACGCAGTTTGTAAAATGCCGCTGGAAAATGATTTTCCTACGTTACCCTCACAATATTTTCTCTATCCTTCCCCTGTCTGTGTCTTCTGTCCGTTGCTGTGCCCCTGCATGCTCTGTGCCAGGGCCGGCCCTGAGTTTCGAGAGGCCCATGGCATGGCCAAAAAAAAGGGGATCCTTTATAAAAATGAAATCTTTTAAAGTATTAGGAAAAAGAAAAGTAAACCCCTTTATAAAAATGAAATCATTTAAAGTATTGAGAAAAAAAAACCTCTTTATAAAAATGAAATCATTTAAAGTATTGAGAAAAAGAAAAGTAAACCCCTTTATAAAAATGAAATCATTTATAAAAATGAAATCAATTAAAGTATTGGGAAAAAGAAATCCTTTTATAAAAATGAAATCATTTAAAGTATTGATAAAAATGAAATCATTTAAAGTATTGAGAAAAAGAAAAGTAAACCCTTTTATAAAAATGAAATCATTTAAAGTATTGGGAAAAAGAAGAGTGAAAAATTTATAACAAGAATTAAACTCATAAACTCTCATAATCATAATATACCAAGTATGTTAACCATTGTGTCATCTATTCTACATTGAATTAATCAACACGTTATAACTTATATAAAAGTTCACAGACTAAAAAAGTAATAGACAAAAAAGGTTATAAAAATGAAATCATTTAAAGAATTGGGAAAAAGAAAAGTAAACCCCTTTATAAAAATGAAATCATTTAAAGTATTGGGAGAAAGAAAAGTAAAAAATTTATAGCAAGAATTGAACCCATAAACTCTCATAATATACCAAATATGTTAACCATTGGACCATCTATTTATTCTATTCTAGATGAGTGCCAACTTAGGATTCGAACCTACAATCTCTACCCTAAATCATGTGCATTTTAATTATTGGAAGAAACCAATCAATTGTAAATTTTTTTGACACTATAATATATATACTAAATATAAGGTAATATCCAAATATTTGGGACCCTAAAAATTGAGGGCCATGACGGTAGCCCCTCTTGCCACCCAGGGCCGGCCCTGCACACACCTGAGCCCATCAGGTATCAAGTATATATACTGCGTGGATTTACGGATGTCGGAGGACGTTTTCACGCAGATAATTTCGGATTGTAAATCAGTATCCAAAAAACCACCATCCATAACTCGAAATGGCGTAAGGTAAGAACATATTTGGCGTGATGTGTCGGTTGTAACATCACTGTTATCGTTATTTCGATCCTCAAGGATACCAAAAGGGAAATACAGTTCATCTCTCTCTACCCATCTTCTTCCACTTCACCATCCTCCCTCTCTATCTCACCTTCACCTTTAATCAATTCATCACAACTTTCTTTATAACCTGGCTAGGCAACTTCAAACTCCTCCTCCTTTGTTTTGATCAAGGCCCACTCTCATGGGGGCCACCAAACTCCCTTCTCCATTTCATCACCATAGCTGCTCTCCCCATCAAGATCAAGCAAAATAAAAACCACCCAGACTATTCCATCGCTACAAAACCCAAGAAAATCCCTCTAAATCTTGCGACGGAGGCCTTACTTTTAGCCTTATTAGTCACCATATTGCACACTGGCAGGGAAGGTAATTACATACACCCTAAGGTTGTTTTTGTGCTGTACTTTTGCTTGCTATATCTCATAGCAAACATTTTGGTGGCTAGTGCGGGCAAGCTTGTTCGAGCTGTGATGAGGGTAGAGCTCGAGCCGCCATCCAATGAGCCGTACCTTGCCACCTCGCTCCAAGATTTTTGGGGAAGGACGTGGAACCTCATGATGACAAATAGTTTGCGTCACACCATTTACCTTCCCGTAAAATCAGCTTCCATGGGCTTATTGGGAAAGGGCAAAGCCTCACTGGTAGCCGTGTTTGCCTCTTTCGTTGTGTCAGGTCTAATGCACGAGTTCTTCCTATGTTACTTAACCCGTACGCCCCCCACGTGGGAGATGACCTCGTTCTTTTTGCTCCATGGGGTTTGTGTTTGAAGGGACTCAACAACTCGCCTTCCACGTGGCCGATACGTGGCATCCAGAATGACGACACTTGGCAACTGTACCGACGTGGCACAACTTAGCGCCATCCTCGACACGAGCACCACCAGGCCGACTAGCCCCGTGCCGCGTAATCATTCCGCACTGCACGAGCATGACAAGCGCACTTACATGATCGTTCCTCGGCTTTAGCCGACCATTATAAGAAAACAAGGACGTAAGCCCAACCGACCAGGTAAGTACGAGAGCTCATGGTTGGCCTCGTGAACCGACCTAAACTAAGAAATGTCAGCATAGTACAAAGTACACCAGGTGGCCCAGTTTGATTGGAGAGACACCAACGTGCTCTGCACCCGCCGCTCCACTTACAGTTGACTTACCTGATACTCTGACATACCTGAAAAGTGAGAACCAATAAGAGCCATCCACCTCGGCCGACCAACAGATCCTGTCTCCAACGTGCCGTCCTTGCCTGTCTTGCAAGGCAAACCTGGAGAGGAGTATAAAAAGGGAAGTAGCCAGCTTCACAAGGTATGATACTGTTCACACTTAACATACTCCCTACGTTGAACATACTGATTATTCAGGGTGATCACAGGGAACGCCTGTACACTCCAACGTTATCCCTTCACTAACTCTCACGCCGGAGGGCTTTAGCTGGGATAACCTCCCAGCTCCCTGACCGGTGTTTTCTCTTGTTTGACAGGTCACACGCACATGAACAAGGAAGGCGACAGGGAAACCAGCAAGAACGCCAGCCAGATATCCACCTTGCAGCTCCCAAACAGACATCCTTTGCTTGGACCCGCTCCACGTATACTCCACGTGTAGTCACCCATAACTTGGCGTGATCAAGTGGTTCCGTTGCCGGGAAACGAAAATTTCTTTCTCTTTTTCATGTCTTCCATTTCTTAGCCCTGACCATAAGCCATGGAAAGAACAACCCCCACAAAACAAAACCAACCCGGAGCAAATGAGCCCGTCCCCTCGACCATGCAACCTCCCCAAACAACCAATAGGCCCACAGAAATAGACCTGACCACCCCGAGCTCAAAAATCTTCAAGGGAAAAGGAGTCGCTGATGTGGCTCGTAACTTGGGGGCTGATCTCAACCGAGCAGATTCTTCTTTCGCCGGGGGAGAGGAGGAGGAAGACGAGGTACACCTCGTAGGCTCTAAGGCTCACCTGCAGGCACCAACGAATGAACAGGAAAAATACTTGGAGGAACTGAAGTATTGGGAACGCCGAAAACTTTACCTCCAAGAAATCCAAGAAGCGGAGCAAAGAGTGTACGAGCTGAGCAAAAGGGTGGGGGCCACACCAAATATGATAGTCACACGGGAACCAATCCGGGCGAACGAGGAAGCCCCATCAAGGGGCAAAGAGAAAAGAAAGGCCACCCCTCGCCCGAGCGTGAAGTCAAGGTTGGGAGGAAGGATGATCGAGCACGTCCGAAAACCGAGCATTCATAGCCGGCTTACATTCCCCGATGAGTCAAGATGCCCACCTTCCCGAACTAGGGAGAGGAGCGAGGAAGGAGAATCTCAACCGAGAACGGAGGCAATGAAGAGCAGAACGTGCGAGCATTGTACTCACCCTCAACAATCTGGGATAGAGCAACGAAAAAGTGGTCGGAACGCGACCACGGAAGTACAAAAAGAAGCCCCTAAATCTCCGCCCGTGGAAGTCGAGCAGGAAGTGAAGTATCTTCGAGGCAGGCTCGAAGCAATTGAAAAAGGGAAGCCGATGATGCTCCCCCCATCCAAGAACGGACCGTTCAAGGAAAAAATGAGGAAAGCCCCACTGCCCGACAAAAAGTTGCCTAACTTTGACTCTTACCAAGGGCTCACTAGTGCGGTCGACCACATCGCCAGCTTCGAAGTCAAGATGAATGCAATAGCCCCAGAAGACGAGGATGCTTGGGGAAAAATCTTCGCAGGCACCCTACAGGGAAAAGCCTTGAAATGGTACACGGGATTACCCCCAGATTCAGTGGGAACGTGGGATGAGTTCAGACAGATGTTCGTGACGCAATTTTCTTCAAAGCAGGCAACAACCGAAGAAGCGCATGCACTTACGCAAAGATCCAACAACGCCATAACGAGTCCAATCAAATGTACATGGACCGATTCATGGCTATGGTCGACCAAATACCGCACATCTCTGAGGAGTCCATTAAAATGTGCTTCATCTCTGCCTACAAAGCAGGCCTCGATGAGACAAGAGATGATGCTCCGAGATCATGGGTCAAGAGAGAGATGTACGCCCACGCCTAGGGTGATAAATGCCGAGGATGCGAAGAAAGATGGAAAGAAGAAGGACCAGGAAGGATCCAACCGACACACAAGATAGCTGGAGGAGAGATGGCCGAGGAGATTCCTGCAGGCGCGAAGACAATCGAGGAAGGAACAAGTGGGATGATATGGAGTGGACTCTTTAAACACTAGTCGCGAGCATATTATGAACGCCCTTCTGACCAGATAGAATTGGGCGACCACCCCCGCTAAAGGAGAACACTGCACTGCGAAATCCTAACAAACATCAAGCAAGATATCACAAGGACGCCTACCACACAACCGAGGAATGCATTAACTTGAAGCGAGCAATTCGTAAGCTAATAGACGTAGGGAGCTCGTGAGGTTCGAAAGCAGAAATAACCGAGGAGATCGAGGAGAGCGAGGAGGGGAACAACGACGAAATCAGACCCGCAAACTGCACAACCCAAGGCCAAGGAATGTGATCGACACGATCAGAGAGGCCACTCCGAGTGGTACCCGGCTCAAGAATATGATTTACAATTTGAAACATGTGGTGAATGCAATGCCCCAAAAAGACGAAGAGGGAGGCATTACATTTATGCCGAGTGAGCTAGCCATTAGCGAAACGGCAAGGCAGCAGCCACTGACTTTGAGGGTTGGAATCCATAACAGCGACGTAAAGAGGGTCTTGATAGACACGGGGGCATCGAGAGACATTTTGTACTACAAATGCTTTGTCGGTCTGAAGTTGGGGGACGCCCATCTCAGGCCAAGTTCAAGATACTGAAGGCTTCACCTGACACCGTGTCGCGGTAAAAGGGTCGATCACCCTCAAGGTTGTATTAGGAGAAGAAACCACCACACCTCGAACGGAGGAGGTGGACTTTCTTGTGATTGACCTCCCCTCCCCATACAATGCAATCCTGGGTTCCCCGGCCCAAACAAAGTTTCAGATGGTCTCCTCGCTGGCCCATCAAAGGGTGAAATATCCCACGAGCAATGGGACAGGAATAGTACTTAATGACCCGGCTAGCACTCTTGAATACATTTACAAAGAAAAGAAAAACAAAGAGAAGGTGAATACAGCCCAACCTCGAACGGAGGTGGTAGAGGAGAATAGGACAACGAAGAAGGCAAGAGAGGATGGAGGGGAAATTGTCCCCGCCGCACGCACCAGCTTGAAACTCCCAAAGCATAGCAATTAGCGCTGAAGCTGGAACGCCACCGCCGCCAAAGGAAAACATGGAGGCAATGGCGCCCAAACCCCAAATAAAATCAAGGAGAGCAACCAAGAAAATAGTGATGGTGGAAAGCTCGGATACTGGAGACCGACTGGAGATCAAGCCAGACGAGGACTTGGAAGAAATAGTGATTAACCTTGACTTCCCGTGCAGCAAAAAGTCAAGGCCTGAGAGAGATACCGTAAGAGGAGCGAAGCAATCATTAAGCTCCCGGCGAGAGTCCGGACGCCTTCGCCCGAGGGTCGAGGACATGGAAGGAATCACCAGACGTGGTGCCGCATAAACTTAGCATCGATCCCGACGCCATTCCCATACAACAAAAGGCAAGAATTTTTTCTCCCCAGAAGCAAGAGGCGATCAAGGAAGAAGTATCCAGCCGCTTCAAAGCAAAGATAATAAAAGAGGTTCTCAGATGCAACATGGATAACTAATGTAGTCATGGTGAAAAGTCGAGCGGAAAATGGAGAATGTGCGGGACTTCACCGACTTAAACAAGGCTTGCCCCAAAGACCGGTATCCCTCGCCGAGGATCGACTCACCAGACTCAAGTAGCCGGCACAAGATCCTCGAAGTTTTGTCGATGCTTACTCTAGATATCACCAAATAAGAACGTGGTCGGGCCGATCAAATACACACGCTGCCCGAGCCGCAGGAGGACTGATTGTTACACTCATGATGCCCTTCGGTTAAAGAATGCAGGGCCACATATCAAAGAATGGTGAATAAGGTGTTCGCGATCACCGGGAGAAACGTGGAAGCGCACATCGACGATATGGTGATCAAGACAAAGGAGGCCGACCACGCCGAGGACCCAAGTGGAAACCTTGCAAACCCGAGGAAACATAAAATGAAGTTAAACCCCAAGCAAAGTGCGCGGTAGTCATGGAAAATTCCCGCTACATGGTCAATGAAAGGGGATTGAGGCCAACCCCGAGAAGATAAAGGCCCTGACGACCATGGACCCTCCCGAATGTATCAAGCATGTCCAAAAGCTCAACAGACGAATCACCGCCCTCACCAAGCTTACAGCCAAGCTCAAGCAGAGAGAAGTCTACCATTCTTCAAGACACCGAAAGGGGGAAAGAAGTTTCTATGGTCTGACGATCAGAGTAAAAGCCTTCAATGAGCTCAAGGAATATCTTGGCCACCTCTCAACATCCCCATCCCCGAAGAAAAATTGTACGTGTACTTGGTCGCATCGACTCTAAGCAGTTGTTAATCGTGAGGAGGATAAGTTGCAAAAGTCGGTTACTACGTGTCTCATGCCTTGACCGAGGTCGAGGAGAGATATTTCGAGATGGAGAAACCGGTACTTGCCTCGTAATTGCCGCCCGAAACCGAAGGCATACTTCCAAGCTCACCCGATAGGGTATACACTAATTGTCCGATGAGACAGATTCTACACAAGCCGACATGGCGGTGAAGAATGCTAAAGTGGCCTGGCCGAATCGTGTGATACGGGATTGAGTATGAGCCGAGGAAAACCATTCAGCACAAGTTTTGTGGACTTCATCGCCGAAACTTCGCTCATAAAGCGAAAGCGCCTAAAGATAGTTCACACAAGAAAATGGGGAAGATTCAAGGCAAATTGGAGAGAAAGCTCTGAAACAAACAAGGTGGCCTAGACCACCCGACCATTGGACCCTATTTGTGGATCTGATCCTGGAGCCACTAAAAGTGGGCAGAATCTCTGATTACCCCGTAAGGGAGGAGTTAGGTTTGGCCTCGAGTTCGGTTTCAAGGCTTCAATAACCAAGCCGAGTATGAGGCATTGGTAAGTGTGTCGAGTTGGCAAGAAAGCTTGGGGCCGAGAACATTGTAATACGCAGTGATTCCCGCCTAGTGGTCAAGCAAGTTTTGGGCGAATACGGGCAAACCACCCTGCTTGGCCAAATATCAACAACTAGTCCGTGCACAACTCAAGGAATTTAAATATTGGGAACCGGAGCAGATTGCAAGGGAAAACAATGCAGAGCCGACATTTGTCGAAGGTCGCTTTTTCTTCGAAAGCAAGACATCCCCTCGCCGAGGTCGAAGCCGATGTTTCTCGAGAATCCCGCCATTAATGAGGAGAAAGTGATGGTGATTCAAGAGGCCCTGGATGCCGGATCGACGAGATCGACTACATTGAGAAAGGTACTCTACCCGAGGATAAGGATAAGGCGTAGAGGGAACCCGAGCATGCCTACATTCGGCCGGGGGAATGCAGCATAAGAGATCTAATAAGCCCCCGGCTGTGTGTAAGACCGTAAACGTGCAAGACCTTCCGCCGAGGTTCACGAGGGGAATGCGAGGACACCGGGGCAAGGACTTTGGGTGACAAAATAAACTTCCACTGATATTATCGGCCGAGCATGAGAAGGGACGCAAATGAGTATGTGTAAGGAAGTGCGACAAGTGCCAAAGATTTGCAGATATTCCTAGGCTCCCATCTATACCCCCGCACACCTAAGTGATCGCAAAGATGGCCGTTTCGACATGTGGGATAGACTCATCCGGCCCTTTCCCCAAAGCCAAGCACGGATGTGAAGTTTATCATAGTAGCCGTGGACTACTTTACTAAATGGGTAGAGGCTGCCCCCGGCCAGCATCACCAAGGACCAAGCGGTGAAATTCGGCACGAGCAAAATCTTCTCGCCGATTTGGTCTTCCTCGATGGTAGTCTTCGACCACCTACTCCAGCTTCTCCAAAAAATTCACAAATAACCCATGAGGCCGAATGTCAAACACACACGTCCTCTGGCTCACCCCCAAGCGCAATGGCCAAGCCGGGCAGAAACAAGAAAATTTTACACGCTACCAAAAGGGATTTAGACGAGAAAAAGCGGGAATTGGCTCCGAATGAAATACCGATCGCTTTATGGGTATCAGACCACCGTCCATCTGCTCCTACGGGCGAAACTCACTTTGCACTTACCTATGGATCGAAGCCATGGCACCACCGAACTAGCCCTCCCTACGGCCCGAGTCACCCTTCACCAAAGTCAAAAAACGAGCTATCAAGATTGTTGACCTCGACAAACATCGAAGAGAATTGAAGCAAGACTAAGGATGATGAACTACAAGAGGCTCACAAAGAGAAACCATGACAAGAAGGTCGCCGAGGAGGCCAAGTGGGAGACTGGGTCCTAAGGAAGATCGAAGCAATGTGCAAAAAGCTCTAAAGAAACAAACTCTCCAAATTGGGAAGGCCAGTGACCAAATACAGTTCGAAGAAGGACGCACGGGCCAGCAACTGCATGGAACACCACTAAAAACCCATGGCACGACCACCAAGAAATACTATCAATGATGTAACT